>LPNX011087871.1:74316-301713 GCA_001517045.1 Pseudotsuga menziesii
GGCACCATGACATGACCTAGCCACCGGTGTGGATGAAGTTACCTTCAAATATTCCCAAATTTGAAGGAAAAATTGGTGAAGACCCAAGTGACCATGTCGCTACCTTTCATTTATGGTGCTCCTCCTACTCACTGAATGATTATTCTTTTTGGATGTGATTTTTTCAAAGAAATTTAACTAGCATGGCATCCAAATGGTACATCGAGCTTCCATCTTCCACTTATGATAGTTTTCATGAGTTAGCGATGAATTTTCTCAACCACTTCTAATTTCTTGTTTAGTAGGATTCCAGTACATACCTTTTGTCAATCTTTAGGAAAAACAAGGATACACACATTTTTGACCATATTTAGGAGTGGTGAAGATTGAAGAGGATGATTAAGATGAACAATCCTACATAGTTTTTATTAGAATGGTTTTTAATTTTGTACCATAGATTTCAAAAGACATTACTAATTCAGTGGTAAAAATTGAGGAGGAAACCATATTAACGTCCCACCATCTTGATTTAATCTATGCCCAGTCTGGGATTCTTTATGAAATCATACCAGATGTGCCTAGGTCAACAACTGACTTTGCAAAACCCAAGCTCGACCACATGTTGATGGAATTGTGAGTTCAATGGAAACACTTACTATGGAATTGTTAGCTAAGAAATTACATGGATTATCTGTAAAGAAGTCTATAGTAGAGGAAGATAATGCTGCCACATCCTCTTCTCGAAATATGAATATTTACAACATAGAATTTAATCAAAAGTGTACTTAGCATCCTAGTGGGACAAGGATTGTTGGCCTAAAAGGGTTAGTAAGTTAAACATACAACCGAGTGGATCTACCAAAGAACTCATCTTGAGGCTGTTTCAGATGTACTAAGGGAAAGACAATGAGATGATAACACTCTATGCTAATACCAACATTTTTATGCTGACGATGATGATGTTTTAACACAAACATGATAATGATGTTGTTGTTGCTTTAGTTTCATATGTTGATTCAATATTCACATATTGATATTGGAGAAGACAATTTAGTATTCACATACTGATGTTGCAGAATATGATTCAATATACATACTTATGTTGCAGAAGATGATTCAATATTCACATACTGATGTTGAAGATGATGATTCAGTAATCACATACTGATATTGCAGAAGATAATCTAGTATTCACATACCTATGTTGCAGCATATGATCCAAAATTCACATAGTGATGATGAAGCATATGATGATACAGTTCCAAATTAATCATGAAGATGTATGATGTTATTCCAAAACTTCCTATGACATATAGAGAGTCAGTAGTGAGTTCTACAGTTGAGGTTTTGGTTTTTGTTGATGAATAATACCTTCCTAATTAACAGGGAGTGTTAAAATATTGTAACTTCAGAGAAATTATATTTTTATTATTGTTATCCTTCCTTTAGTTGGTGTCACTGATGTCATTGGTCATGTAAGATTCATTGAAATAATCAATGTAAACCTTTGGGTGTAATTCATATCAATAGTACCCATGAGTCATTGTAATAAATATTATTTTTGTAGTTTACCTGAAAAGTCGGCCCTGTGAGTTAGACAAGTCATCCCAGTTAGGTTTTCGGTCATGTCAAGATCCAAATATAAATATTGATGAGCCTCCTTCATTCATATTCACTTCACCCATGCAAGTTCACTAGAGGTAGAATAAGAAGTGTGTGTGTGTGAGAGAGAGGAGAAGTTATCTTGGTTTTTACACTGTCTTAGTTGAGTTCTATACTCAGGAATTTTGTGGGGTTTTCTCCCTTATGGTTTCTCTGAGGAAAATATTTGTTTTTCTTTGTTATCATCATACTACAAGAGTTTGACCTGTATTTTCAATATTCTAATTACAAAAATTTTATGGTATTCATGGAGCTTATCTCTGAATTCCCTAGTGACAAAAGCACTAAGATAGAAGATGAATCATTTTCATATTAACATATCTTCTTAATCTCAACCTCCAATCCTTGGTATGAATATATTTTGATATATCTTCAAACTCTAAAGTGTCATGCATTCTCGTCGTGAGAAGTGTGACGAAAATTATGTATTAATACTAAAAAGTACCTCATCATTGGTGATACGCTATATAGAATAGGGGTAGACTCAATATTGCATTGGTGTCTTACTCATGAAGAGGCCAAGTTTGTCCCAAATGATGCCCATAGTAGAGCATGTGGATGCCATTTATCTAGCTTAGAAACAACCCATAAAATTTTACGTGGAAGTTACTTTTGTCCCACCATCTTTAAAGTTTGTGTGGAAGTTATTAAGGTTTTTCATCCCTGTCATCCTTATACCAAAAATATGTAGTGACATCCTTCTCCACATTTTCCTAGCATCACGGTGGGACGCTTACTAAGTGGGTGGTGGACTTCATGACATTCAACTGAGTATCAACTGGGGGGCAAACTATATCATTGTCACTCTAGACTACTTTACTAAGTGGGAAGAGGCAATGTCTACCTTAAAATATGATGGTGAAATTGTGGCTTATTTTATGTTTAACCAAATTATTGCCAAATTCGGTATTCCAGAAAAAAATGTCACTGACCATGGCAGTCATTTCCATAATAATATGATGACTGAATGAACTATTATGCTTGGTTTCAAACAAGAAAATTCATCTTCATTCTATAGAAAAGTGAATGGACAGGTTGAACCTTTCAATAAAACATTGAAAACCATTCTCAAGCAGACCATCAATGCTAACAGGTCTAATTGGCACATCCTACTTTATCATGTGCTCTGGGAATACCAAACCACAATCAAGACTGCTCCAAGTTTTTTACCTTTCCAACTTGTTCATGGGGTGGAGGTGGTCACATTGATTGAATGCAAGATACCATCGTTTAAACTAGTGATAGAATTGCTACCAAAGAATTCTTCTTTCGAAGAAAGTTTTCTACATTGAGAACATCTAGATGAAGAACGTATAGATTCCCTTAAAGAAAACTAGTCACCTAAACAACACATGAAGAGATAGTATGATAAATCAGTTAAATGTAGGAGTTTCTCCAAGGGAGATATTTTTTTAGTCTAAGACGAAGACAAGGAACCCTTAGGGGAAGGGAAATTTAAGTCAATGTTTCTCAGACCATCTATCGTATCTAAAGTATTAAAAAATGAAGAATATGAATTAGTATATTATGACGGGGATAAGCTGTCGGAGCCTTGGAATAGGCTCGACCTAAAAAAATATTATTCCTAGGCCACATTATTTTTCTTGTATATTTGCACAATTTTGTAAAATTCAAATTTTTTTACTATTTATTATGTAATTTTGGTTGTTTTTCATATGTCTACCGAGAACTTAATAGGATTCGTTGATTATGCAAGTCATCACACTTGCAATATTTCCTCGAAAACTTGGGTTATATAGTTACTTTCAAGAGATCTAGTTTCCTTAGGAGGTGTTTGTTTATGCCTCGCCACTAACAATATGGTTGAATACAATGTCTTCATTGATTTTCTATGAGATGATACCTCACACAGTATCTCATGTCTCCAGGTTAGATTCGAATCTCAGTTAGTTGTATCTCAGATTAATGGGTTATTGAATACCCTTTTGATTAGATTGTGCATTACTAACATTCTCATTTTGAGGGGATGGTATGGAAACATTAGTTGTATCTACTGCAAACTAATTTGTAGATAACACATGTATTCCACAATATGTGTTTCCACTCAACCCACAATGTCATCACCGTGTTGTCCATGTTTTGGTTTTGGAAAGTCAGTGGTGGACCTAGGTGCATCTCGTATGATTTCATAAAGAATAACATACTCGGCATAGATTAAATCAAATTGTTGGGATTTTAATATCAATTCCTCCTCATTTGTTGCCCCTAAAGTAGAAAATTCTTTGGAAATATAAGTGATTAAATATTTAAAAAATAATTCTAATAAAAACTCAGGAGGGATGTTGGCCTTAATCATCCTCTTCCACCTACACCACTCCTTAATATCATTAGAAATATTTGTATCCTTGTTTTTACTAAAGGTTGACAAAAGGTCTGTACTGGCAATGTACCAGATAGGAATTTGGAAGTGATTGAGAAAATTCAATGCTAAATCATGAAAAATATCATAAGTGGAAGATGGAAGTTCTAGTACCATTTTGATGCCACACTAGTTATGGTTCTTTGAAAAATTCATAGCCTAATATAATCATCAGTCAATGAGTTGGTGGAGAAACATAAATGAAAGGTAGTGACATTGCCACTAGTTTCTTCACAAACTTTTCCTTCAAATTTGGAAATGTCTGAAGGTAACTTGACACGAACTGGTGGCTAGGTCGCGTCATGGCGCATGGGGTCATTCCTCAATTTTGAAATATCTAGAAAGTTTAAAGATTACATAAATTGAATATGAAGCCTAGCCAAAATTTGATTTTGAGGTATTTGGTGAGAAGATGTTCCTGCACCAAATTTCTTATAATGTTGGTTAGGGTTTCCCTAGCGATCGAATGTGAAGTGAGAATGGTTTGGAATATGTTCCACTTGAAATCCAAAGGGTTTATTCCTTGGGGTGCACTATACTAAGTCTCTCTATTTCTGATTGAAATAGGTGTCATAGACACATGAGTGATATTCCTCCTGCTAAACAGTGAAAAGCAGGTGTTAGCACTGGATTTGTATTCTAGTTTTACCTTAGGTTTTATTACAAGATTGTCTTTTCTTAGAATGTAGTTACATTCCTTAGGTTATAATTTATCACATGCCTAATAATTTTGTTGCTTCCTTTATTCATTTTTATGGTAAATGTGATAAAATATGGCTCATATTCCAAATTAATGCAATGTGAAAACTTTGTGCCTTATGATTACCATAGTACATTCTAGCAACAAAATACATAAAGGTTTTGTAGGTTGGCACTAGAAGATTATCAAATCATTGAAATAAGAGTTTGATGCTTGTCTTGAAACTGGCATATTTTGAATGGACGAGAGTCTGTTCATAATTACTAACAGACCTCATGTACCAGTTGTTCCGGATATGATGAATTTCATTAAACTCGAGGCATTGGATTTAATTTATCCTCACATTCTCATTTAATGTGACCCGATTTCTTGTTCGTGGTTAGTTATTCCATATCGAAACATTGGTTCCAAATTGAAGTTGTGTTGTTGTAGAGGTACATGATCTAGCAGGGTTTGATAGTTTTCAAAATGAATAAGAGTAGTGGAAATCTTTGCAGGTTTGAATCAGTAAATTTGAAATGGAATGAAGAATTTCCCCAATGTGCTAAAATGTTGGTGGATGCAAGATGGTTCTCTTTCTTTTAGAGTCAGTGGTTATAATGTGGAAGTAATTAAATCTTTCTCCAATATTTACACAAAATCTTCTATGAATTTTCAAACCCTAAACTTCAAGGTAAACGAGGGTTCAATTGCAGAGGCAACTTGGTTTGCCATCAAAGGTGAACAATGGTTCAAGAAACATTTATAGGAGGTTGGTTTAGGCATCTATATGTTACATATTTATGAAAATCTATATTGGAGCAAGGGTCGTATTCATCTGAATAATGTCAAGGAGGAGTGGAGGGATGTGCTTATATTTCTACAACATTACATTCCCTGTTAAGGGCACTTTGCTACTATTTCCAGGTATCATTTAAGGTTTCTTTTGCATCTATATGGACAATATAGGTTAAATTTACCCTAGTACTTGTTTAAAAGGCTTGAGAATATGGCAACAAGGGTAGAAAATAATCCTGACCACACCAGTCATTAATTTTTTCAGCACAGTCTAGTTAAATTGTTAATAGTGACTAAGTTAAAGAAGCACAATCGATCTTGGAAATTTTATTTATTTATTTAGAAACACCCGTAACTAAAAATGATAGTTAAGTTCAGGTTGATGGGGAAGAAATAGAGAAGAAAACCAGGGGTAAAAATTCAATAGGGAATAAAAGGAAAGTTGAACAAGGAAATAATCAACCAGAGAATGTGTCTAATGCAAATGATAAATATGTTTTAAAACCCTTGCAAAAATAGGAAAAAATAAAGTGTTCATCAAATTACAAATGAAGAGAGCGCTCCTCCAAATACTCTGAGGGATGAAAAAGAGAAAGGTGGTATGATTCATTAACTTTTTCCCTGTACAAAAATGTAGATACTCATGTTTTAATGTTTTGGGGAATAAATTGGAGACAAAGGACTAGGACAAAAAATAAACCAAAGATGAATATGAAAGTTCTTGATTCCAAACTCCAAGAGGATGCATTAACTATTGTCAAAGACTGTTCAAGTGATGAAGACCCGCAAGTTGCAGATGGAACATAACATAGTGGATCAAACAATAGAACATCACACAGTGGATCAAACCCTCGACAAAATTGAAAAATAAATGGAGCATATTTCATATTTTCCTGAGTAAATTTATAAAGATAAATGTAAACAAAAAAGTCTCTGAATTTGAAATCGACATGTGTTCAAATTCCCCAAATGTGGAAGAATTAGAAGAACAATAAATCCCTACACATCAAATAGCCACATAGACATTGCCATGAGTTGAAGTTATTAATAAATCATTATAGTACTATAAATATCAAAATGGATACCTGGATGATTCAAATGATCATTTAATGATAACAAATAGGAGGTTGAGAGAAGATCTGGAGGAAACTGATGCAAATTATTAGGAGTTAATAACGGCCTCAAAATAAGTGATAAGGAGAAATAAGCTTACTTAGTAGTAAAATGAAGAACTGATTAACCTAAATAAAGAACTCCAGAGTAAAATTTCAAGAATGGATGCAAAGCACTCTCGGTTGCAGAAGATATCCAAGGAATTAGATGGGTACAATGTTTGCACAGGTAGTAAGGAAAGTCTGATTGTTTGTGTTCTGATTTAGATAAAGATGTAGTTGGATTGTTCAAGTGCAAGATGAAGCTCATGTTTCTAGAATTTCAAAGATGATTCATCATCATCAACATCTGTCAAATATTAATGATAAATATCTATAGGTGGTATACTTTATCTTATGAGTTAAACCAGTTAAGAAGAAAATAGTTGATGTGATATTTCTTTTCTATTTTTAGCCTATTTGATCCTTAAAATTTTGATCTTAAAAAAAGTTGCTTTTAAAAAATTTCATATAAGTATGAAAATAAAACATAGGATAAGGATTGGTAAATTGATTTTGGGAGATCAGGTTATGGGACATCATCATCTATATTAGGCATGTTTTGATATTTTATATCTGACTTAAATAATTTTTTGGAATTCCATTATATTTGAGATGAGCCTATTTTATTCATTATCATTGTAAATGTTAATGTTCAATGTGATCATCCTATTTATGAATTAGTTATGTGATAAAATTTTTTTACCTTAGAATACTTGTGAATAGGATGACATTTACTATGCTTTCTTGCATAGAAAGTATTTCTATTCATGAATTTTAAGATATGAAGTAGGCTTATGTTCTAAACATGATGTGTACACATAGTATTTTGTTTATTCCTTATATTATTATGACTGTTCATTGATCATTGTAATCCTAATCCCTAATCCTCACTTTTCCATTATAATTTCATAAAAACTAAAACCTAGGTAACTATATAAAATCATTCAACATTATATAGACTTTTCACTTTTGTAGTCTACGTACAAATGTCAGTGCAAACATCTTATGGTGTCGTTGTTGTGGAATGGAGAAACGGAATTAAATATTCCCAAGGTATTAAAATTTTTAATTCTGATTTTGGAAGGTGAACAAAATCAGTATATTTTGTAGACTATATTTTCACATGTAGTTCAAAAGTCATTGTGGCTTCCAAGAGAATTGGAACTAGGGGAAATCCTTCATCTCCTTTACATTCAATGGTTTCAGATCCTAAATTTTTTTGAGAGAATATAGGAAAAATCTTAGTTCTACATCAATAGGTCTTCATCAGTAGTCTTCCGTTTCAGAAACACCTAGTGTATTTTATCAACCTTTTTCTTCTTCTAATTTGTCAATTATTGAGAAGAAAAGAAGAAACAATTTTCTATCATTATTCCTAAGTTTGATAAATTTAATCCTATCCAGGTTAATAGTTTTAGGTTCTATTCTAATCCTTTATCATTTGATGATCTAAAAGAACAAATTTTAAATTCTGAACAATTTGATTACTTAAATCCTTCATCATCACCTTACACACCACTCACAACTAAAATTCTCATTATCCAATTAAAAGTCAAAGTACCATCTTCTCCACATATTTAGCCATATTCTCTACATATCCAATGACATACTCCAAAATCTCAATCACCTTCATCACAAGCTACTCTAAATATGGAAGCTAGACCTCCAAATAGGATGGATTCCATAGTGGCTTCTAGATATGCCCCATTAGTTTTACGCCAACCTATTAATGCCATTCCAGGAGGATATTATCAGAAGTATCTTCCAAGGTTTAATGGCCAAGAAGAGGTTATAGCAGAGGAGCATTGGAATTCTTATTTTAGCTATGCTGGTAACCAAATATTGAAAATCACGATGTATGGATGCGAGTCTTTGTTCAAAGTTTAGATGGAAAGGTAAGAAAATGGTTCAAGGAATTACCACCAAATTCGATAGATGGGATAAAAAATTTGGAATATTTTTTCATGATACAATGGGGAGATACCAAATTTTATATTTATTACATTACTTAGTTTGGAGCTTTGAAAAGAAAACTAGCTGAGATAGTTATTGATTTTACTAATCACTTTAATAAGATGTATAGTAAAATCCCTGCAAAAATTAAGCCTACTAAGACATATGAAAAAATTACTTGTGTAAATTATTTTGATGGTGAGTTATCTCTATCACTAAGGGAAAAAAGAGCTATTACTATAGTGAATATGCAGTAAGAAGCTTTGGAGGTAGAGTAAAACTTGATTGCAGCAAATAAGTTGAGGGATAAATTAAAATATCACGGGGAAGAAAATAAGAAGAAAAAATAAATGCTACCATCTACTTTAGGGGAGAAGGTAACACATAGTAAGATGGATGAAATTACCAAACTCATTAAGAAGTTATCAGCAAATATTAGTAGGTTGGAAATTGGAAATAGAATCAAAATAGACCTATTCAAGAGAATGATAACCAAAATCCCATTAAGATTATAAGTTAATCCTAGGTTTTTTCCTAGAGATGGGAGGAATAATTAAGACCAGAAAATAAAACCTCCCCTTTAAAACAATTTGATACAGGATTACCAATCTAATGAAATAGATGAGATGGAGGTTAAAGATTTAGATCTTGACATTGATAAATTGGATGAAGTGCCTTCTTCCAATTTTCTAACTAGGTCTGAATATCATTACACAAAAAATGTTTATTATCAAGAAAAGGATAATTTTGAACAATTTTCATATATTCCATATATTTTCCAAGTAGTGCAGCAGAAAAATTAAGGTCTAGGATATGGAATAAAGCAATCTTCACAAGATTAGCATAAAAAAAAGAATGTTCCTACAAATAAAGGGTTGTCTCTTGAAGAGAAGTAAGTTCAACATGGAAATAAAGATAGAGTAGCATACATAGAAGATGTAGGAATATTTTCTACTAGTTTCAATCTTGAATATAAAATTAGCAAAATCAAAATTGCTATTCCATTGACTGAATTGATTAAAAATCCTTCATACACAGAACCTACTCTCAAAATCTTAAATCATTGACTCAATTCTATCACTTCAAATGTGATTAATTTACAAGATGAGAATCCAGCCATATTTTTTCGGTCCCAAAAAATTTGATCATCCAGACAGTAAATGTGACTAGCCTCCTCCATTTTATATCACTCTTACAGTTCATGATCAAATGTTACATAATTTGCTTCTAGAGTTTGGTGCTTCACTCAATCTTATTCCTAAAGAAGTCATGGAATCTTTAGGGCGTACTCTCACTAAGACTTTGATTTGTATGCTTTTGATTCCAAAGCAGTAAAGTGTCTTTGGGTTATTAAGGATCTTGTTGTTAGCCTTACACAGTTTCCAATGAAAAGTGTGTTAATGGATGTTGTTATAGTTTATATTTCTCCTAAATTTGTTATGCTACTGTCAAGTTCATGGGAAAAAACTATAGGAGGATCCTTACAGATGGATCTTTCTTATTCTAGAATTCCAGTATTTGGAGGGGAGTATAGGATATTTTATAGGTAGGTGCAACTTGCTTATTTGGTAAGTGAGAACAAAAATCCTACAAATCATCCTATTTATGAAATTGAATAAGATATGGTCTCATATGTTACATTTATATAATGATACCATAGGTACCTTAAAATTTGAAATAGATCATACAGTTCAACATAATATGGAGGTTCAAGATTGTTTGTGGAAAATGTATTTTGATGGTTCGTCATTTAAAGAGGAAGCAGGAGCAGGTATTGTACTTATTTCTCTAGGAGGTGAGGTTATTTCTTTGATGTATAAGCTGGAATTCCAAAAAAAATAATTATATTAGTGAATATGAATCATTAATTCTTAGGCTAAGGGTTACAAAGGACTTAAACATTCAGCAGTTGAATGTGTTTGGTGACTCTAGATAAGTGGTTCAACAAGTGAAGAATGTATATTAGGTCAAACGACAATTGTTAAAAGCATACCAGAATGAGGTATGGGATATGATAGATAATTTTTTTCTTAGCTTTTAATATATATTTCATTCAAGATATCATAATCAGATAGCAGATTCATTATCTTTGGTAGCATCATACTTTAAGGTTCCAAAATTAACAAAACTCAAGTATTGACTTGAAGTAAGGTATAGACATTCACTTCTAGATAATGTTAAACAATCGAGAGTTTTCCATGATGATAAAGAGATTAAAAAGTTTTTGAAATTGATAGGTGAGTTTTCTACTTCACTAATTGACCAAGATCAAGATGTTGAGTTAGATGAAAGTGCCTCATGTATGAAAAAATTAATTGGAAGCCACAAGATAATTTAGTTAAAAGGAAATTTCATTCTTGAAGGGCTTGTTCCTCTTGAAGTATTAGTTTCAAACGATGACAATTTATTGAAGCATATCATGCAATCTTCTGAAGAAAATGTCTTAAGTTATAATATTGGTACTCTTGATGAGCCCAAAATGATTTAAATATCCAAGAGACTTTCATAAGAGGAAAGAAACATGTATATTAAACTATTGAAGAATTTGTTTATTTTTTTTCTTGGTCATATTAAGATCTGAAAACTTATAACACCAGCGTAATCCAGCATAAGATTCCATTAAAGCCTAATACTAAGCCTTTTATATAGAAGCTTAGAAGACTTAATCCAATATTGCTACCAGTTATTAAGAAAGAGATAAAAAATGTATTCAATGCAAATATTATAATAATTCTTAGATATTCTTCTTGGGTAGAAAATCTAGTGCTAGTACATAAAAAGAATGGCATAATAAGGTTTTGTAATATTTAATAACTTGAACAGATGCTCCCTTAAAGAAAACTATCCATTTCAAAAATTTGATCAAATTTTGCAAAGAGTGGTTTGATGGATTCTTTGGCTATAATCATATTGTTGTGCAGCCTGAAGACAGAGAAAAATAGCCTTTACCACTTCTTGGGGCATGTTTATGTATGATAAAATGCCTTTCAGTATCATGAATGTTGGTACTACATTTTAAAGGGATATGGATATATTTTTGTTAGTGATAAAAAAAACTTTGTACTTATATATCTAGATGATATTACAATATTCTCCAAATCTGATGACGAACATCTAAAGAATTTGAAACAATTTTTTTTAAGTGCGGGAAATTCAAATTGTCTTTGAATCCAAAAAAGTCTCATTTTTTCATGGTTGAAGGTAAGATATTAGGACATATAGTCTCTATTGAAGGGATTAAAATATATCTTAAACTTGTTAAATCCATCTTGAAGATTACTATTCCTAGAAATATAAAAGAGATTCAATCTTTCATTGGAAAATTAAAAATGCTAATGTGGTTTATCCCTAATTTTGCAGAGATTATTAAACAAATCACATATATTCTTACGAAATATAGGGAGGTAAAGTGATAATATGAGGATAGGTTGTCATTTGAAAGGATAAAGAAAGAACTCATAGAGTCACCAGTGTTGGTAATTCATAATTTTACTAAATAATTTTCAATCTTTTCATTTGCATCTGAAGATACTATAATTGTTGTATTATTGCAAAACAATTTTGATGGTTTTGAATTTAGTCCAAGGAACCTCGTCAATATGTTCTAGAATCCTGACAAGGAGAGCTTCATCCATATCGAGATACAAATGTTAGAACTGAAGTTGTATCCTAGTTTTACCTTAGATTTTATTACAAAACTGTCTTTTCTTAGAATGTAGTTATGTTCCTTAGGTTATAATTTATTACATGCCTAATAATTGTGTTGCTTACTTTATGCATTTTTATGGTAAATGTGATAAAATATGGCTCATATTCATTAATTGTTCCCTAGGGTCTTTATAAATATTATGTTATATGCCAAATTAATGAAATGTTGAAATTTTGTGCCTTATGATTACCATAGTACATTTCACCAACAAAATACATCAAGTTTTTGGAAGCTAGTGTTGTTGTATTGTAAAACCATTCAAATAAGGGTTTGACACTTGTCTTGAAATGGCTGTTCCTTGAATGGAGTAGAATCCGTTCATAATTACTGGTAGACCTCATATAATAACCGTTTCGGATATGATGAATTTCATTGAACCCTATGCATTGGATTTAATTTATCCTCACCTTCTCATTTAATGTGAGATAATTTATTGCTTTTGGTCAGTTGTTCCATATCAAAACATCAAATCAAACTTGAATTTGTGTTGTTGCATAGGTACATGATCTAGCAGGTTTTGATAGCTGTCGAACTGTAGAAGAGTAGTCGAAAGCTTTGCAGGTTTGAGCCGGTAAATTTTAAATGGGTCAAAACTTTTCCCCAATGTTCTAAAATGTTGGTGGATGCAAGATGGTTCTCTTTCCTTGAAATATTTGGTGGTTATAATGTGGAAGTAACTAAATTTTTAACCAAAAACAACACAAATTTATCTGTGAATTTTCAAACCCTAAACTTCAAGGTAAAGAAGGGTTCAATTTCAAAGGAAATGAGGTTAACCATTGAAGGTGAACGATGGTTCAAGAAACATTTATTCGAGGTTAATTTAATCATTTATATGTTAATTCGTTATGAAAATATAGATTGGAGCAAGGATATTCATGTTAATAATGTCAAGAAGGAGTGGAGGGATGCGATTAGCATTGAACAACATTACATTATGTGTGAAGGTCAATTTGTTGTTGTTTTTAGGTATCATTTAAGGTTTCATTTGATTCTAAATCGACAATCTAAGATAAATTTGTTTATGTAATTGTAACATTGGAAGATATTTTGATGTATATTATCATTGTAAGTTGTTTTACCACCGTGAGAGACATGTTTTCCTACTTTAGAGATTTCATTATCATTTATAGACCTTGAGGTAAAACCTCTGTTGTAAGTCAGGGAAATAGTCCCTAGTGTAACATCATGTAATGTACTTTTGGAGTCTCTCTAGGAGAAGTTGGACCTATTAAGGTAAGATTTCAGCCCCAGTCATGTAATAGGCTAGTCACTTGAAAGGTATAGATAGGGAGGTACCCTGCCTCATTTATACACACCTCACACTCACTCAAGTTTGCATGAGAGAAAGAGAGATAGACAAGGAGGAGATATAGATAGTTGTTGAAGAATTCTTATTACTAGGTTTGTTCATATTATGATATAGTCTTTTTTATTGTACTATTCTGAGGAATCTTTCAGGGTTTTCTCCTTTATGGTTTCCCTAGTGAAAATATTTGTGTCTTGTCTATCTGTTATGTCTTACGCATTTTGTTTTACTTGTTATTATTTCAAATAAATATCCTAACTAAGATAATAATATCTAGAAAAACTAACATGGCATTAGAGACTTTATCAAAGAAGGCACTATGCAGCAGCAAAAACTAGGGATTCCTAGTTCAAGGTATTCTCTCCATAGATCATAAAGAAAAGATGGCTAGGATAGATCGCTTCAATAGGGTGCATCTTCTCGTGGAAATTGTTTCATATTTGAATAATTTTTAATTTTAACCCTATTACTAGTGTTGGGAGAAACCGGGGCATCAAGTTCCTGAGGCTTCGCACCTTAGTCTTAAGAGAAGGACCCTATTGAGAAACTTTCCTCAAGGAGGCACATCGTTTTGTCCAAATAGAATTCCCAAACTCCAAGTTTGGAAAATAAGGGTTTCTCTGAGAAACCCTAGGTTAGTCAAATCTTGAACCATGTCAAACACCTCAATTGGTAAGATATATATCTTTGTTATTTCCATTTGAGGTTATCATTTGAAACAACAGCTCCACATACTCAACTTGAGGACAAGATTTGAGGGGTTGATAACTTCCCAGCATGAATGTACAAAATCTCCGTAATCCTTGAAGAAAATGGTTTGGATAAGCACATTAGTGGAGAAGTTCCAGATCCATATGGATATGTGGCTAAGGCTACTCAAAAGAATAAATTGGCTGAATCTGAGAGAATCATTTCCAATTCAATCAAGGATCACCTCATCCCCCATGTGGCATCATTCAAGACACTAAAGGATCTATTTGATGCTTCGACAAAGATGTTCAAAGTGAAGAACTGTAACGCCCCTCTTTGTCTCTGAATATTTTGTAACTTCTGAATGTATTTGTTATCTGGTGAGGAGCTCAAGGCCAAGGCCCCACCAGTAGAATAGTGTATGTTAGGTGATGTGATTTCCTAAGCTATGGACCTAGGAGACACAAGACCAAGACACGACTTAAACAACAAACGACCAAATCCACTAGGAAAGGTAAAAACAGTGAATGGGTCTATGGGAAGAAGAAATGGACGTCTCCTTTCAACAACATAAGGATTTAATTATCGTCCTAGGTCGAAGTAAGCCTAAGTGGACTTACTTACATTCTGGGTTTTTTGAGTTAAATCCGTGCCTACTAGGATACATGTTTCTCCAAAACTTATCCCTACTGAGACACCATGACTTAGTACTTAACCTAGTATGATCAAGTCAAGATAGAAGAAGTTGCACTCAGTTTAGCATCGACACAGAAGAGTTAATGGGTTCAAATAAAAAAAAATTAATAAAAGGGGCTAATTTGAGGAGAAGAGCACCCGAAGGAGCTCATGATCAAACAGATTTTTAGGTCATAATATCCTTAAACCAACAAGAGCCTAAGCACTCTAGTGCTTACCTCCACCTCACCTTAACCAAGTATATTGGAAGGAAAAGGTATTAATATTATATATAAAGATATCTTATATATTAGCAAACCACCTGTAGTAAAGGAAAGTGCAACTATGATATATAATACATGTATATTATCTATATATATATATATATATATATATATAGGGGTATTATATATAATATTAGACCACCATGGCGAAAGGATTGCATGTATAAAATATTATATGCAACGGTGAACAATTATTTCATAAGTATGTGAAATATGTATAAGGGTATTATATATAAAACGACACCACTTATAGTAAAAGGAATTGCTGGTGTAAAAATATATAAAGAACATTATAAATGATGGAGTGAGCACTTAGATATATATATGAATATATATAAGTACATATATATTCTTAGAAAGGCATATATCTATATGGATTGTTTTAAAATGAAAGGCATAAACCACGTTAGTTGAAGAAGTTAAATTAAGGGGATTATCTTTTTTTTGAGTAAGTTTAGTAGAGGAAAAATCATAACTGCCACTCGCTTAACAAAAGGAAACGTAAGAATTTACAGCCATAATAACAGGAAATAAATTACTCCTGTAATAAGGAGAAACACCAAAAATTATTCCCATAACACGAGGAGGTCAGGAAACTGTGTCAGACATTGGAGAATCATGGATTCATTTGGCTCTTGGGCATCTAAGACGGGAAACTAGATTTATTACACCAACGACTATCCAGCTGGGGTAGAGAAGGTTATCTTCCTTATAAAGGGATGAACTCTGCGTTTATAGGGGGACGGCTTAGGAGTCGACCTCTACGCATTCATGGAATTGGAAGGAGCCATTCCAACCCTAGTGGCATGTGTGAAATTGCTGTTGAGGAAAGGGGGCTGGACCTTAACCTTTGCGACTTGGGGAAAACAACTGAATGAGTATGTTGATAGAAATCCTACCTCCTTTCCTTTTATCAAACTTCTATTTATTATTAAACAGGAGTAATGAACCCTGGTATATTAGATGGATTCTATTGTTTTCCTTTTTATTTTAACTGGCAGAAATAGTTTGAGGGTTTTTGTTTGGATAATGCAGGCATGGTTGAACTATGCTTTGGTTAACCCAAAATCATAGGCATTTTGAATCCTTGTGTAAACATCCCTTCTAGCAGACCGAGATCATGACCCCCACCCAAATCTAGATCTTGACTGAGTTTAAGCTTACGCAGCAATTGAGAAGAAAGGCTCTCTTTCTGTTTATCAACCAGGACTTCATTGAATCTTTCTTTAAAGGTTATTCCTTCCTATTGTACCAGGATTTCCTCATTTGGATCCTCATGGGTCCAATATTAAAAGTAGTATTTTTGAAAAGGCTCCGTCTCATGCTAGGTAACGGCTGCTAATCCGGAATCGGTGGTCGATTCCTTCAGGACTTACCGCAAGCACCTTGCACCTCCTTTCTTAGGAGAATCGCTGTGATTTTGAGGTTCATTCTATGACTGTAATAAAAAGAGTAATTACCTCGTTTTTCATGTATAATCATTATTAAAATGTTTGAAACTGGCTTTGCTCCTACCTTTCATAAGACCTAAGTCACGCATGATAATTTAAGTAAGATCAGGGGGAGGAAATTTAGATGGACACTCAGGATCGCCAATGACATAACGTTCCTTGTATAGCTACAGATCTCTGGGCATGATGCAGTTGTAGCACAAAAGAATCTTTTGTTCCTGGAATGATTTTGTTCTTTTTACTCTTTGAGTTTTCCAGTTTTGTTAATTACTAACTCATGCTCCACCTTTGCGCTAAAAAGAAGATGTTCCTCTATTTCTTTGTGAAGAGTGATGCCTGAGAGGCCTCCGAAGTGGGGGTGAGAGTTAATACTCCAATCTCACACCTGAGAGCTGCGACCTGATAGTTGAGTTTTAGACCATCGTATGATGGACTTGATTTGGTGCCAGTCTCTGATTGAGATCCCAAGCCATGGTTGTTTGGGTTTTAAAAATTTTCTTTGAGATCCGAGTGCATGTCTCTAGGGTTCATCGCTTTCGACTTATGCTACACCCTTAGGTCAGTATTTCTAGGTTGACGTTGCTTACTCTCGATATGTGTTAAATTTGAATATATTTACGCATTGTATGAGCCTTTGACTGGGATTTTTTCGATAAGGAGTTGATGGGTTAAGTCTAGAAGGTGAACCTAGCTTCGACAAGAAGCCACCCCTTTTGTGCTAATATATTTTATACTTCGAGATAAATTTGTAAAAGGTTTGTTTGTTTAATTGCTGACCTAATGTGTTGTTAAGGGTAAGGCAGTCTTTAGGAAGATATTCTGTAGTTCTAGTTAAAATCCATTAATAGGTAAAGGGAAAGCCTCATGCTAATCTATAAATATGTTTCATTGTTATACCAAATGTCTTAAATACATATAAATCTGATAGTTCTCAAAATAAGGATGTTTATGCATAGGGTTATACATTATGATATGGGTATCTTGAAAGAAATTAATGATGCTGATATGTACAAAGTTTGGTTAGCAATACTCTTGGTGAGAGAGTACGTGAGAGAATTTGAAGAAAGTGTGGCAATATTAAGATTGCAGATTGTAAATTTTTAATATAATAGATGTCACATGACGTGACCGTATTTGTGGATGTAGCCCAGGGGTTGGGTGAACCACGTACATTGTTGTCCTTCTTGAATTGTGTTCTATGTGTCCATTTCTTGTATCGTATTATGTGTTCAAGGTGCTGTAATTGTTTGAGTTGATGTTGCATGGAGAATGATCAAAGTAAGCAATCATATTGCTCATTTTGCACACTAAGTTGTTTAAAGTACCATAAAAATGAATACTAAATAATACTATGTTTTTGACATTGCATCCATGTGAATGGTGTGCTGTTGGATCTGTGATAGTGATTGTATGACTTTAAAACACATGAAGGTGCACCCCTCATGTTCCATCTAGATAAATTGGATAGTCCATTAAGTTGAAAGGCTATATAAACTCACGGTGAGTAATAGTAAATGAGAATGCATAAATGAATTGATCCACAATTTTTGGCTGTATATATATATTGTCATAACTAATCAATAACGCTGCAAATGAATAAAAAGACTAAATACGGAAAATGTTTTGATAGAAGAAGATAGTTGAATACTTGTAAAGAAGGTATGTATTGTTTTCCCATAAAAAGGTTCTTAGTAATTGAATGTAAGATTGCATGATTGGTTTTTTGATGAGGAGGATGAATGTAAATCCTCAAGTGATGGTTTTACCATGCGTGTAGTTTGACATTATCAAATTTGATTGAACGTGATCCATTTAAATGTCATGTAGAGTCTGACCCTAGCATGTCTGATTCATTTTGTAGTAGTAGTAAAGCTAATTTTTTTTACCTTTTTCACACATAATGGTATTGAGGTATAAGAGGGACTTTACAAGAACATCAATCGAAAGAAGACTTTGAGGAACTAGTTGAAGAATGTGAAGATATAGAACTCAGAGACTATACAGTCCTACTTCACAAGGGTTGCTCAAATACAATAACAACTTGAAGCAATTGAAGAGAATTTCGAACAAGGAGAAATTGTGATGACTACCTTGAATGGTCTCCCTAGACCATGGGACTCATTCTTTCAATGAATCTGCACAAGAAGCAAGTTCATCTATTTCAGCCATCTCATAGAAGAATGCACACAAGAAGAATATTGACTCATAAGAAGAGAAACATATATGGGGAAAGTGAATATAAATATCTCAATGTTCACATAAGGAAGAACTACAAGAAGAAGGAGAACAATTGTTACACCAAGAAGAAGGATAAGAAAAAAAGAAGATCAAGAGAGATCATTCTAATGTTTGATGTTATGATTGTGATGAAAAGGGACACTTTAATGAAAGAGACTATTCCATCAGTAAATAGAGACGCCATACTCATGTTGTCATAGATGATGAGCCAATAAACAAAAGATTCAAAATAAAGAAGGATGATTCAGCTGAAGAGCACATTCTAACCTCGACACTTAAAGGAACTATCTCACATCAAGACAAGTGATTGACTTGTGGATAGTGGGGAATATAAACACATGAAGGGATAAAAATAATATACCATGTACCCAATGAAATAATTTCTAAATAAGACTACATGCAAATAATGGTCGACCAACCTACTAGTTCTTTAGGTTGAGATGGAGACATAAATTTTTTAATAAGGGGCTATGGGACCCAAAAGGACTTTAGTTTACCATATTCACACTTAAATGGGTCACATAAATGTTAGATTTTTAACATTAAGCTAGCATAACTTTAGGATCTTTAACTGAGAGAACAACAAGCACAACAATCAAACACAAGAGACAATGAACACAGTGTTTTTCCTCGGGGAAACCATAAATGGAGCAAACCCCACAATATCCTCAGAGATAGAATCAACACCAAAAGTGAAACCCAAAAACAGTAAGACGATCTCCCGACAGCAGCAACCTCTTTCTTCCTTGCCCCAGTGTCTTTCTCTTCCTCAGCTATGCGCTACAACTGAGTGTGAGTGAGTGTGTGATAAATAGAGAGGCTAGTTCTCTATTTATACTAATTCCTGACTTGACTAAACCCAACTAGGGCCAAATTCACTAGGTGAGTCTAATAACCCTAGTGCCCCAGAACTGCGGGGACTTTAACCCTTAGATAATAGGAGGGTTACCCCCCTTGACTTGACATGACTTATCTACATTATAGAAACTCCTGATAGGAACCTTGGGCCATGACATGACTCAAGTAAATCCCGAAATAAAAATCAGGTTACAATACATAAGAAATACAAGTGAATACATTCCAACGTTACAATTACATCAACACTCCCTCTTAACTAGGAACGTATTCTCTCGACACAATTTATCAGCACAAGTCTTCTTCTCTGTATCATCTAGATCATCATCAATTCTTCGTCATATTCACCTTCAATTCATCTCTATCTTCAAGTCACCTTCATCTTCAAGTCATCTCTATATTCAAGTCATCTTCATCTTCAAGTCATATTCACCTGGATCTAGATCAGCACTAGATCTGGATCATCATCACTGGATCTGGATCATCCCTCGATCTGGATCATCTCTAGAGCATCATCTCTACTGGATCATCATCATTGGATCTTCATGGGTGCTATCTCATGATTCTTCTCATCACAGGAAGTTCTACAGAGCTAGCCCTTTTTCATGTTGGTTGTAGGCCTAGCCTCCATGTAGGTCTTGTTTAGCATTTATATCTGAACCTGAGTCAAAATGGCCCACCCAACATTTGCATCTGATCATGTAGGAACCAATCCTATAATCATATCAGAAAGGAACACCCAACACTCACATCTGACCATGTGGGAACCAATCCCACAACCCTGTCAGAAATGCCCAGCACTCACATTTGACACATGCGAGGAACCAATCCAACATACATGTTAAAAAAGGCTCAACACTTATATTTGACACATGCGAGGAACCAATGCAACATACATGTTCAAAAAGGCTCTACACTTACATCCAACACATGCAAGGAACCAATCCAACATGCATGTTCGAAAGAGCTCTGCACTTATATCCGACACATGCGAGGAACCAATCCAACATGCTTGTTCGAAAGGGAATGCACTCACATCTGATCAAGTAGGAACCAATCCTATAGTCATATTAGAATGCCCCCCAATCCCAGATTGAGCTACCTGGTAACTCACCAGGTGCCTACAATCCAAGAATGGAATTCATCGCTTACTTTTGATCATGTAGGAACCAATCCTACAGTCACATTAGAATGGCTCAGCACTCATATCTGACATGGAAGGAACCAATCCTCACCATGACAGAATGGCTCCACCCTTACATCTGACCATGGAAGGAACCAATCCTCTCACCATCTTAGAATGTCTCTGGGTCTCATCATTTACCTTTGGAGGAAACCTCAATTTGGAGAACACCAAGCTTCTCCCTGAAGTACTCAAACTTCACCTTAGCCAATGGCTTTGTCAACACATCAGCTATATGTTCCTCCGTTACAACATACTGGAGCTTCACTGCTCCCCTCTGCACCGTATCCCTGATATAGTGATACTTGATCTCGATATGCTTTGACTTGTCATGGAACACTGGATTCTTTGACAACTTCACGCAACTCTGGTTGTCATAATGTATACAAGTAGCATATACCTGGAGATCAAATAAATTAGACAGTAGCTTCCTCACCGATACTGCCTCACAACTAGCTAAAAAAGTTGCGACATACTCTGCTTCAGCTATACTCAGTGCCACACAGGACTGCTTCGTACTAAACCAAGAGATCACACCTGATCCCATACTGAAGCAACAACATGAAGTGCTCTTCCTATCGATGGCACTTCCTACCCAATCTGAATTAACATAAACCTCAAGGTTAATCTTCTGATTCACCTTGTACTTGAGGCCATAATCAATTGTACCACTCAGGTACTTTAGAATGTGATTTGCAGTAATCAAGTGAACATGTATCTGATTTGTCAAGAACTGGCTCAAGGTGTTCACATCAAAGCAAATATATGGTCTTGTGTTTGTCAGGTACATCAAGGACCCAATCATTTGATGATTATCATCAACCACTTCTGATGAAGAATCACTCAACAACTTCATGTTCAATGCAATAAGTGTGGTCATGGCCTTGCAGTCCATCATCCCAAACCTCTTAAGGATCTCTACTGCATACTTCCCTTGTCCGATGGAAATTCCATCTGCATTTTACCACACCTCCATGCCTAGAAAATAATGCATCATACCCAAGTCCTTCATTTTGAACTTAGCAGCAAGCTCTCTTTGTATAAGAAATCAACCCCTCTATACCGGTTACAAACATATCATCTACATACAGTAGGAGCATCACTAGGTTTCCATCTTCAACCTTGTAGTAAAGGTTGAAATATGCTTTACTCTTGGTAAAGCCCAAACTGGATAAAAATCTGTCAATTCTACTGTACCATGTCCTGGGTGCCTATTTCAAACCATACAAGGATTTCTTCAATCTACACACATGATACTCCCTATCATGTGTCTCAAAACTGAGTGGTTGTTCTACATACACTTCCTCTTCCACTACACCATTCAGTCTTGACATCCATTTGGTGTATATTCCATTTCATTACAACAGCCAAAGCAAGTACTGATATGATGGAAGTGTATCTGGATACAGGTGAAAATGTTTCTTCATAACCTATTCCTTTCTTCTGTGAGAAGCCACGAGCCACGAATATTTCCTTATATTTCTCTATGCTACCATCTCCATCATGCTTGATCTTGTAGATCCATTTGGAAGTTACAACCAACTTCCCTTCTAGTCTTGGGACAACATCCCAAACATCATTCTTCATGATTGATTAATACTCTTCGATCATAGCATCCTTCCATTCTTTCCGTTCTACTGCTTCTTCATAACTGGAAGGTTCTTCATTGATAAAGTCACATAGTAAAGCTACATATCCAGAGCAAGATTTATTTCTCTTTCTTTCTCTTTGATTCTCTTCTGGAGCCCCATATCTTTCCACACCTTGGATAATTTCTTGTACCCAATCATGTTTCCTCTTGTGAGGATTCTTCTCCTCAGGTGGATCTACAGGTCTTTGCGGTTCTTCAAATTCTCGATCTTCTTCTTGAGTTTCTTCATTCATGGTTGTATAGTGAATTCTGGGTGTTTTTGCTTCTTCAGGATCTTTAGCAGGTCTCTTTCTGGATTTGTTGTAAGCTAAGTCTTCATCAAATGTTACATCCCTACTGATGTTGATCTTCTTGTATCCTGGGAAGTATATTCTATAAGCCTTCGAGCTTTCAGAGTATCCCACAAATATACCCTTCTTTCCTGAAGGATCTAATTTTTTTCTCTCCTCTTTTGGAATGTGTATGTACACTAGACCGAATATTATGAGATGGATGACTTCTGGCTTCTTACCAGAGAAGACTTTTTCAGGAGTCTTGTTCTCAAGTACTCTCTGTGGAGTACGGTTTTGTACATAGACCACTGTTCTAGCAGCTTCTACCCATAGATGCATAGGAATATATTGATCATGAAGCATTGCTCTTGCAGCTTCCATGATAGTTTTATTCTTCCTTTCTGCAACCCCATTCTGTTGTGGATTATAAGGAGTGGACAACTCCCCCTTAATCCCTGATTCTTTGCATAAGTATTTGAATTCATTTGATGTGAATTCTCTGCCATTATCTGGTTGAAAGGTCTTGATCCTTTTTTTTTGTGTGGTTCTCGATCAAGGACTTGAATTCCTTGAACTTGCTAAACACTTCATATTTGTTCTTCATGAAGTAAATCCATGTCTTCCTAGAAAAGTCATCAATGAAAGAAACATAGTATACATACCCGCTTAATGAACTTTATGACATTGGACTACATACACCAGAGTGGATGATTTCCAAGATTCCTTTTTCCTTGCTCTCGCTACTTGAAAATGTCTTCTTTCTGTTCTTTCTTTCGCACATCCTCTGCAAACCCCTTCATGTTTTGGTTGAATTTCTGGAAGGCCTTCAACAACTTTGCTTGCAAGTGGTAGTGCTCTATAATGCACATGTGCAAGCTGTCACATGGCCCAATTTTGCAAAAACAATTTTATATTATTTGATTTTATTTGAGGACAATATGTTAAATTTTATTCTAAGTTGTAATTGATGACTCAGTGGAGTCAAGGATATTTAATGTAATTCTGAATTTTTAATTATAAATAAATAAAACAAGGATACAATAGCTTAGGAGAGGTGTTAAAAGAGTGCTTAATGGTCAGATTAGTTGAGGAGACTGGGTGGAGAGAAAACTGACATGTGGCAGCATCCTCAAACCACTTCCAACTGTCGCAGGTGGAAACCTCCCTACATTTGGGGTCATTATTCCTCAAGGAAGTGGAATCAGAGCAGGTGGCTCTATTAATGACAACTAACCCAAAAGGCCTAGGCAATCTTTATAAAAATTCCCATTGAAGAGAGCTGAGGCTGCTCATTCTAGAGAAGTGATCATTCAGGTGAATGTACTTTAGATAAATTCAATTCAAAGGGAATTGTGGAAAGAGTTTGAGGGGATAATTGCTGAGTGATCTAGTTCAGCTTCTAAGCTAAAAGATCTTATTGCTGAGTGTAGGGTGTTTTACTGAGTTACTGGACTAGTATACTATTTGCATGCTCCACCAGTTCTTAGCCAAGAAGACTAGGAACAGGCTCGGGGGTCCTAAGGAAGCATTGTTTGAGCGCTCTCCAGGAGTTTTGTAGGGAGGAACGTCCTCCTAACACTGTTGTCATCTATCATAATCAGGTTCTATATTATTTTGTTTTAATGTGTTTGAATGGAAAATAATTTCTAGTTTGTGTTTTTCCACACCAGGAAGGACCAGGCCGTACTCCAGCATGGATATAATATTTACAGTAGATGAAAGAAAATTTTAAGAGATAGAATATAATAGATATGGCTCTGCATTTAGTAGTAAGTAGAGTAATTTATTTAAGTATGTAGATTATTATTAAAAAGAATAGTAATCCGATTAATATGTTTACTATTTTTAACAAGCTTATCTATGTAAACATATTGGAAAAGAAATAGCAGTACTCTAGCATAGGTAGAATGTTTAAGAAGATAAGAGAATATCTTAGAAGATAATTTTGTGTATTTATAGACAGTAGAGTAATTTTATTCAAGTCAAATTATTATGGAGGTTAAACTATGTTAAGATAGGTTTATATTCTTCTGTTTTCACTTAGTAACTGAATGAAATGCAGCAGAAAAATCACAGTAGAGTCACAATGTTTACATACAGTTAAGTAAATAAACTAGTTACTAATTACATAGTTTATTTTCTAATAATATCAACTAAATCTAAGACGAATACTTATTATAAACTAAATAGGGTGATAATAAAAAGTATATAATATAGAGTCTATGCTTTATCTTTTCAAGAACTAATCTACCTGACAGTTAGTAAATAGAAACAATGAAAGTATAATTAATAACTAGTATAAACTAAATACTTACTATGAAGAAACTATCTTATATTTAACAGGTAGGATTATACCGGTAAAGGTAAAAAATTAGGGTTGAAACCCTAACTAACTTATTTAACCATTATAAATAAAGAGATAATTGTTTTAATTATTACATAACACTAAATCCTTACTAATTAACAGAATAGTAAACAAATAAGAACTTAAGAGTAAACAGTAAATAGAAATAAGCTAAGAACATATAGTATTTGTATAACTCTTTTATTTAAAAGAAAAGAAAATACTTAAATAGGATAAACATTATCAATGCTTTTGTAACAATGTAAATTGGGTAAACAGAAACCAACACATATGATAAATTTTAAGAATATATTTATCTAAGGGTCCTTTTACAGTAACCCTAGAATTTAAGCCTAACTGAAAAGCTTAAAAATATAAAAATTTACCTATGACTGAACTTACCAGTCTTATTTTATCTTTGTTTATTTACAAGAAAAATATTAAAATAATAATTACCATTGTTAACAGCCAAGAAAGGGAAGACTCAATTTACACAGAGTCAAAATATTTATAAGCTATAAACCCTTCTCATAATCGAGATAGAGACCGAAATTTAAAAGGAATCTATTAAATCAAATGTATTACATTGACACACCATAAGGATGAAAACTTAACCAATTAACTGCACCCACCTCGAGGCTATTTACACCCAGCATCATGGCAAGGGTAGAAAGATAAAACTAACATCTAATTTATAAAAACTTCATTACTATAATGACATTTACAAAATAATCTATAATTATCAGTCTATTCGAAAATAGAGAACCATTAAAACCATGAACACGGGAGAACCCCACAAATTAAGAAACTGAGTATATCATTACTTAGCCATAGGCTATAAAAATTGGCAATAAGTCGAAAATAGTGAATATAAGTCACGTCATTATGGTCGGAGCAACCCTGTTACTAGCAAGGGCTTAGTAACCAAAATACTTATTAACAACTGAGCTAAACATTTAAAAACAACAAAAGAACCGAGGTCATAATACATCTCCACCCGAAACACTTTTCCCCTAATCTGTACGAGCAGGGAGGAGGCACATTGTAACAGGGGCTTACTCGTAGGTTTTTTTGGCAATCCAAACATGGGTGGATTCTTTCCAAGCTTGTATCGAACTGAAACCCTACAAACAAAAACCCAAAGGGTTTTAGTTAAGACTTGTTAACTTCTAATATTAAAAATTGTAACTAGAAACTGTACCATTTTAATGAAGATTTTCTTTACCTGAAAGCAAAAGATTTGGAAGTTAAAGATGATTTGATCCCACATCATGAGTAGCACAATGAATATCCCAAAACCCATGCATTCACTAGTGACAGAGTTGACAGAGCTCAAAGTACATTCTACACCACAAGCGTGAGTAAACCTGGCAATGGCCATGAAAGGAAACACTACTAAAAATATTGAGAGAGACCTACTACATGCACAGTAAGTATCGCAGGAAGAATGAAAACCAAATGCGAACTATGAGTCTTGAATACCGCACTGTAATGGCAACACTCCTCTTTACACAAACTATGGAGCTGGAGTCGAACAACAGCAAGCCCCATGGCCGCAGACAACCCAACAGTGCAGATACAGAAACCCTCGATGAAAAATAAGAAGTAGGGTTGCATGGTGAGCTTATAAGCTATGCAATGCATGGTGGTGGATGTTCCATGTGCCCACAAATTTATCCATTCCACAGTGGCTCGAGTTGTATAGTCGCCACTGCATTGTCGGGAATCAAATTATTATTAATAATCTACACAATGATCACAATGATAATATATTATACAAAGTTGATATATGTATCATTTCAATGATATCATTAAGTCAAACAACGTTGAAGCATGGGATTATCATGGTAACATTAAACCCTTTTTTAGTTATAAGATTTGGAACCGTCGATGATAATGAACCAAATGATATATTGTATCATTAACCTTTGATATATGTGAACAATGAAATCTCTCAATGGAAAAATAATAACTATGGAGAGATTCCTAGTAGGGTATAAGCCCTTGAGAACAAGTTAATAATTGTAATAATAATCATGGATTCAATTATACATTGAAGGACTAGGTTAATAGAACTAGTCTTTATGTAAAAACTAATGATGAGAGTTTAAAATTATAAATCTACGTTTTGTACATAAAAAGTATTTACATTGTAGAATAGATTCTTATTTTCGTAAGAATTCTATAGTACTAACATAAACTTCAGGGAAGTTGTAATCGTTTGGTCTCCATAAGTAAATAAAGCTCCAAATGAATTCAATTAAGACTAAACTAGTCTTAGTAGTAAAGGATAGTAAAACTATCTAAGAGTACATATAGCATCACTATTATTTATAAATAAATAATATGATAATGAAATTCATCACATTACTTATGTCATAAAGAAGTTTGGAAGTTCGAATCGTAACTTGATGAAATTTGGGAAATTTATCATCTATAAATACAAATCATTGATAAGCTAATAAAATTCCTCTACTGAAGCTTAATAAAAGGTAAAGCTAAGAGTTTTGTATAAGCTTGTTTCTTGAAAAACCTTAGGTATGTTTCCATACTTATAAGCAGTGTTGTACATTTTATAAATAGCAACAACAAATAACTTTTGTTTCAATAAGAGTATGGATATACTAAACCTTGAGCTGTAATAAGAACTGGAAATAGCTTAGAGTAAATATAGAAATAAGTTTTATCCAACGTAGCAGTCTTTCTGATAAAAGACAAATAGTAGGGAAAAGTTATTAACCTTTACGACATGAAGTTTAAGTACTATTACAGATGCACAGAAATCAAAAGAAACATTACCTTACCTTGTAGTAACTTGATTTCTTCTAAGCAAACTTTTACTCTAGCAGTATTTTTATGCTAAAAGAAGTATATCGGGTTTAACACCATAATAAACTCTTACTGGTTCAAAATTTACCTGTCAATCCTGTAAGATCCAGAAATCCAGGTATGTTAGCAATTGCTAAGTAATCCCTAGTTAGAATGTAACTTCTCACCTACTCGACAAATCAAAACCCTCAGTACAACTAAAGATAACTGAATGCAGATTATTCACATGCGATATCGAAACTAAAATAGTATAAATCTATTTGTGTTTAAGTTAATGTTTACTTTTGTTAAATGTTTCATTCTTTTCGTTCACTGCTAGTAGTTATCAAACTATGACTATAAACAGTTTATGTTACATTAAAAAAATTTAATTTTTGTGAAAATTTGGGGTTTTGACATGTGGTATCAGAGGACAAGGTTCAAACACTAGGCCTTGATGAAGCCCAACTTGCTTTCTATGAAACAATGAGTTAAACTATTTTGCTGATATTAATTTTCTTTTAATGTTATTCAACAGAGAAAATTGTTTCTGAAGTTTAACAACAGGTATGGAAAGGCTGGAGGAATATGCAGAAGAGGAATCTCCATTTACTGAACCAGAAAACTTACCAAAAGACCCTATACAAGAATATCTAACCCCTAACTCCTTGGAACTTTTACAAATAGTAAAAGACTTAAAATCTGAAATCGAGTCTGTAAAACGAGAGAATGAAAGGATTATGAGGGCTCAGGAGGTGTTGAATTAGATCCTAATAGAAGGGTTTCAAACTAAGGGTAGGGGTAAAAGAGATGAATCAGAAGATACAAGTCATCAACAAAAATATAAAAATATTAAACAGACTAAAAATGAAAGCAGCTCATCCTCATTGGTATTTGGTGACCAACGTAATTTTCACTCCACTAGTGATAGTAGTGATGACAATCATTATACTAAAAAGAGAAAATATAAACCGTATGAGGAAATTTCTGGAGAATTTAAAAAGATTAAACCACCAACATTTAGTGGAGAGAATAAGAAGGGGGAGGAAGCAGAATCCTTGTTATCTGGGATGAATAAGTACTTCCAGCTTTATAACTATTCTAACCAATTAAAGGCTAGAATGGCTATTTACAATCTCTCAAGGAAGGCTGCTATTTGGTGGTAAGACTTCAAGAGAGTGAAGGAAATATTTAAAGAGAAGAACGTAAATTGGAGTACCTTTAAGAGGTACTTTAAAAAGAAATTTTTGTCTGAGCAGTACTATGAAGAGAGAGCAAACTAATTCTATGAGCTTAAACTAGGTTCAATGACTATGAAAGATCTAAACAACAAGTTTTTAAGTCTTCTTAGGTATGTGCCATACCTTGTAGATGAAAAGCCAAAGGTACAGCAATTCCTCAGCTGTCTACCTTATCATATTAAGGACAGGATTGAGTATGAAAATCCAAAAACTTTGGAAGAAGCTATGAGGAAATCCAACTTCTGTTATGAACATAATCAGAAGAAGGAAAGCATGGCCAAATGGAAGGCCAAGAAGAATAACAACCATTATGATCAAAAGAAGAAATATTTTGTGCCCAACAGGAATTCTAAAAGCAATAAGGCTAGAAATTTTGCTAATAAGAATTTCCAAGGGAATAAGAATAATTCACCAAGCAATCAGAATAATTCAAAGGGTAAAGAATTTGCTAATAACCATGGTAATTACACCAAGAAATTTGAACACAAAGAACCTATAAAATGTTGGGAGTGTAATGGCCCACATTATGCCTCAGTTTGTCCTAATCGAAAAATTACTGTCAGTAGTATTCATACCTAGAGGAGGAAATGACTGTCAGAGATTTAGTGAGGAATATGCCCAGAATCAATGCAACCTTGGAGAATCGACAAGAAGAATATCAAAATTCCATGGTGGAAGTAGAAGGTATGATAAACCAAACCCCTATAGCTATTTTAATTGATCTAGGAGGTAGTCTCAGTTATATTTCACCTAAATTGGTAGAAAAATGTAAGTTTCCAGTTGAAAATTTTGAAAATTCATGGTTGGTTCAGTTAGCCACTGGTGCTAAAAGGAAGGTAACTTGTTTTGTAAAAGAATGTGCAGTAGTTATGGATCAATTTGAAACTGTTGTAAAGCTTAATGTACTACCTCTTGGTTCTTATGACTTACTTATCGATATGGATTGGTTAGAACAACATAGGGTAATTTTAAATTGTTATGATAAAACCTTTACGTGTATAAACAATGATGGAAAATGAATAAGTGTAAAGGGGATCCCTAGAAAAACAACCATAAGGCATATTTCTACTCTACAGCTTAAGAGAGCTATTAGGAAGGGTTGTAAAGCATAGGAAGTAACAATAACCGATGAGGAGAGTCTAGATAAAAGAAACAAACTAAAATTGGAGGACATACCAGTTTTAGGAGAGTATACTGATGTATTTTAGGAAGAAATTTTGGGATTAACTCCAAAAATGGAACTAGAATTTACCATTGAGCTGGTACCTGGTGCAGTACCTAGCTCAAAGGGCCCTTATCAAATGAACATACTAGAACTGAATGAAATAAAGTCACAATTAAAAGAACTTATTGAGAAAAAGTATATTCGACCTAGTGTGTCTCCCTGGGGGGCACCTTTCATCTCCGTTAAGAAAAAGGACGAAAAACCATGTGAATTTGCATAGATTACCGTCAGTTGAATAAGATGACCATTAAAAATCGATATCCGTTGCCTCGCATAGACGATCTATTTTATCAACTACATGGTTCCATGATGTTCTCAAAAATTGATTTAAGATATGTATATCATCAAGTTAGGATTAAAGATGAAGACATCTTTAAAACAACTTTTAGAAATCGATATGGACATTATGAGTTTGTCGTCATGCCATTCGGGCTTACTAATGCCCCTACTATTTTTGTGTGTTTAATGAATAACGTTATGCATAAGTATCTAGATAAGTTTGTGGTCGTCTTTATTGATGACATATTAATCTATTCAAAAACTGAAGAGAAACATAAAGAACATTTAAAAATTGTTTTGCAAGAGTTATGAGATCATCAACTCTTTGCCAAGTTTAGTAAATGTGACTTCTTCAAGGATAAGATTCAATACTTAGGTCATGTGGTGACTAAGGAAGGGATTTCGGTGGATCTCAAAAAGATAAATGCAATCAAAGATTGGTCGATTCCTAAGGATGTAACTGATGTTTGATCCTTCATGGGAATTACCGGTTATTATCCAAGGTTCATTGAAGGTCTTTCGAGAATCGTGAATCTGATAACTTCTTTGCAGAAGAAAGGAAAGAAATTTGACTGGAACCAGAAATGCGAGGAAATCTTTAAAAACTTAAAAACTTTATTAACCAGTGCAACTACTTTAAGAATAGCTAATCCAAATAAAGAATTTGTAGTGTGCACTAATGCTTGCAATGATGGTTTAGATAGTGTTCTAACTCAAGAAGGGCATCTTATTACCTATGAGTCTAGGAAATTAAAAATTCATGAAAATAATTGGGCAACTTATGATCTGGAATTAGCTGCTATTATACATGCTCTAAAGATGTGGCGTCATCACCTAATTGGAAAAAAATTTATTTTAATGACTGATAATAAAGGACTAAAGTATTTGTTATATCAACCTAATCTAAATGCCATACAAGCTAGGTGGCTAGCTTTCCTAAGTGAGTATGACTTCGAAATTCAACACATTAAAGGTAAAGAAAATAAAGTTGATGATGCATTAAGTAGGAATGCAAGGCTAAAATTCATAGCAGTTAGCAGCACTTATACAACAGATCTGGATGAGCAGCTTAAAGCGGGGATATAACAAGATGAAATTTGCGAGAAATTACAAGCTAAAATGAAAGAAAATCCAACATAAAGCTTAAGTAAAGGGTACAGTTTGAATGCAAAAGAATTTTTACTGTATAAAGATATAATATATGTACCAAATGTACCTAAAGTTAAATTATTAATTTTGGATGAAATCCATAAAACTCCTTACTCAAGTCATCTAGGTTATCAAAAGACTATAACTATGTTAAGAAAAGAATATTTTTGGCCAAACATGAAGACTAAACTGGCAGAGTATATCGCTAGGTGTTTTGAATGTCAATAGATGAAAACTAAACATCAACACCTAGCTGGATTACTTTAGCCATTGCCCATTCCTAGCTGGAAATGGGAGATAATTAGTCTCGATTTTGTCATTAGACTTCTTAGAAATCATAATTTAAATGATTCTATGATGGTAGTGGTTGAGAAGTTAAGTAAAGCAGCTCACTTTATACCTGTTAAAACTACATATAAAGCTGAAAACATAGCTGATATCTTTCTAAAGCAAATTTTTTGACTGCATGGAATACCGAAAGTTATAATTTCGGATAGAGATCCTAAATTTATAAGTAACTTTTGGAAATATCTATTTAAAGGATTAAACACTACATTAAATTTTAGTACTTCGTTCTATCCTCAAACAGATGGATAGACTGAAAGAGTAAACCAAGTGCTGGAATATTTATTAAGAATGTATGTGAAAGACCAGCGAGGTAAATGGGAGGATTATTTTTATCTGGTAGAATTTTCTTATAATAATAATTATCAAGCATCTACCAAATTTAGTCCCTTCGAAATATTGTATGGAAGGAAATGTAATACTCCTATCTTCTGGAGTAATCCGGTGGATAGATTTGTATTAGGCCCTCAACTATTAAAGAAAATGGAAGAAATTGTAAAGTAGGTACAAGGTAATCTGAAAATTGTGCAGGATAGAAAAAAAAGTCAAGAAGACCTTAAGAGAACTCCAAAGGAGTTTCAGGTAGGTGAACATGTGTTCATCAAGGTGAGGCCCAAAAAGAGCCCTCTGAGATTGGGAAGTTGTGCAAAAATAGCACCTCATTACTGTGCTCCATTTGAAATAATGTCTAGGATTGGACAAGTAGCTTATCAATTAGCATTACCACCAAATTTGAGAGTACATAATGGTTTTAACATTTATGTATTAAATAAATATGTTCATGATGCTACTCATGTTGTTAATTGGAATGATGTATAGATGGAACCAGAAGGATATTTTATGGTGGAACTGAACTGTATCCTCGGGCAGAGGGAGATCACACTTTGAAACCGCACCATTGGTCAGGTGAAGGTGCAATGGAAGAACCTTAATCCAGAGGAAGCCACCTGGGAATTGGAAAGCAATATGTGGGATGCATATCCAATTCTGTTCCAGGAGAATTCTGTGGATGAAGAATAAATAACATCAAGGACAATGTTATGCTTTAAGGGGGTGTGTATGTCACATGCCCCAATTTTGCAAAAACAACTTTATATTATTTGATTTTATTTGAGGACAATATGTTAAATTATATGCTAAGTTGTAATTGATGACTCAGCAGAGTCAAGGATATTTAATGTAATTCTGAATATCTAATTATAAATAAATAAAAGGAGGAGACGACGGCTTAGGAGAGCTGTTAAAAGAGTGTTTACTAGTCAAATTGGTGGAGGAGACTAGGTGGAGAGAAAACTAGCATGTGGCAGCATCCTCAAACTACTTCCAATAGTTGCAGGTGGAAACCTCCCTACATTTGGGGTCATGATTCCCCAAGAAAGTGGAATGAGAGAAGGTAGCTCAATTAATGACAACTGACCCAAAAGACCTAGGCAATCTTTATAAAAATTCCCATTGAAGAGAGTTGAGGCTGCTCATTCTAGAGAAATGATCATTCAGGTGAATGTAATTTAGAGAAATTCAATGCAAAGGGAATTGTGGAAAGAGTTTGAGGGGATAATTGCTGAGTGATCTAGTGCCGCTTCTAAGCTGAAAGATCTTACTGCTGAGTGCAGGGTGTTTTACTGAGTTGTTGGACCAGTCTACTATTTGTATGCTCCACCAGTTCTCAGCCAAGAAGACTGGAAACAGGATTGGGGGTCGCAAGGAAGCGTTTTTTTGAGCGCTCTCCAGGAGTTTGGTAGGGAGGAACGGCCTCCTAACGCTGTTGTCATCTATCCTAATTAGGTTCTATATTTTTTTGTTTTAATGTGTTTGAATGGAAAATAATTTCTGGTCTGTGTTTTTCCCCACCTGGAAGGACCAGGCCGTACTCCAACACAGATAGAATATTTACATTAGATGAAAGAAAATGTTAAGAGATTGAATATAATAGGTATGGTTCTGCATTTAGTAGGAAGCAGAGTAATTTATTTCAGTATGTAGATTATTATTAAAAACAACAGTAATCCGATTAATATGTTTACTATTTTTAACAAGCTTATCTATGTAAATATATTGGAAAAGAAATAACAGTACTCTAGCATAGGTAGAATGTTTAAGAAGATAAGAGAATATCTTAGTAGATAAGTTTGTGTATTTACAGACAATAGAGTAATTTTATTCAATTCAAATTATTATGGAGGTTAAATTGTGTTAATATAGGTTTATATTCTTATGTTTTCACTTAGTAACTGAATGAAATGCAGCAGAAAAATCACAGTAGAGTCACAATGTTTACATACAGTTAAGTAAATAAAATAGTTACTAATTACATAGTTTATTTTCTAATAATATCAACTAAATCTAAGACTAATACTATTATAAACTAAATAGGGTGATAATAAAAAGTATATAATATAGAGTCTATGCTTTATCTTTTCAAGAACTAATCTAGCTGACAGTTAGTAAATAGAAACAATGAAAGTATAATTAATAACTTTACTATGAAGAAACTATCTTATATTTAACAGGTAGGATTATACCGATAAAGGTAAAACTTTACGGTTGAAACGCTAACTAACTTATTTAACCATTATAAATAAAGAGATAATTGTTTTAATTATTACATAACACTAAATCCTTACTAATTAACAGAATAGTAAACAAATAAGAACTTAAGAGTAAACAGTAAATAGAAATAAGCTAAGAAAATATAGTATTTGTATAATTCTTTTATTTAAAAGAAAAGAAAATACTTAAACAGGATAAAAATTATCAATGCTTTTGTAACAATGTAAATTGGGTAAACAGAAACCAACACATATGATAAATTTTAAGAAGATATTTATGTAAGGGTCCTTTTACGGTAACCCTAGAATTTAAGCCTAACTGAAAAGCTTAAAAATATAAAAATTTACCTATCACTGAACTTACCAGTCTTATTTTATCTTTGTATATTTAGAAGAAAAATATTAAAATAATAATTACCATTGTTAACAGCCAAGAAAGGGAAGACTCAATTTACACAGAGTCAAAATATTTATAAGCTATAAACCCTTCTCATAATCGAGATAGAGTCCGAAATTTAAAAGGAATCTATTAAATCAAATGTATTACATTGACACACCGTAAGGATAAAAACTTAACCAATTAACTACACCCAGCTCGAGGCTATTTACACCCAGCATCATGGCGAGGGTAGAAAGATAAAACTAACATCTAATTTATAAAAACTTCATTACTATAATGACATTTACAAAAAAATCTATAATTATCGGTCTATTCGAAAATAGATAACCATTAAAACCATGAACATGGGAGAACCCCACATATTAAGAAACTAAGTATATCATTACTTAGCCATAGGCTATAAAACCTGGGAATAAGTTGAAAATAGTGAATACAAGTCATGGCATTATGGCCGGAGCAACCCTGTTACTAGCAAGGGATTAATAGCCAAAATACTTATTAACAACTGAGCTAAACATTTAAAAACACAAAAAGAACCGAGGTCATAATACATCTCCACCTGAAACCCTTTTCCCCTAATCTGTACAAGCAGGGAGTAGCCACATTGTAACCAGGGCTTACTCGTAGGTTTTGTTGGCAATCCAAACATGGGTGGATTTTGTCCAAGCCTGTATCGAACTACAACCCTGCAAACAAAAACCCAAAGGGTTTTAGTTAAGAGCTGTTAACTTCTAATATTAAAAACTGTAACTAGAAACTGTAACATTTTTAAGAATATTTTCTTTACCTAGAAGAAAAATATTTGAAAGCCGAGGAGGATTTGAGCCCACACCACGAGTAGCACAATGAGTAGCCCAAAACCTGTGCGTTCACTAGTGATAGAGTTGACAGAGCTCACAGTACATTCTACACCACGAGTAGGAGTAAGCTTAGCAATGGCCATGAAAGGAAATAATACTAAAACTATTGACAGAGACCTACTACATGCACAACAAGTATCATAGGCAGAATGATAACAAAATGTGAACTGTGAGTCTTGAATACCACACTTTAATGGCAACACTCCTCTTTACACAAACTATGGAGCTAGAGTCGAACAACAGCAAGCCCCATGGCCACAGACAACCCAATAGTGAAGAGACCAAAACCCTCGATGAAAAATAAGAAGTAGGGTTGTGTGGTGAGCTTACAAGCTATGCAATGCACGGTGGTGGATGTTCCACGTGCCCACAAATTTATCTATTCCATAGTGGGTTGAGTTGTATAGTTGCCACTACATTGTCGGGAATCGAATTATTATTAATAATCTACATAATTATAACAATGATAATATATTATACAAATTCGATATATGTATCATTTCAATGATATCATTAAGTCAAACAATGTTGAAGCATGGGATTATCATGGTAACATTAAACCCTTCTTGAATTATAATCTTTGGAACCGTCGATGATAATGAACCAAATGATATATTGTATCATTAACCTTTTATATATGTAAACAATGAAATCTCTCGACGGAAAAATAATAACTATCGAGAGATTCCTAGTAGGGTATAAGCCCTTGAGAACAAGTTAATAATTGTAATAATAATCATGGATTCAATTACACATTGAAGGACTAGGTTAATAGAACTAGTCTTTATGTAAATACTAATGGTGAGAGTTTAAAATTATAAATCAACATTTTGTACATAAAAAGTATTTACATTATAGAATAGATTCTTATTTTTGTAAGAAGTCTATAGTACTAAGATAAACTTCAGGGAAGTTGTAATCGTTTGGTCTCCATAAGTAAATAAAGCTCCAAATGAATTCAATTAAGACTAAACTAGTCTTACTAGTGAAGTATAGTAAAACTATCTAAGAGTACATATAGCATCACTATTATTTATAAACAAATAATATGATAATGAAATTCATCACATTACTTATGTCATAAAGAAGTTTGGAAGTTCAAATTGTAACTTGACGACATTTGGGCAATTGATCATCTATAAATACAATGCATTAATAAGCTGATAAACTTCCTCTACTGGAGCTTAATAAAAGGTAAAGCTAAGAGTTCTGTATAAGCTTGTTTCATGAAAAACCTTAGGTCTGTTTCCATACTTATAAGCAACATTGTACATTTTATAAATAGCAACAAAAAATAACTTTTGTTTCAATAAGAGTATGGATATACTAAATCTTGAGCTCTAATAAGAACTGGAAATAGCTTAGAGTAAATATAGAAAGAAGTTTTATCCAACGTAGCAGTCTTTCTGATAAAAGAAAAATAGTAGGGCAAAGTTATTAACTTTTACGACATGAAGTTTAATTACTATTACAGATGCAAATCAAGAAAAAGAAATGTTACCTCACCTTGTAATACCTTGAATTCTTCTAAGCAAACTTTTACTCTAGCAGTATTTTTATGCTAAAAGAAGTATATAAGGTTTAACACCTTAATAAACTCTTACTGGTTCAAAATTTACCTATCAATCCTATAAGATACAGAAATCCAGGTACATTACCAATCGCTAAGTAATCCCTAGTTAGAAACTAACTTCTCACCTAGTTGACAAATCAAAAGCATCAATACAGCTAAAGATTACTAAATGAAAATTATTCACATCACATATCAAAATTAAAATAGTATAAATCTATATGTGTTTAAGTTAATGTTTACTTTTGTTAACTGTTTCATTCTTTCCGTTAGCTACTAGTAGTTATCAAACTGCGACTATAAACAGTTTATGTTACATCAAAAAACTTTAATTTTTGTGAGGATTTGGTGTTTTGACATGCCTTCTATGTCAAAGTTCATTTGGATCTACTGTGTCATGGACCATAGCTTGTTCTGGATGGCCCTTCAATTTGTATAATCCTCCTTCTTGTTCTCCAATTATTATTGCATTGCCAATAGTCTTTCCTATTGGCCACATGAGGACTTGGACATCTACAAATGCAACCCTCATGCCTTTTGCATCCAGTGCTGATATGGATAGAAGATTCTTCTTCAGTCCTAGTACAAACAATACATCCTTCATTTTCATAGAATGTCCAGAGTCTAGCTTGTAGGATGATTCACCACTACCTTTAATGGGATATTGGTAGTCATCCCCAAGTTTCACCTTATGGGGTGAATTATGTTTGGATAGTTTCTCAAAGGATTCCTTGAAACCTATCACGTGCTTGGAAACACCACTGTCAATAAGAAAATATTTGATTCCATGAGTGACAGTTCCCATGAAAGTGGAGATCAAAACATATTCATATTCACTTGAAGAGTCTTCATTTTCTTGTTTTACTCTCTCCCCGGGAGGATCATCATCCTCAGTAGTATGAGCATGATGTCTTATTTTGGAGTTCTTCTTCTTCTTGGATCCATTCTTATTCATGGGATAATTTCTAGTAAAGTATCCTATTTCATCGCATGTATAACATCTGAGTTTAGATGAACCTTTCTGATGAGAATGTTTACCTTGGTGATGATGCTTTTCCCTTATTCCTTTCTTGGAGTGTACCATGAGATGTTGATATTCACTTCCCATATTTTCTTCTTGAGCTGCTATCCGAGCTTCTACTTGAGAACATTCTTCCCACAGTATACTGAACTTTACTAACTTCTTCCTAGCACAGATTCCTTGGATGAAAGAATCTTGTGACCTAGGGAGGCCATTCAAAGTTGTCATCACAATTTCTGCATTCTCCACTTCTTCATCTACTGCTTCCAGCTGTTCTTTGATCTGGGAGACCCTTGTGAAGTATGAATGGATGGTCTCCTCATTTTGGATCTTGACATTCTTCAACTGGTTCCTTAGAGTCATCTTCCAATTGATGTTCTTCCCTTCAAACAGTTTGGTCAAGGAATTAAACATGGCTTTAGGTGTCTTGAGGGAGGATGCCTGTGGAATGAGGTGATCCTTAATGGAATCTACAATGATCCTTTTTTCCATAAACAACTTCTTCCTATGTAAGGCCTTGGACTCATCTCCCTTTGGAGCTGGAACCTCCTCATGGATGTAGGAGTCCAACTCATTTTCTTCTAGGACCAGGGAGATCCTATACTTCCAGGATCGAAAGTTATCAGCTCCCTCAAGATTTTCATCAAGCTTGGTATGATGAGACATCTTAACTGAGAACCTCAAATCAAAATACAAAAGATTTATATCTTACTAGGTTAGGATGTCGGATATGGATTTGCAGCTGAAATCTTGTAGTGTTGGTTCAGGAGTAGATTAGGGTTTTGCTTTTTCAGAGTTCTGTCCAACCAAATGCTTTGAATTTGATCCCTAAATTCGATTTTAGGGAGGAGATCAATCCAGGCCTAGGATCACTGGAAAATTCCACTTTTATGAAAAGCCCTAATTTCCAGCAGAAGTGTCGGGTCCAAAACTGAAAAACCTTAGAATTGGATTATGCTTCAATAGAAAGATGCACCCTAGGGAGGAGAGTTATTCCACCTTACTTTTGCTGAAAATATGTGGAGAGAGATCCACAAAAGAGGAAGCCCTAGCTCCCGCATCTACACACTGTCTTCTTCTTAGGTTAGCTCTGATACCATGTTAGATTTTTAACATTAAGCTACCATAACATTAGTATATTTAACTAAGAGAATAACACGCACAACAATAAAACACAAGAGATAATGAACACAGTGTTTTTCCTCGGTTAAACCATAAATGGATAAAACCCCACAACTTCCTCAGAGATAGAATCAGCACCAAAAGTGAAACCCAAAAAATGTAAGATGATCTCCCGATAGCAGTAACCTCTTTCTTCCTTGCGCCAGTGTCTTTCTCTTCCTCAGATATGTGCTACAACTGAGTGTGAGTGAGTGTGTGATAAATAGAGAGGCTAGATCTCTATTTATAATAATTCCCGACTTGACTAAACCTAGCTAAGGCCGACTTCAATAGCTGAGTCTAATAACCCTAGTGCTGCGGAACTGTGGGGATGTTAACCCTTAGACAATAGGAGGGTTACACATCTTGACTTGACATGCCTTGTTTACATTATAGAAACTCTCGATAGGAACCTCGGGGCACAACATGATTCAAGTGCATCCCGAAATAAACGTCGGGTTACAATACATAAGAAATACATGTGAATACATTCCGAATTTACAATTACATCAACAATAAATGATAAATTATAAGAAAATAAGGCGGCATGGGTTCAGGAAGACACTTGGAAGCTTGTGGAGCCTTTGGATGACTAGATTCCCCACACACTTGGCATGATCTTCATCCAAACTCTCACACATGGGTCATGTAATTCTATTGGAGCATGATTTGGTGTTAAATATCATATAATGAGCAATGAATTCGAATTCGTAAAGGAGATTAATTGCCATGGAAGAGGAAGAGACTAGAAGACAATGTGTACCACTTGGAAGGAGATTACATGCACTCTATGACAACAAATGATGAAAGTTTCTATGAAAAGTCTGACAAATTCAGACCTGATTGCATACATATGAAAAATATAACATGACGAGGATAAAAATAGCCACCAAGAGGTAAAATTTGGGAGTTATAGGAATCTATTCGAATTGGGCAAAGAATTGGAGCATGAAGAGGAAGACAAGTGTCATTAGAGTTACTAAACCACTAAGATGAGTTGGAAGAAACCCATGGAAGAAAATTTGACCTTAGGAAGCCTCATGAACTTAATAAAAGGATTTTATGAGGAAGGATAATGGTTTTTTATCATTTTTAAATTAGCCTTTAGCATTTTGGAGAGCTTTTGTTTGTCCATTGCATGGTGAGTGTTCACTCTCCCTGCTTGTGAACTAATTTCGAGGGAGTTGGATTCCTTTTTATGTTGGTTGATGGAGAGGATATTCATACCTCTCCTTAGATATTAATGAATTAGTTTTATTTGTAGTTTGAAGGTTCATACAGTCGAATTCTCATCTATCTCCTTATTCTCTCATTCCTTATTCTGCATTCCCCGACACTCTCACATTCGGGGCGCACTTGTTGGAGTGGTGGTTGTGATTTTATGAGTATATTTGATTCCCAAGATTTGATATATGATGTATGTCTATGTAATAGCATTTATATATGCTCTATATTTCAAAATAAAAAAATACATGTATGGACAGATTGCATTCATATGCTCTTGAATAACTAGTTTTCATGGATTTGGCTTTAATCTTGAAGTAGTTCTATAACATATTTGTATGAGGGATATTCTATGATTTTAATGATTTTGTGACATTTGTATATGATTTATTAATATTTAATTTCATTTCCATATTCTTTGTCGCTCGAAATCCAATAAATCCATATGTGAAACACTTGCAATTCCATGCTATTAAATCACTAGTTTTCATGTATTAGACTCCCATACTCAATGAGTTGTATACCAGACTTGTATGCATGGATTTACCTGATATTTAATACTACTGGTGTATACCAGACTTGTATGCATGGATTTACCTGATATTTAATACTACTGGGGAAGGAATTTTTGTAATTTATATGTTATATATATGTCACATATTGATATGAACCTTTAACTTTACCTTTCAAATGTCAAGTTCGAGCTAGTTATGCAATTTCCCTGAAAGTGGTCATGCGAATGTTGTGCTTTATAATCAATTTACAAAGATAATACCCATGATTAATTACAGTCCCTGATATATGATATTCATCCCCATACTTTTTTTCTCAAATTTGGTAGGATCGTACTATATTTGGAAATCCAAAAGTGTTAGATCTACCCTTGGGGGTTTTAACATCGATTTCCTAGTGTTTTTGTCCCTATTTCCCTATGGCCTAAAGCAATTTGCAGAATCATTTGGAAATTATATGAGAATTAATATTATGAATTAGGTTTTCCTAATATCCCTCAATCTCTTCCATACAGAATTTGAATTCATTTGAGTGCATTTGGGTCAACTTGGGTTTCACTAGTCTCAAGCTAGAAATCAGCCAAAGTTTTGAAAAATTGAGTAACATGTCAAAATGAATTTCTGATTAAAAAATTGAGTGTATGAGGTATTTTATTATGTGATAAATCCCATAGGACACCTCCATAATTGTTCTGAAAATGTTTGGTGGTTTTTACGACCAAACCAAGAAGGGCTAGTTGAACTGTAATGCCCCCCCCCCCCCAAAAAAAAAATTATAGGCTAGTAAAAACTACCTAGACGAAACATTATTGAATCATGGAACTATATTGTACACTTCATGTACCACTGTTTACTCATAATATTTTCTTATGTTCGGTCATTTACTTTCAGTCATTATTATTAATGTATTTTACTTATGATGTCGTACTGTTGTTTACTGCTTAGTCTTATGTTTATACATCTGTCATGTATGTGTCGTTGCTAGATTTAAATGCTTCATCCTTTCTGCATAGTGGTACTTGTTATTTATAAAGTCCTAACTTAACTTTGTTTGTGGAAACAAAGTGGGCGGAGTGGAAGGACTCGTTCTACCATGACGGTTTGAGAGGTAAAGGTGTTTACTTGTTCATAGGATTACTTAGTTATATGAACTAAGGAACCTAATTTATTTCATATGCAATTCATACTTTGCAATGGAGTCTTGTTTAAATATTACTGAATGTCTTGATCCTAAAGTACCTATTGCTAGTTGTTATGGTTCCTTACCGATTAAGACTTATAACATGGTAAGTTCTATTCTTGTCAATTTAGTTATCACAACTAAATTTCCTGTACACTACTTATACTTCCTTATGGTTTTATATTTCATCATTTACATCTTAGTATATTTTACATTCTACATTTATGTTATTAAAAACTATTAACATCTACTATGTTTTCTTCTTTGTAGGTTATTATCTTGGCTTAACACCAGACATTTGATTTCTTTTTATAAGGGTTAAATATTAACATGGCATATATCATATGCCATGTTCACTAAGCACTAAGCTTAGGGAAATCACATTGTATTGGGTTGAGGATTTAATCCTATGGTTTATATGTTGTATGCCTTGTGGCTTAAACCTTGGACTAGTGCATACTATACCTGGACTATGCACTAAACATAATCTTGTAATATATTAACCTTGTGATATGATTTGCGGTGGAGACATGTCATATGATTGAACCATATATGTTGGGGTTTAACGACTTGCATGGTGGTATATACTATCATTTGGAAACGATTTCAAACTATGGAAAAGTGGGTTGTTTTCTTTGATGTTGGAAACTAGCTGGTGCAATTAATGCATCTTGGTTTTTGTGGCAGCCCAAACTTAGGATTGGCTCATGAAGGTTTGGTCATTTTGCTTATCAATTAGGGTTTGGTCTTGGCTCTGCACCGGAGGAAGAATGGAGGAAACCTATATACTTGGAAGGTAAAATTCACTTGGGGTTTTCTTACCTGCTATTTCATATTGTCTTGAAGCTTATATCATTGCCATACCTCTAACTCATGGTTTCGTTGGTTGGTTTTAGGTGCCAAGGTATGGGGAAGAACAGCATGGCTCAATCTTTGTCGTTGGTTTGACTGTGAGCAAAGTGCAAGGTAAGCATTGCTAAGAAGCTTACACTTGTTGTCTCGCATCGTGTATGCAATATGTTTTGTCGTTTAGTTTTGGGGTTCTCTGTGGAGTTTGAATTCACCTTCGGGCTTGTAATGAACATACTTAGGTTTTTAAATTAATAGTGTGGTGGTTTGGCCATGGAGCAAACTCGCGTTCTCACGGGCTCTGTGTATTTAATTTTGGGTTATGTAAATCATAAATGGATTTGGTGCTTTTGAGCCATGGGATGCACTATTTATTGAAATGGTGCCATAGCCCATTGGAATGCCTATCTGTACTTGAATGCAATTATGGCATTACTGTGCATAGTATAAATACTCTGCATTTTGTGAAATGTCCATGGTCTTTATGCTTACTATGTGTGTCGATGGAGTTCATGTTGCATTAATGGTTTATTATCATGGTTTATACATTGGCTTATGCCTTCGTTTATGGTCTGTGTGTTGACTATTTATATTTGGATGTAATTATGGATAGTGTGGGGTAAAGGCCATGCCGTATGTGGCTTGACCCTTTCCGTTTGTAGCTGCGGTAGCTTTCAATGTATTTCGTTACTTTTTGTACTTCGTTGATTAGCTTGTGGGGTGAAATCATTAACAAAGTTATTTTGTTGATTAAATCCATATTATGTATTTTTATTTGGTAAGTCGTGGCTTGGATGAACACTATGCAACTTCAGATGGTTGTTTATAGTTATGATTTCGTTAGTTGGATATTAATGTGGATTATATGCATAAGCAAGGGGTGCAATCCCACGATGGCCTTCACTGCTATAGTTGTATTTTTAAATGGATTGTGTAATAAATATTTGGGACGAGGTCGTGCTTGCAGCATTAGATAGAGACTAAGGTCTTACGACCTTGTTGTAGCGTAGTATTGGGTTGTTATTTCATTAGTGTTGATTTTATATAGCGTGGTCTTAAAACCCATAGGTTTGGAACCCTGTTCGTGGTTGATGTAATGAGTTGTATATTTCATTAGTTGATGGTTGGGATTGTATGCTGACAGGATCGATTCTTGTCCTCATTGTAATTATTTGGAACTTTGATACGATTTTGATATCATTTAATACAAGAAACAATTCCTGTGTAATGATATTTTTGTTTAATTCGTTATATGGAATGATATGTATGTTATGTAATTTTGGTTATTGTTTATGCATATATGAAATGGTTGTTTATTGAGCCATGTGACTTGGGTTTGTGAACCCATAGGGTCTTTATCGTGACCTCTATTTAAAATGGCATAGTTCTTTAATTGTTTTAATTGTTTAATTTATAAGCAATAGTTATGATAGGCCTTAAAAGATTCATGCATGTGATTATGATATGGTTTAGCTAGGATTGTTGGTTTTATATATGTGAACAGAGATTCGATGTTGGACCAAATGGATAGTCACAATGATTACTTTTTTTGTTTATTTATGATGATGTAATTTTGGATGAAATTATTTACTATTTAGTCTATATTAATGAGATAGAACTTGAAAGGTATTTAATGGTTTATATATCTTAGATTTAAATGTAGATAATTTACATATAGATTTCATATTTGTTTATGTATGATGTCTTCATATGTTTATATATATGTATACTAGTTTATTTTGTAGACAGTACCTTAGGTTATCTAGTTTGTAAGTTTATGTATTTAAATCTTATCTCTAAGATTAATCTATTTTAATCTATAACATGCCTCTACTGACAAATGGAATATGTCAGTAGAGTAAGCAATGTTAAAAGTACAGCTATATAGTAATCTGAAACAAAACCTAGTTTTCATTAAACATAGATTAAGTAATGAAGATAAATACAAAAACTAACTTAATTGCATAAACCTAGGTGAATACAGCATGAGGTGTAATTTATAGCCTAGGGTTACAATTTCAGAAATGTAAATCGTAGATAATATAGACAGAACAATCATTTCTAGGGTTATAAATACAATATGAACCTTTACCTAAAGTAGCCCACATCTATGCTAGAAATGAACTTGACATAATAAGAATGCACACCTGTAATTTTCTGAAGTTCCTTTAATGGTTGAGCCCGCACACTTTAAATAACCAACATTAACTAATTAAGACAAATCTGACCTCTATTTAGATGACCAAGTCACTAGAACTACCACGTTCCACCTAACCATGACCCGGAACCGTTCCTGGTTTTAATCCAGATCCCCCCGAGCTGGACTCCAACATGCAAGTAGCTTAGAGCTCCTAAGGTAGGGTTTGCTATCTAGTATATCAGATCTGCATCAGTTCTCTATTTTCCTTCTAGGAAAATTTTCTCCAAGAATTTACTTGAGAGAAAACAGGAAGAAAAATGACTCCTCTAATGATATATTAGAACCCCAAGCCTTTCCTTGGCTTCTATTTTTATAGACAGACCTTTTAGTCAAAGGGACAGTTAAATCAAGAAACCTTGGTTTCTTGATTTAACCTTTTTTAATTACTTTGGCTAATTATAATATTTTATCCACAAGGTCTTCACTTATTGACCAATATCCTATCACGTTAGTTGATATTGTAGGTGTTAACACTCAGAATGTACCCAGGTTGTGAAAGGTAGATCCCAAGGTAACAACAAAAACCACTTTAGAATGTATTTCTAACCTAATACAGTCAAAGAGTGATCTCTCACTATTTACAAAGTTTTTATACTCAAGATATTCAATCAAAGACAATCAAAAGGTCATATTTCTGATGGGACAAATAGGACAAGTTTGTTTTAAAAGACTTGGTAGGATAGTCATGGAGGAGACCATTGGGAAATGGAGTCAACAATCAGATATGAAATAGGTTGCAAGAGGTAAGGTTTAGAAGGTTTATGAATAGAGGCAAGGTAGGCACCATTTCCTCATTCTTGAGGTATTAGCAGGTTGATTAGTAGACAAAGGGAGACATTCCATCAAACAGAGCACCTAACTAGGGTGAATTCTACAAGACTTTAGAAGAAAATATTTTGAAAATGCTTGAACAATGGACCTAGGGCATGTAGGATGAATTATAGCCCATAAAAAATAATGCTCAAGCATGAAAGCAAATACAAAATGGAGTGGGAAATAGGATAAACAGTCACATAAAGAAATTACTTACTGAAGAAAAAGATGGCACAAGAATCTTTAACATGAAAAATATTTTACATTCCTCCTCTGCAAATTTCATTCATTTACTGAAAACATGAAGACATTACAATGTAGAGTCTCTCTGCTCTTGAAAATCCCCCTAAAAATATCAATTACATTTTAATTTATATAAGAATAACCTCTACCTAACTTTGAATTCAAAATCTAACTGAACTCTAAAAATAGAAACAGTTACAACGGTGTTTCTTTTGCATATCTCTAATGGTGATAGCTGTGTGAAATATAGGAGAGGTTTTTATAATTGGACATGTTCCCAACAAAACCCATGTCTTAATTTCTCCAAAATAATATCAATATCCTCAGAATCTTCCTTTGAAACTGATGACTTAGATAATAAAATTGTAGATTTCTGGAAAAATGAATTGTGAAGATATTTTAAATTATCCCAACCTGTGATTACTGTGTAAACAATGAAGGAGGTTTTCTTTTATAGGCCTGTTAGGAATAAAAACCTCTCTCATTTTTGTAAAATTAAATTCCATTTGTCCAAAACAATTCTTTGAATTTGATGGCTTAAATAGTCCTTTAGAAAACATGAAAATGGCCTGTACAACTGACTTTGTTCCTGCTAAACCATAGCACTTGTGTAAAAATGGAAAGAGGTTATAGTGGATATGTATGTTGTGAAGAAATGCCTCTCTCACTATCTCCAAATTCATCTTCATTTGATGTAAACAATTATTTTAATTTGATGACTAGAACAATCATTTTGAAATCTGAACATTTTCCCTCTGAAGATGACTCTAATTCTGCCTGTTAAGTCATGAACTTGTTTTCTTTAGTTTTATATTTTTCTTGTGATTTTTTATTTTAAGTTTTCTCATTTGCTTACTTTAGAAAATTTTTGGTTTTAAGTGAAATTTTGATTGTTGCTTTAGGTTTTCATTAGGTTTGTTCTTCTTATGGTTTTGAAGGGTTCTATAGGACATTATGTGGATTAATTGGTTCACAAATAGCCCCATGATCAAAGTTTAACATTAAAACCTCATTCAAAATAGAATTAATGATTAAAAAAGCACCAAATTTTATTTTAAAATATTCTTGTAGCACAACGACTAAATTTTTACACTACAACGCTACAAGAATATCGCGGGCTCTAAAATTGCTGATTTTTAAGCCAAATTCTACCATGATTTCGATCTCTGGATGACTAATCACATATGTAAAGGGTTTTGATACGTGTTTCATCAGAAATGATCATTCAAACAGGTGTGGTTCATGATGTGAAGAAGATCGTGGTAATGAATAGCTAGGGCTCAGCGTATCATGATAGGTAGATGTACGAGCTAAGTTTGATGGGAAAGAAGTTCTCCACATATGCATCACGAAGCAGGAGGCAAAGTGGAAAGAAGACATCTGCTTAAAATATGGAATTTGCAGTTACAGAGGAGATTTAGGGATTTCTCAGCGTGCCAGTTGGAAGCAAACTGAAGGCTCGAAGACACTTGGACAATTAAATTCAATAGTAAAATAGTCCAAAGATTGATTTTAAACATCTGCAACAGGTCGAGAATGAGGTATTCTGCGTAAACTTGATCATGGGTGCCAAATTGGGGGTTTTTCATTAACACTGGTTATGTCAAAAATTGATTAAGGAAAAGTTTAATTCATGCTGTTAACAAGTTTTCAATGACCAGATATCAGTCTAAAGGGTTATATATGTTTTAGCAAGTGATAGGTTGAAAAACAACTATTACATTGAACAATTTCCCTGTCAAGACCAGCAAGTAGGGTGGGTTGAAGGTCTGGATTGTTTATGGCGACCAGGGTTTCACATAATCACTTGTTGTCTATAATCAATGCAAGGAGTTCGCTGAGCATGTCAATTTCATGCAGACCTTGTCTGAGTATGTGCCAAAGGCTGATTGGTTTTGTGCTAAATGCAAGTTGAAGCAGAAAGTTAGTACATTCAATATTTCTCTCATATCATCTCATGCTCTAGTTAAACAATCACATTCTGATTCTAAGAAGCAAGCAGTTGAGAGCATTAAGGAAAAATCCCTATTGCTAGGAGATAGCTCATTAGTGGCATTAGAAGGAGCCAAGGGTGCTATTTGTGCAGAATCACAACACACAGATGTTTCCATGCATTCTAAAGATGGTCTGACATCAAAATGAATATTTTGGATGTTAGTTAAATTTAGTAGCAGTTCTGTGAAAGGATTTTCATCACTCTATTGACCTAAATTACCCAATATTAGTGTAAAACATTTTCTGCATATAAAATAGAACAGACTGTCAAAACTCTGAAAGTTTGAGAGACAAAGGGCTGTTAGGACATTGACAAGGTTTTAAAAGCATACAGAAACAACATTCAGTCATTGAAAGTAGATGGGAAAAAGTGGGAAGACCAACAGAGCTAAACCTACTGAGGTAAATTCGATTGACAGGTTTCCAGGTTGTGCAGAGCTTTTTGAAAATGTTGGATGGTTGGTTTTCTTTAAGAAGATTGATGGCTATAACACCGAGGTCTCTCATAGATTTTCAAAATGTTATAACTAGGACATGGTATCATTCGATACCCTGAAGTTTAAATTGACTGTGGAGTTGGTGGCTAAGGCAATAGGAGTCAGAAATGAAGGAGATTTGTGGTCCAAAAAGATGCCTTTTACCTTCAATGCTCAAAGGTATATTTTACCTGGAATTATTCCAGACTAGAGCAAAAGAGTGCTCATTCAGAATTTCAGAGAAGAATGGGTGGATCCCATTAAAGTCCTACAAAGCTACATCACCTGTGAAGGGAGGTATGCTTTTGTATTCAAATATCATTTTAGGTTCTTGCAGCACCTGGCTAGAGAATCAAGGATGAGTCTCCCTTTCTTCTTATTGAAGAGTTTGCAGAATATGTCAAGCAGGATTAAAAAGCATCATGATCACACTTCACAGTCCATTTTCCATCATGGATTGATCAAGCTCATTATCAGCACTACTCTGCAAAGAGAAGGGAAGACATGGGACTATTTCCTCTTTTGGTCTAGTTTCTAGATTAAACAGGAAGAACATCCTACCAAAAAGCATGTGGACAAAGGACAAACCCTAATTAGAAAATTAGGGCTAAAATTCAAGTCTGAAGATAAAAAAGGTGTGAAGATTGAGGAGGTGACAGAGCCTGTAAAGGAAGATGTTGAATCTCAGCAGCTTTCAATTGATAGTAGGGGAAAGGGTTTGCTGGTTATTGAAAAAGAAACTCAACTTGTGCAAATTAGAGCACCAGCAGAGGCACTTATAGATAAAAAACAATTTCTTGTCACAGAGAAGCTTGCAGTAAAAGAAGAAGATGCTAACGTCCAACCAAGAATCCCAATCACTATTTTATCTGAAGATGAAGGATATTTGCTAGAAGGAGATGAGTTGACAGTCCATGCTAAGTCTAGGGTTGACATACACAAAGAATGCTACAATCAAGAAGATAAAATAGAAAGGCCAAAGAAAAAGAAGATCAAGGTTAAAGCTATGGAGTTAGCCACAGTTAAACTTCAAGGAAAAACTTTGAAGATGGTGAAAGACCTTGCCCCAGGTTGGAGACCTAAAACCAGATCAAGAAACAAGTTGAGGATAAATATGAAAAAGCTTCTAAATCCTAAGTTAAACACAACAGAAGTGACTGTGATTGATACGTATTCTTCAAAGGAAAACCTAGAATCCAACAAAGGTAAAAGTAAAGGAAAGAAACCTTTGAAGATAGTAGAAGAGTCTAGCCTCACCCAAACTAAGCTATCAGCTGTGTTTTTGGAATTAAGAGAGGAAATGCTAAAGGAACAACAGAAAGAAGAAATGGAGGCCTCTTATTCAGAAAATAAGTTGCTAATGGATGAAACTGCACCTGATGAAATAGAAAATCAAGAAAATATAAGTGTTCCTAGTGTTTCTACAGAGCTTCTGTAGGAGGATGGCGACATTTTCAGAAACTTAAATATCCCATGGCTGCCTAGTGAGCTACATGATATCACAACAGGAAGGCTTTTGATTCAGAAAAGGAAAATCTACAAAAAACCATCAAACAATAGAAGCATCAAATGGATTACATGCAAGAAGTAAATGATGGGTTGGTCCTAGCAAATAGAAGACTCATGGAGGACTTGTAAGAAGTAAATGATCATGATCAAGAGCTTACTGCAGTTTCCAAGGAGGCCCTGAAAAGGAAAAGAAGCACAGATTTACAATGTGTAGAATTAAAGCAGACTGTCAGAGGTTTAGAGCAGCAGAATGAAGAGCTTACAAGAAGGTTAGCAGATATGGAAGCTGAGCAAAAGAGAGCCAGGAGGAAGGCCCAAGATTTGAATGGAATATCCTTATTGGGAAAAGTTTCCAAGGACCTTTAAGTATTTTCAGTTAGATAGTTGCTTGTTATGTTTTCTTAAAAATACTTTAGTTAGGCAGTTACTTGTTATGTTTTTTTTTGAGAAAAAATTTATTTTGTAAATTATAATTTTGACATTATCCCGTCGATGAGTAGGAAAAATACAGTTAGGGTTTAGACCCTAACTAATTTTTTGAGAAATAGTATTTAGGAAGAGGAGAAAGAGAACAAAGGGTTCGATTTTTGGCTGGCTTAAGGAGGTCTTTGACTTGTTTATGAGCTAAGTACTTAAACTCTCATGTGTTATTGATGAATATAATTATGAAATATATGATCCTTTCAACCCTTCAGTCTGTGTTTTGGCTTCATTTTTAACTTGTTTAGTTACATAATTGATAAATTCATTGCTGGTTTATGGTTTTTATGCTGGTAGTGCTTGTCAGTTGTGAATGAACTTCAATGTCACGTTCTGTTGGATATTGGTGATTATATTATGCATCTCTATTCTTATTTATTTATGATTTAGTTCCTTCTTGGATTATGAATGTATTCCGTTTAGTCACCAAACTTTACAACTAGGAAAACCTTTAAAAAAAACCCTAAACCCTAGTTTTACTTGATTGAATATTTGAGATTGTGTTGGCTTGTTTCTTTGTGGCCTGGAAACAATTTCTAGCACAAACATCTTTGGCGCCGTTGCCGAGGAACGAAGTTGAAGACATATTTTCCCTGGGATACTTATCAATCACTAGTACAAGCGATCAATTTTTCCATGGCCAAAACGTGGCAATTTCCACGGAGAAGCGTGGAAATTGCCACGTCTAAGTTTTTTTTTCCCGTGGAAACAATTTTGTCGCAATAGCGATGACCCGTTAATTGCGTGGCAAGAGCGACGATGTTCTATTTTGCTGTGTGTATATTTCCATGGGTAGGTCGTCTTTATAGTGACGGGAATATGTCGCAATTGCGACGACCCTTCCTAAAATGAAAAAGACAAACCCCAATACCTGCGACGGTCAGACGTCACTATATCGACGAAAAGACGTCGCAAAGTTCCACGGCAAGCCGTCGCTATAGCGACGGTCTCTGTTGTTTTTTTACAAAAATTATATGGTCATCTTATAACAATAGTTCAATTACAGTGGTCTTATTACAGATGTAACAGGTTTAATTCCTGGGAAAGATAGGTACCTGTTTGTAAACACACGATGCTTCATAGTAGCTAACACACCTTATACAATATAGGTAAGCTATATGTAAACTTACTGGAAATAAAGTTTTATTACTCTTTAGACTAGTAATCTAGTTGTATCCAATCATTACGGTAATGGTATAGTTCGTAATAAGCTAGTAATCACAACAAATGGTCATTTAGAGATCTGTACATAAAACTGTTGCTACTAGTAATCAATACATGCTTGTTGTTTATAGAGTAATCACCATATTTCAGGATCTCATGGATTTGCATATAAAGTAAGCTTATGAGTAACTATACTAGTATTATTACCATTATAGGAATCAATGACTCATACTATGATTGGTTTTATATCTTATGTATAACTCTGCTTATTCCTTGGGATATAATAGGGATTAGTTCTAGTATATATATAACTTAATACGTAAGTAATAGCAAGTAAATGCCTATTGTAATCACATATGACTAATCATGCTTACTAGATTAGCTGTAATTACTTACTTATGGTGGTCTGTAGTATTACACATGGGCTTGTTCCGAGTAATCAACATGACTTGAATTCATAGAACTTGCTCTGATTATCTCTGTAATCACTAAGCTGTACAAAGCATATCTATCATATCCTTTTACACATATGGATAGAGTATAATAGCCATTACTTTACTGTAACTAGTATAGAAAGATCAAGCATTTCAGTAATAAAGGTAACATAATAGCATATCTTCCATAAGACAGGTGATTTAATACTTACATGATGTGATACTAATACAAAGCTAGCTTATTTCTTGTAACATATCAAACTTGTACAAGTATCATGAAGCTATCATAAGCAATGGTACTTAAGCCTATTGTATAATCTCTAGTAGTACTTAATCTAATCACAGTAATAAAACCATCTCTATTCAATAACACTAATAAAGATAGAGCATGTTTACAGATCAGTACAAAGGTTATATGTCACATATATGGGAAAGTATGTAATCTTTTCACCATTGATTACACCCTAGTAATAAGACCACTGTAATTGAACTAGTGTTATCAGAGTACTGTAATTGAAGGATCGGGACTAATGTCATCAAATCCTTGCCATCAGACAAGCATTCAAAAAGGTCATTTCACAGTTGGTTAAGAACTGCTTAGAGTTTCCAATTATTTCACAAACCACAATATTCACATTTGACAGAAACCACAAGAATCAACATCTTGCCAAGTCATATCCTACAGTCAATGTTGTATTCCTGTATCATGTATACAATTTTCCAATATAATGAGAGCAATAATACGAATCTTTACCAAAATATCAGTTGTCACAGTTGGCATAGATTGTACAGGTGTAGGACTTTCCTTGACTGGTTCGAGAGGTGGAGGAGGTGGTGGCAGTACATCATCCTGGGGCTTTGATTTTTTCTTGTACTCCAGAGCTAAAACCTTTGGAACAGACTCAGTTTTCTATTCAAGAAACAACAAATATTAATTAATATTTTTTTAGAACAGAAATAATTATTAGAAAGTTAAATGGAACTTTGGAAATAACAAACAAAATGCAATTTGGGTGTCCTCAAAAAACTATATACTCTCTTAGGATAGATGTTCATACCAACTCTCTACAGACTGATGATGATCTTGGGGCATCTTTAACATACTCTTCCATTGCAGAAACGAATGATGCTGGTGGCTGTTCATCCAGTAATTTGATTCACAAGAACAAATGTAAGTATAACACAAAACCATGCACATCTGTAATGTCCAGCAACACGCCATTACACTAAAAAGTTGCACTCAATAGCTCTTGCCCAAGAGCTCTTCCTGCTTTGACTTGTCATAACCTACTTGAAGCAGCAAATTTAGTGAAAATAGTGCATCATCTTCGCATTCTTTTCCATCAAGAAAAAAAAGCACAGCTTTTCGCAGTGCCCCGACATGCATGCTCAAAAGGGATGTCAATATTTTCAGCAAAATGCTTCTCTGCCATTTTGATTTTTTCAAATGCATTTGCAGATTTTGAAATTGTTCTGAAAGAGGGTGCCTGACAATAACACCTATCTCCTCGTATGTATTTCGGAAAGAGCATGGATTATGTTGGTGTCCTTGTTGCGTGGGAAATGCCCTTCATCTAAAACCAACAGTCCTGGTCCCTCAAGTAGAATTTGTTAGCAAGATTGTTTCATTTGATTTTTTATTTTTTGACAGACTATACTTGAGAACTGTGAATAACTTACAAGGAGAATACTCTTCTTTTCTTTCCATTCTCTCAATGTTTGAAGCTGGTTGCATCTCAACGTTTCTTCCTTATTGGTTACATCATATAGGTTATAAACAGGGTTCTCCTCCACTCCCCATTTTTTAAACTCTTTCATCCATGAACCCAAAATGCTTTTGGGTGCTACAATCAGTGGCCTTTCCTCTGGGTATGTAGTCAAAAAACTTTGAATAAAGCTAATCATAAGGAATGTCTTCCCTGTTCCTGGTGCATGTGCCAAAATGCAGCCACCAGGTTCTTCAGCTATAAGGATCTTTTGCAAAAAGTTAAATCCATCAACCTGGTGTGATTTCATGTGTTTTTTCAGATGGGGATGCAAAACAAGTTTCAGTATAGGGGTACTCTGCTCTGATCTTTTGTAATTAAATGACTCAGCATTGTTGATCCCTAAAATAGTCCCCAAACTATGTAAGTGTAATTTTCCAGTGTGCTAGTGCATTAAAAACAAAAAATAAAACAATTAACAAATTGCTTTTACCTAAAGCATTCCATTAATAAATATCAAAAGCTATGACCACTCACTGAAAATTGTCTATGTGTGCTAGCAGCCTTCGACCAAATTTTATTAACTCAACAGCGTTCTTGTAAATCAAGCTCGTATCTAAAGGCATCCTGATATTTCTTTTTCTTACAGCAGAAACTACAACTTGAGCAATATCAGTGACTGGGGTGCCACTAGGAAGCTTTAGTCTGTAGAATCGAGTCCCATACAAAAATAAAACAGTGGAAACAACCATGGCCACTGTAACGATCCCGAATCCCAATCCCCAGCTTATGTTCTCCTGGACGTAAGCAACAACTGTAAGTGCTAAAACAATTCCAGTAGAGAGCCAGAAATACCATTGATTAAAGAAGGAATTCTTCTGAAGCATTTCAATTTTGTCTTCTTAGTCGAACCGGTCTACACCAAACGGTTCCAGAGAAGGTTTGTGTCCACCAACCCCAAATGATATCAAATACAAAGCTAAGAAATAAACACCCTTATTTGTCTTCAGAGCTGGGAGAGACACTGACAGCGTCAGCAAAACTAATCCCTAAAATGATCAAAATGTAATCAGAGTCATAGAAGTTCCATAAACTATAGCAAATTACTCTATAGATGCTCTCAAGAATGAATGGTTATGTAGAATTTTGAAGTGGCTTGCAGGCTCACCAAGACATAAAATGTTGAGGAAATGAGGACCATCCTGTAGCATCCACAGTAAACATCTGCTATAAACCCCCCCATCAGAGGCATAATGCAGTTGGTACCAACCGAGTAGTTCACATTTTTAATGGCAGTTGCAGTCTCTTCGTCCAACACAGTTGTTAGATAAATAATCATGTTTAATGCAATTGTAAAGTACGTCAGAGCCTCACTGAATACAAACACTGTAGTTCAATTCATGCATAAACATGTAATTAGTGTATATGGAATCTACTTTAGCTTTGCTGTGTATAGGTGCAAGTTTTTTTTTGCTGCATATAGATGCAATTTTTCCCATAGTTGTGAAAAAAAGAAGTTTATATAGAATCTAAACCTGGATTCGAAATTCAAATTAACTCACCCAAGATGAAAACAGAAGCCTTCCATCCACCAGATTTTGTCCTAAGAAGGGGTCTTCCTCTTACATCTAGTAAGCCATTACTGACCCACTCTAATTGCTCATCATTTCTTTCCATCTCTGCTTGCACCGTTGTGTTCCAGAACTCAATCCATTTCTTGAAATGTTGGAATTTCATAGCTATACCCTAACACTAACCTCAAGCTCTCTTCCCCACTATTTTAATGAATAAAGCAGCCCAACTCTATGAATCTGGTAATGCTCTCTCTCTCATATATATCTATTGAATCTCGTGATGCTCTCTTTCTTATATATATATATATATATATATATATGAGACTCAAAACGATACATCTTTGGGTAACTTTCATGAGTAACAACAACCAGCGTAGCCTTTGCAGATTTTGAGTCTTACGGAGTCATCTCCCAAACTGGACCCTGTGGATGTCCTTATAATAAGAATGCGAGCTACAAGAACAAGAGCATCATCAGTATAAGCAAACCTCCCATCCTCTACCTTCAGAACTTGATTTACTAGGTGTTCTTCAAGTTCGATGGATAAGGCATGCCTCATAACAAGTTCATGTAATAGGTTAAAGCATGCTTTGTGAAAATATTCAAGGAAGTGTTTTTCATAGGACATATCTAAAACACGAGCTCCCTCCATTCTTTCATCAACTGAAAGCTGTGGCTGTAGCATTCATAAAAGAGCACTGACACGTTCTTCATTAAGTTGGTGATAGGATTCTTTGAAAATAGAAGAATGCCAATCTGGAGAAAAAATACACTCTTTAATAAAACTAAGCACTTCAACAACTCCTTGTAAAGGAATATTACTGGAGTCAGAAAAACTATCATTTGCAGAGCAGGGCTGTTCATGTCCATCAGAGATGACTACTTGCCTTCCCAGCCATCTCTAAATTCCGTCCCTGAAACTCGACAATACATAGTTGAAAACTAAGTTAAAAATAGTATTGGGAATAATTAGAGTTATACTCCTTGCCTTGTCACACAATAATTTATATTGACAAATTCCTGCCATGAAAACAAGCCATAAATGTGATAAATAAAGAACCCTCAACATAACACGGTCCATAAAAGAATACTCAAAAAAACATATTAACTGTAAGAGGCTTTCCAAGTCCAAATATAAATCCCGGAAATACAGATAAAGGCTAGGTGAGTATACTACGGATTCTAAATGAAGCATCAAAGAAATACTAGTAATGCCAATTGACTTGGTATGCTAGGTAATTTCCATTTTCTTTAAATTATTATCAATCCTAATGACAACCAATGTGGTGATTCCAACTCTTTAAGCCTGGTGAGCACCACCACTTTATGTATGATTTTTCAAACTCTTCAAGCCTAGTCACACCACATTCTACAATCCTTATTTATGTATAAGTGAAATTGAGTAGTCTTTATGTTGAACAATTGTTTATATATAATCCCTCGATGAAGAACAGAGAGTAGACCACAGCATTCCTCCCTGTATATGGGATCTTTCTAATGAAACTGAATATTGATGGGGAAGCCAAAGGTACTCAAGGACCTGCTGGAGTGGAGCAGTAATAATGGATTGTGAGGGTAAGAGCAAAGGATCTTTAAGCCTAGTGGGCTAGTTCGAGTGGTTGGCTACTTTGAGCTTCATGTAAGAGGTCTTAGGGTTGATCCCCAGGTTAGCTGCCCCTGTTGCATCCTTCACCCAATGTCCCTACCAAGTCAAGCACCATAATTAGCACCAACGGGTTTACACTGGATACCATCCATGAAATGCAAGGAAGCGCACAAAGGTTTCCATCCAAGGTTTTCTTTGACAAAAAAGATGAAAGGATCTTTTATAAATGTCTAGGGGAGTCCACAAATAACAGATCTAAGATGGATGCTCTCTTGGAAGGGATCAAGTAGAGCCTTGAACTTATCTTTCAAAACTTATCTTTCAAAACATAGAACTTAGAAGTGGACAGTGACTCCAGAATCATCTTCAAACTAATCCAAAATAGGAGCAAAGAATGTTCTTGTCATCTTGAAGAAATTATTGAATGGTTTAAGTACGTTATAACGAATAGGAACATTAACTTCAAGGGCACTACAATGGAGGCCAATAAAATGGCAGATTGGTTGGAAAATATTGCAGTGGAAAAGAAGGGCAAAGCTAGGATAATAAACATTGGCACATTTATTAAGGAAGTCATGGAGTGGGAAAGGTGCTCAGGCTCGTATTTGATGGAGAAGGCTCCCCTGCTCATATTTCTTGGCCTCTATCGTTTTCTGCTTCAAGGTATTTTTAATAACACATATCAGGCATGCAAAATGGTACCTAAATAAATTAAAGTAAAGCACCAAATTCCATAGCTTGTGATGTAGATTTTCTGATTTTTTGAGAAAAATCCATGACATTAGAAATAATTGCAACAGTATTTGTACCTATAATTCTCTCCAAGCTATTCTATCTCATGAAAAATATACACCGGGAATTTCTTGGAGGCAATGGTAACTTTTTTCCTTTAATTGATGCTTTGGATGGATGCCATAATGAGTTAGTGAATACGAATGTGCTACAGCTGTTTGTTAATATTTTAACAGGTGATCCGAGTTATATTAACTTGAAACACACCTTGCAAGAAAATTTCTTATTGATCAGAGTTTATCTAGGTTTTTTCACTCAATCCAAGTCAGATGGCATACATTCACATGTGCCAAACCCATGTGTTCCACCAATAGATAGGATTTGTGATTTTGTTAAATGCTCAGACGAAACAGAAACAAACCCACACAATTTGTGTAACCAACTTCACATAAACACAACATTTTGTTTTTCACATGTCAAGTCAAAGTTTCAGAAGTCCAATGATATCCATTCACACACTTTCAACAAGAAGAAGTTCTGCATATTCTCGATATTTTTACACATAAATACATTCACACCCTCTCTTGCTTCCACCCGTCAATATTTCATGCTGGACATATATGTTTCAACTGTCTGGAATAAGACAACCAGATAGATATTCATAATGTAAACCTACCACAACATACCTGAGATTTCATATTCATCTTTATCCTTTCCAATATGCATGATAGTGTTCAACAACTGCCCTTTTTCTTTGCCTGTCCAATATGCAGTAAAACAAGTCATTAGCATAAAAATCATAAGGTTCACTTTAGCTGGGTCTTACTTCTTAGTGCAATGATCTCATGGAATCCACTCGAGTCGATACAATTTGACACCAAGGTGTTTAATGAGTTCTCAGTGCCAAAGTTCAATGTGTGGCAGTATGAAATTATAGGAAGGGAAAAAATCAACAGGTGTGGACTTCCATACATGGTATACAAAGATGATTCAGGTTATCATTGAATTATACTATATTCCCCCATACTTGATAGACAAGTATGAGTCTGCAGTGTGTTTTTGAGTGGATGCACACATTATATTAATATCTTTATGGAGAAACTTGAAGGATAGAATGTAGGTTGTCCTTATGTATCAATGAAGAGGACATTAAAGATCATATGGAGGACTTGCCACTAGAGTAACAAATCCTACAAAACTATGGTGTTGAAATGTTGGATACCCCCAAGGGTAATCCAAATAAGAATAAAACTAACCTAAAAGGAACAATGGTGCTTGACTCACCTCAGTTGAGAGAAAATATGAAAAAGAAAAAACAAGAGGGAATGGTGGGAGATTTTGAACTACAGAAAAAGAAGAGGAAGTGCACCATAACCTTCATAGTTTGGACCGATGACAAGGATGAATTGGACTAGCATGAGTCACATAAAAAATAAAAGAAATAAATAGTAGGAGGTGAGTCTCTATACCACACTCCGTAACCTCAGGGAGAAATAGTAAAGACCCATATCTTTACAGGGAAGAAAGGAGAGTCTAAAAAGGAGTTGAAACTCCAAAAAATCATAAGTACCATTGAAGTAAACCTATACTCATAGTAAGTATTTCAACTAGATTTTTCCAACCAATTGACTAAGATCAAAACAAGATTGCAGTTAGCCAATCCGAGCCAAGGAGGCACCACTATGGAATTCGATGACAACACATGATTATGTGATGTGAAATCAGATGGAAAACATTTAGTTAGAAGAAAATATGGTGTTGAGAATTGACCCTCATATGGTCAGTAAAGGAAGTATAAGGAACAAAGAGAACACATAATTACTCTGTTTCTGATTGAATATGCCAAGAATGAATGAATATGAATATGAATAAGAATGAATATGCCAAGCCTGTAGTGAGGAACAAAGAGAACACATAATTACTCTATTTCTGATTTTCCACCTTCAACCTACCAAACACCTTCAATATTTTCGTTGAAATGTTGAACAAGATTTACATGACCTGAACATGGCTAAACATAACTCCAATCTCTTTCAAAATAGTCACCAATATCAAATAGCGAGTTCTTACAACAAAGAATCCATTCAAACAAAGGGAAACATTACCAGCATCTCAGGCTTTTGTTCTTTATTCCATGTCAGATGACACGCATTCACATGTGCCAAACCCATGCCTTCCACCAATAGACAGGATCTGTGATTTTGTTCGACAAAAGGGAAACAAACCCATGCAATTTTTGAAACTGAAGTCACATAAACACAACATTTTGTTTTTCAAATGCCAAGTCAAAGTTTCATAAGTCCAACGGTATCCATTCACACAGTTTCAGCAAGAAGAAGCTTCGCATATTCTTGATATTTTTACATACAAATACATTCACACCTTCTCTTGCTTCCACCTGTCTCGATTTCATGATGGACATATACATTTCAACTTCACATAAACTTGGTAAATTATTTAACACAGAAATCCTTCACGCCAACTGAATAATCCTATCTATTTTCTTATGACCCACAAGCCCACAGTGAGCCGAATCGTGCCCAATCCATCCACTCTGAATCCACACCGCCCCCAACAAAACCCCACAGCCAGCATGAAGCCAAAACCCTTCATAAAACAACACACCCACTACACACAAAGCTAGTATTGCCATCATCCATAAACCTATCAAAAAATAAACTAACAGAGGCCCCTTGAAGAGCCCATCCTTCTTCAACTCCTCCAGAAGCTTACGATAATCCTTAGAAACCTCAGAAACCTCGTAATCTTCATGAATGCCAATCATCCATGGCCGGTTATTTGAGGTCCTGACTCAGATATGAATACCTTGAAAGATATATTTCTCAAATCAAATCGTTCACATGCTCATTCCCAGCATACAAAATTCACAAAAAAACCAAACATAACCGCGCGCGCTGAACAAAATTCACAAAAAAATCAAACATAACCGCGCTTAAACTCTTGGCTGTCGCTGTATCGATGCCTTGACCATTGTAAAAAGTCAACAAAAGATGGTGCCGTCGCTATAGCGACGATCTGGCGTGGATACAGCAATGAAAGTTGGGGCTTCCTTCAAAAAAATTGTAAAAATGCATAATTTACCCTTGATTTTTCCACGAAAGTAAAACTAACGTGGAAAACTAATGTGGCAAAATTGATCACTTGTACTAGTGAATTTTACTGGTTTTAAGAGGTGAACTTAAACCAGCACATTTTTAAGGCTACTTTTCACCAGATGTGTCACAGTGGCTACTAGAGGAGTTGGAACTAGGAACAGACCTACTTCACCATTGCAGTTGGGTGTTACAGATCCTGAACAGATATTGAGGACATCAAGAAATATTAGAAGATATCAGTCATTACCCTCCCTATCTAACCCTGACCAGTTGGTTGGTTCATTAGCTTCATCTGTGTCAAGAAAAGAAGAAGAAACTTCACCTTGGATAAAACCAACAATTCCTGACAGTAGTTTCCAAATTTTAACCAATCCTCAATCCTTCAGAAAAGCTAAAAATGCCTTTCCTGGTAAGATACCTCTCTTTCAATTGAAAGTAGCTAAAAACCCCTTTCAGCCAAGTTCTATCCAAACCTCTTCATCACCAAAATCAGTCAGTCCTAAAATGGCAGCCCAAAATCAGCCTATAGACATGATGGACCGAATGGTTGTAGCCAGATATGCACCATTGGTTTTGCTTCATCCTTTAAATGCACTGCCTGGAGGTGACTATCAGAAATATTTGCCTAGATTCAATGGACAAGGGGAAACTATAGCTGAAGAACATTGGGAAGCTTTCCTTAGTTATGCTGACAACCAAAAAATTGAGGCCAAGGATGTATGGATGAGAATGTTCGTGCAGAGCCTTGATGGAGATGTAAAGAAATGGTTCAGAGAGTTACCTACTAACTCAATCACTATCATTGAAGAACTTCGTGATCTCTTTATGAGATAGTGGGGTGACAACAAAGACCATACATACTAAATAACTGAGTTTGGAGCTCTTAGGAGGAAAAAGGATGAAACCATTGCAGATTTTTCAAAGAGGTTTAACAAGATGTATAGTAGAATTCCTGCAGAAATAAAGCCCACATAAACATCTGCAAAACTAACATTTGCAAACGCTTTCGATCATGAATTCTCCTTATTACTAAGAGAAAGGAGGCCTATTTCTTTACTGAATATGCAGGATGCAGCATTGGAGGTAGAATCTAACATACTAGCTTCCAATAGATTGAAGAAGGAAACAACTCAGCAGCTTTATGACAGAAAAGGAAAGAAGGAAGTAGCTCTCGGAGGTTCAGCTTCTCATTCTGCTGAAGGGAAGATTGATGAAATGGCTAAGTTGGTGAAAATTTTGACTGCAAAATTGAATAAATTAGAGCTTGAGAAAAATTCCAGCAAGCCTATTCCAGAAGGTGAACGAAATCCTAACAATCAGAACCAGTTCAGAAGGCAATTTCCTCCCCGTTTCATGCCTAGAGAACGGAGGAACAATGATATCCAGCAAGAAAGGAGAGAAAATGAGGACCAAAGAGTGCCACCACCTCTTTAGAACAATGTGGCTAATGAGGAAGAGGTTGATGATGAGCTGATATTTGAAGAGACTGATCAAGATATGAATCATTTTGGAGAAGGATTGTCTGGGGGTTTTGTCACTGAGGAAGAGTTTCTAAATGTAGAATACTATGATGCTGACATGTTCGAAATAGAGGATGATTTAGGTCTGGAAAAGACTACTGTAACTGCTGCTTTCTGTCAAAATGAATTCAAGAAGACTGTGAATCTAAGGTCAGGTCCAAAATAGGTGGTACAAATCCTGAAGAAGAAGGCAGCTGTCCTTGCTAAGCAGTCATCTGATCCTGTGATAGAGAAAAGACAAGTTTCAGAAAAACAAAAGAAAAACACAGAGGTTGAAGAGGTAAATAAAACTGTCCATAATTTTAGTTTGGAGAATGAATTAGGAAAATTAAATATTCCTATACCTTTAACTTAACTAATAAAAAATCCTTCATATAAAGAAACAGTTCTTAAGGTGAGGAATTCAGCAAGCAATCAGTCTATTTCTGATATGGTGAATTTGCAAGAAGAAAATCCTAGGATTTTCATTGGATCAGCCTTAGCTGAAAAGACTGAAAATGAAGCAGGTGCTTCACCTCCATTCTACATCACCCTGATAGTCCATGAACAAATGATACACAATTGTTTGTTAGATTCGGGAGCTTCACATAATTTGATGCCAAAGGCTATTATGGAAGCTTTAGGTTTGAGTATCACCAAACCCTATCATGATCTATATGCATTTTATTCTTGAGCAGTGAAGTGTTTAGGGGTAATAAAGGACATGGTTTTCAGCTTGGCTCAGTTACCCATGAAAAGTGTGATCATGGATGTAGTGGTAGCTGATATTACTCCTAAGTTTGGGTTACTTCTTTCTAGGTATTGGGAAAAAAAGGTTGGTGGGACCTTACAAATGGATCTATCTTATGCTACTATTCCTGTGTTTGGAGGAGAAAATAGAAGGCTATACAGAGAGCTTCAGTTTGCATATATCGTGATAGATGATAAGAACCCAACCAACCACCCACTATATGATGTTGATAAAGACCTGGGTACTTGCGTGTTACATTTTAGTGAGGATGATAATACTGCTGGTTTGTTACAAGTTGAAAAAGAACAGCCAGTAAAATGCAGCATAGAACAGGAGGATGAGTTATGGAAATTATACTTTGATGGTTCCTCTTGCAAAGAAGGTGTAGGAGCAGGGGTTCTTCTCATATCCCTCGGGGGTGAAACAGTAAAACTGATGTATAAATTGGAATTTATTACTACAAACAACACAGTAAAGTTGATGTATAAATTGTAATTTATTACTACAAAAAACATTGCTGAATATGAATATTTGCTGTTAGGATTAAAAGCTGCCAAATATTTGGGTATTCAGTAGATTGCTGCATTTGGTGACTTCGAATTAGTTGTTCAGCAAGTGAAGATCAATTATCAAGTGAAGCAGGGTTTACTGAAAGTATATCGAAATGAGGTATGGGACATGATTGAAAATTATTTTGTAGCTTTTAACATTACATATATTCCAAGAGTCCATAATCAGACTGCAGATTCCTTGGCCTTGGCTACCACACACTTTAGAATCCCCAAGACTAATCAGTTGAGATATCCCATTGAAGTGAGGTATAGACCATATGTACCTAATAATGTAAAGCAGTGGAGAGTGTTTGAAGATGACATTGAGATTAAGAGGTTTCTTGAGCTTACCCATGAGTTTTCAAATTCCATGATTGATCAAGAGGAAGATGAGGGGGATGAAGATGTGGAAGAGATTGTTGGACACAAAATTATTGAATTAAAAAGTAATTTCATTCCAAAGGGGTTGGTACCTTTGGAAAGGATGTTTTCAAAAGATGATACACTCTTAAAACATGTAGTACAGTCCTCAGAAGAGAATGTGGTGGATTGTAACATTGGCTCAGTAGAACATCCTAGAATGGTTAAAATTTCTAAAGCACTTACAGCTGAACAAAGAAACAGGTATATTAAACTGTTAAAGGAACATGTATATGTTTTTTCATGGTCTTACGAGGAATTGAGAACTTAGGACACAGGAATCATATAGCATAAAGTCCCTTTAAAACCAAATGTCAAACCTTTTCGTCAGAAATTAAGGAGGATTAATCCAGCCTTGTTTCCTGTTATTGAAAAAGAAGTGAAGAAGCTATTGGATGCCAATATCATAGTGCTTCTTAGGTATTCTTCATGGGTGGCTAATCTAGTTCTTGTTAGGAAAAAGAATGGAGAATTCAGGCTGTGTGTTGACTTCAGAAATTTGAACAGATCTTCCCTAAAGGATAATTATCCTCTGCCTAAAATTGAGCAAATATTGCAGAAAATAGTTGGGGCATAGAGGATCTCTATGGTTGATGGTTTCTCAGTGTACAATCAGATCTCTATGCATCTTGATGATAAGGATAAGACAGCTTTCACTACTCCTTGGGGAACTTTCATGTATGATAAGATGCCCTTTGGTTTAATGAATGCTGGAGCCACTTTCCAGAGGGCGATGGATATTGCTTTTGTCGGAGAAAAGGACAAGTTTGTGGTAGTCTACTTGGATGATATTACTGTTTTCTCACAGACAAATGATGAACATTTGAAGCAATTGAAGCAGACTTTCCTGAAATGTAGAAAACTTGGCTTGTCCTTGATTCCAAAGAAGTCACACTTTGCTGTATAGGAAGGTAAATTGCTTGGTCATTTAGTGTCTGCTGATGGTATAAGGATTGATCCTAAAAAGGGTAAAAGATATATTGAAAATAAGTTACCTAGGAGTAAAAAGGATGTCCAATCTTTCATTGGAAAAATCAACTTTCTGCGTTGGTTTATACCAAACTTTGCTGAGACTATCAAACAGATCACAGTCATGCTGAAAAGGATCAGGAAGTCAAGTGGACCACTGAGGCAAAGAATGCATTTGAGAAGATCAAAATGGATCTTACTGAAGCTCCTGTATTAGTAAGCCTAGATTTTACCATAGAATTTATTACATTCTCATTTGCATCAGAGGATACAATAGCAGCTGTTCTATTGCACAAGAATAAGGAAGGACTGGAGCAACCTATTGCATTCTTCAACAAAACTCTCAAGGATTCTAAACTGAAATACAGTATCTTAGAAAAGCAGGCCTATGCTCTGGTAAAAGCTTTAAAGTTTTTCAGAATCTATGTTTTGCATTCTAAAGTTATTTCATTTGTACCCAATGCTGTTGTAAAATATGTTTTAACATAGCCTGATAGTGAAGCCAAAAGAGGCAGGTGGATTGCTAAAATCAGGGAGTATGATGTAGATATCAAACCTACCAAACTTGTCAAGGGACAAGGTTTAGCCAAGATACTGGCTTAATCCAATTGTCAAGCTCTAGGATTGCATGTCATGGCTGAAGAGCTAGCTTAGGACGAAGGTCAAGCAATCTTAGAAAAAGAGAAGATCATGGACTATTATTCAGCATCCACATGGTATGCAGACATTGTGTATTTTCTGTTGTTTTTGCAATGTCCCGAGCATTTAGATAGGAAAGCTGCTAGATATTTAAATCTTAAAGCTACTAAGTATTGTCTAGTAGACGAGCAGTTATTATGGAAGGACCCAGGTGGTATTCTACTCAGATGCTTGGATAAATCTGAAATTGAAGGAGTGATTTCTGAGTCTCATGAGGGTGCCTGTGGAGGTCATAAGTACTAGAAGACAATAGCATATAGGATTTTAAGAGTTGGATACTATTGGCCCTCTTTGTTTGCAGATGTTTATCAGTAGGTAAGATCCTATATCCCTTGTTACAAGTTTGATGGCAAGAAAAAATTGCTGCCATTGCCCCTAAAACCTATTGCAGTAAGTGCTCCTTTCCAGCAATGGGGTCTGGATTTTATTGGGGAAATAAATCCAGCTTCCTCAGGACAACACCATTGGATTCTAACTACAACAGAATTTTTTACCAAATGGGTGGAAGCCATCCCTACTAGGAATGCCACAGACAAAGTAATCATGGAATTTATTGAGGAGAATATCCTTAGTAGGTTTGGATGTCCTCATAAATTAGTAACAGATAATGCAAAGGCTTTCAAGTCCAAGGCAATGGAAGCCTTTTGTGAAAAGAATGGTATGTTGCTGAAACATTCAAATCCTTACTATCCCCAGGGTAATGGTGTGGTTGAATCCTCTAATAAACACATCATTCAGAGTATCAGAAAGTTTCTCAAGCAGAACAAGAGATCATGGGATTCAATGCTGAAATATGCATTGTGGGCTGATAGGATGACAGTCAAACAAGCAATTGGAACTTCTCCCTTTCAGTTAGTTTATGGTACAGATGTAATTTTTCTTGTTCAATTGGGAATCCCAGTGATGAAGTTTCTTTAGAATTACCAGGAAGAACCAAATGATATGCAGAGAAGGATTTATGAGATGATAGAGTTGCAGCAGAACAGGGAAAGGGTAGAAGAAAGGGCACAGTTGTACAGATTGAAGATCAAAAGTAGATTTGACAGGAACATCAAAGAAAACACTTTCTTGGTAAGTGATATGGTTTTGAGGTGGGATGCAAGGAAAGAGCAAAAAGGGAAGCATGGTAAATTTGACAATCTCTGGTTTTTCCCTTTCCTAGTGTCTAAGGTTCTAGAAAATAACACTTTTGTCCTACAGTCTTTGGAAGGTGAGGAATTGTCAAGTCCAGTCAATGGATGATTCCACAAGCATTTTTACAGTCTTTGAGGATATTTTCAGTTTTCATTGTATATACCGATGTGAGTAAAGCATAATAAGGACTCCATAACCCAATGTAAATTTTGCAGACTAGTAGGTAGCAGAAAAGAAGGCACTGGTATACAGGTTATTGAAGCCTCATAGGGAGGACTTCATCCCGCAGCTGGAGCCAGATGTTAAGTCATGAACTTGTTTTCTTTAGTTTTACATTTTGCTTGTGATTTTTTCTTTTAAGTTTGCTCATTTGCTTACTTTAGAAAATTTTTGGTTTTAAGTGAAATTTTGATTTTTGCTTTAGGTTTTCATTAGGTTTGTTCTTGTTATGGTTTTGAAGGGTTCTATAGGACATTATGTGGATTAATTGGTTCACAAATAGCACCATGATCAAATTTTAACATTAAAACCTCATTCAAAATAGAATTAATGATTAAAAAGCACCAAATTTGATTTTAAAATATTCTTATAGCGCAACGACTAAATTTTTACACTACGGCGCTAAAAGAATATCGTGGGCTCTAAAATTGCCAATTTTTAAGCCAAATTCTATCATGATTTTGATCTCTGTATGACTAATCACATCTGTAAAGGGTTTTGATACATGTTTGATCAGAAATGATCATGCAAATAGGTTTTGTTCATGACGTGATGAAGATCGTGGTAATCAGCAGCTAGGGCTCAGTGTATCATGACAGGTAGAGGTACGAGCCGAGTTTGATGGGAAATAATTTCTCCACATATGCATCACGAAGTTGGAGGCAAAGTGGAATGAAGACATCTGCTTAAAATCCAGAATTTGCAGTTAGAGAGGAGATTTAGGGCTTTCTTAGGGCACCAGTTGGAAGCAAACTGAAGGCTCGAAGACACTTGGACAGTTAAATTCAATAGTCAAATAGTCCAAAGATTGATTTTAAACATCTGCAACAGGCCGAGAATGAGGTATTCCACGTAAACTTGCTCGTGGCTGCCAAATTGGGGGTTTTTCATTAAGACTAGTTATGTTAAAAATTGATTAAGGAAAACTTTAATTCATGCTGTTAACAAGTTTTCAATGACCAGATATCAGTCTAAAGGGTTATATATGTTTTAGCTAGTGATGGGTTGAAAAACAACTGTTACATTGAACAATTTCCCTGTCAAGACCAGCAAGTAGGGTAGGTTGAAGGTCTGGATTGTTTATGGTGACCAGGGTTTCACAGAATCACTTGTTATCTATAATCAATGTAAGGAGTTAGCTGAGCATGTCAATTGCATGCAGACGTTGTCTGAGTATGTGCCAAAGGATGATTGGTTTTGTGCTGAATGCAAGTTGAAGCAGAAAGTTAGTACATACAAGATTTCTCTCATATCATCTCATGCTCTAGTTAAACAATCACATTTTGAATCTAAGAAGCAAGAAGTTGAGATCATTAAGGCAGAATCCCTATTGCAAGGAGATAGCTCATTAGTGGCATTAGAAGGAGCCAAGGGTGCTATTTGTGTAGAATCACAACAAACAGATGTTTCCATGCATTCTAAAGATGGTTTGACATCAAAATGAATATTTTGGATGCTATTTACATTCAGTAGAATTTCTATGAAAGGATTTTTAGCACTCTGTTGACCTAAATTACCCAATATTAGTGTAAAACATTTTCTACATATAAAATAGAATAGACTGTCAAAACTCTGAAAGTTTGAGAGAGAAAGGGATGTTAGGACATTGACAAGGTTTTAAAAGCATACAGAAATAGCATTCAGTCATTGAAAGCAGATGGGAAAAAGTGGGAAGACCAACAGAGCTGAACCTACTGAGGTAAATTGGATTGATAGGTTTCCAGGTTGTGCAAAGATTTTTGAAAAGGATGGATGGTTGGTTTTCTTTAAGAATATTGATGGCTATAACACCGAGGTCTCTCATAGATTTGCCCAATGTTATAACCAGGACATGGTATCATTCGATACCCTAAAGTTTAAGTTGACTGTGGAGTTGGTGGCTGAGGCAATATGAGTCAGAAATGAAGGAGAGTTGTGGTTCAAAAAGCTTCCTTTTACCTTCAATGCTCAAAGGTATAGTTTACCTGGCATTATTCCAGACTGGAGCAAAGGAGTGCTCATTCAGAATTTCATAGTAGAATGGGTGGAGTCCATTAAAGTCCTACAAAGCTACATCACCTGTGAAGGGAGGTATGATTTTGCATTCAAATATCATTTTAGGTTCTTGCAGCACCTGGCTGGAGAATCAAGGATGAGTCTCCCCTTATTATTATTGAAGAGTTTGCAGAAGATTTCAAGTAGTATTAAAGAGCATCATGATCACACTTCATAGTCCATTTCCCATCATGGATTGATCAAGCTCATTATCAGCACTGCTCTGCAAAGAGAAGGGAAGACATGGGACTATTTCCTCTTTTGGTTTGGATTCCAGATTAAACAGGAAGAACAGCCTACCAAAAAGCATGTGGACAAAGGACAAACCCTAATTAGAAAATTAGGGCTAAAAGTCAAGTCTGAAGATAAAAAAGGTGTGAAGATTGAGGAGGTGATAGAGCCTGCAAAGGAAGATGTTGAATCTCAGCAGCTTTCAATTGACAGTAAGGGAAAGGGTTTGCTGGTTATTGAAAAAGAAACTTAGCCTATGCAAATTATAGCACCAGTAGAGGTACTTATAGATAAAAAACCATTTCTTGTCACAGAGAAGCTTGCAGTAAAAGAAGAAGATGCTAAGCTCCAACCAAGAAGCCCGATCATTATTTTATCTGAAGATGAAGGATATTTTCAAGAAGGAGATGAGTTGACAGTCCATACTGAGTCTAGGGTTGACATACACAAAGAATACTATAGTCAAGAAGATAAAACAGAAAGGCCAAAGAAAAATAAGATCAAGGTTAAAGTTATGGAGTTAGCCACAGTTAAACATCAAGGAAAAACTTTGAATATGGTGAAAGACCTTGCCCCAGGTCGGAGACCTAAAACCAGATCAAGAAACAAGTTGAGGCTAAATATGAAAAATATTCTAAATCCTAAGTTAAACACAACGGAAGTGACTATGATTGATACCTCTTCTTCAGAGGAAAACCTAGAATCCAGCAAAGGTAAAAGTAAAGGAAAGAAACCTTTGAAGACAGTAGAAGAGTCCAGCCTCACCCAAACTAAGCTATCAGCTGTGTTTTTGGAATTAAGAGAGGAAATGCTAAAGGAACAACAGAAAGAAGAAATGGAGGCCTCTTATTTAGGAAATAAGTTGCTAATGGATGAAACTGCACCTGATGAAATAGAAAATCAAGAAAATCTAAGTGTTCCTAGTGTTTCTATAGAGCTGCTGTAGGAGGATGAAGACATTTTTAGAAACTTAAATATCCCATTGCTTCCTAGTGAGCTATGGGATATCACAACAAGGAAGGATTTTGATTCAGAAAAGTAGAATCTGCAAAAAACCATCAAACAATATAAGCATCGAATGGATTACATCCAGGAAGTAAATGATGGTTTGGTCCTAGAAAATAGAAGACTCAAGGAGGACTTGCAAGAAGTAAATGATCATTATCAAGAGCTTACTGCAGTTTCCAAGGAGGCCCTGAAAAGGAAAAGAAGCACAGATCTACAATGTGCAGAATTGAAGCAGATTGTCAGAGGTTTACAGCAGCAGAATGAAGAGATTACAAGAAGGTTAGCATATATGGAAGCTGAGAAAAAGAGAGCCAGGAGGAAGGCCCAATATTTGGATGGAATAGCCTTATTAACAGAAGTTGCCAAGTACCTTTGAGTATTTTCAGTTAGGCAGTTACTTGTTATGTTTTTTTAAAAATACCTTAGTTACGCAATTACTTGTTATGTTTTTTTTTGAGAAAAAATTTATTTTGTAAATTATAATTTTGACATTATCCCATCGATGAGTAGGAAAAAGACAGTTAGGGTTTATACCCTAACTAATTTTTTGAGAAACAATATTTAGGAAGAGGAGAAAAAGAACAAAGGGTTCGATTTTTTGCTGGCTTAAGGAGGTCTTTGACTTGTTTATGAGCTAAGTACTTAAACTCTCATGTGTATTTGATGAATAGAATTATGAAATATATGATCCTTTCAACCCTTTAGTCTGTGTTTGGGCTTCATTTTTAACTTGTTTAGTTACATAAATGATAAATTCATTGTTGGTTTATGGTTTGTATGCTGGTAGTGCTTGTCAGTTGTGAATGAACTTCAATGTCATGTTCTGTTGGATATTGATGATTATATTATGCATCTCTGTTCTTATTTATTTATGATTTAGTTCCTACTTGGCTTATGAATGTATTCCCTTTAGTCACCAAACTTTACAACCAGGAAAACCTTAAAAAAAAAGCTAAACCCTAGTTTTACTTGATTGAATATTTGAGATTGTGTTGGCTTGCTTCTTTGTGGCCTGGAAACAATTTCTGGCACAAGCACTCCCAATATGTAGCACCTAAGTAAACACTGAGAGAGGTTATTGTATATAATAATTTTATTATGAAAAACCTCTTTCAGTTTTTGAAAATGATTCTTTGTTGTCTAGAAACATGTCTTTGAATAAAATGACTAAAACCGTCATTTTCAGAAAAAATATGCTATGTCGCTTTTAAACCTTGAATTGTTTAACTGTAATTCATAAACAGAGAACATATAGCATCTATGCTTCTAATATCATCTACTATAAGAGAAATCCCATGAATTGATTAATTAAGGTAGCCATATTTGTTAATAGTGTCTCCAAACACTTGAATAATCCCAAGCTTTGGCACACTCTCCACTATAAATTCTGTTTGTAAGACTTTAAACACATACCAATACCTTCACAAATGCTCTCACTGTATATATTTCTGCAACACTTTGGGCTGATGTTCTTTTTGGGCTTCCCTTCTGCATTTTTTGAGTGGTGGCTTCTCTTTTCTTGCTCTATTAAAATCAATTTCCATCTCCTTGATCAGATTCTTTATCTTCACTAGTTTCCCTGTGATTGTAAACATGTAAAAGTTGACGTCAGAAATATGAGATATGGCGGACTGCCTCCTTCCTCTCACACGCAGCACACAAATGAAATGATTTTTCAAAAACCAAGTCAACCTTACCTTTACCTTAATGGTCTATTCCGGAGCCTCCACTGAGTTGTTTTTCCCAAACCACTTTTCTCCGCGGAATTCACCAAAATTTAGCACGTGGAAAGTGGTTTAAATTCCGCTACCACCTTTCCAATTTAACCACCTCACAACTTTACCCTCCGAATCTGATAATAACCATTGATGAATACTTACTTTATTTTTAAGCCCTTGGATTATTTTATGTGCTAGTGGTTTGATTATACCTTAAGAAAGGTAATAAATCTTGTTTAGTGCTTAAACTTTCATTAAGACTTGGTTTGGTGAATAAGAGGCTGCCTTTTGACCTTGAAAAAATATCCAAAACTATATAAGTTTGAATATAAATAAAATAATAAGTTTATAAAACCCTTTTATAATTTTCATTCAAAAGTTAATAAAACTTTTTGCCCCACTTGTGAAAATTTTATTTCTCTTTTTACCTAAAATTCACTTAACTTCTTTTCTTTGCCATCTTGAAAATAGCTTAATGAGAAAACTTTGGATACCAACTCAATCACCCATGAAAACTTAAAATTTTGAAGGCAATAAGACCAATTCTGACAAAAATAAATTTAGTGCTAACAAGTGGCTCCATCTAGGGATGCTATCCTCCCTACGAGGTAGCAAAGAACCTCGTAGACCAGGTGCCAAATACATTGGGGTTCTCTTAATTTTTCTCTGAAATTCTCAACCTGTTTTGATCTGAACCATCCACTAACACCATTTTTCAAACAAATCCCACTCTGTCAACCTGTAACATGTAACTGAATTGCACTTGAAACTGAAACCAAACTGAAAACTACTGAAAGAAATGCTCGCCATGTCAATCTTATTCATTCCTACCTATCCTACTTAACTAAGCACAAATGCCCAATCAAGCAAAATCTGACTTCCAATGAAGTGAGTCAAGCAATTTATCCAATAATTCCATTTCTTCCTCACACTTGATAGAAATTAGATCATAAGAACAAAATAGCAATAGGTTATGATGAAAAATTTGTCCTTTGCTACAAACATATAACCAACTACTCCATCTGAAAAAATTATCCATGTACTCTGCTATTGGATCATAGAAAACATGACAAATTTAAAAATACTCAATCACTTGTTTGTCATGACAAGGCTGTCCAAAAAGTAACTCTTCTTGCATACTATGAAACCGATCTTTAAAAGATCTTTGAAAGAAATTCTCATGATTGTTTTTAAATGATATATCAACAACTTGATTTAATATTTATAAATTTACAAATCCATTCTTCTCAAGCACTCCAATAGGAATATCATTTTGTTCTTCAACAAGATTAAGCAGAAGGATGTCTTTTTGACAAAACGTTTCTGAATTGGAAAGATTTAAAGAAACATCCCATTGAGAGTCCTCATCTCCTTCTTTGTGATCCCTTTGTTTATTGCACATTGTTGATTCTTTCACATACTGAGATTGATGGCATGATTTCTCTTCCTTTTCATTATATATAAGTAGAATAAAATTTTCTTTAAAACCATCACTAACATAATTTTTAACAAGCTGTCCACAATCATTAGAAAAACCATCAAGAGTATAACCTTCTTCTTTCACATCACTAGGATGATCATCTTCATGCTCATATCTTTTTTCCAATTCTAATCCAAGGTCTCATTTCTCTTTAATTGTATTTTCAGAAAATAAATATGTGGAGGGACTATAAGACTGAAAATTTGGAGAATCAGAATTCTTTATGTAATCACCCATAGAAGCATTAGAACTTAGAGGAAATTGTTGCTGCAAAAAAGAATTTTCTGATTGGGAATAAGCAGCTTCATCTTGAAACAAAACTTCAGAAGTTGAATAATATGAAGAAGGGTTTGATTGACCATCCCAACTTCCTTCTTGGTCACACAAAGATTGACAAGACTATTGCAAATTATCATCTACTTCAGGAAAAGAAATGTAGCTGGTTGAATCAGAGTTTTGGCTCATGTCTCTTTCAGTAGAGGAAGAAATTATTAACTGCTGAGATTTTTCTTGAATGTAAAGACAACTAATTTGTATTTCTTTTTTCTAAAATGGTTTCTCATATAAAATTTCTAAAATATCTTCATCCACTAACTCATCATCACTATACAAGTTTTCCAAATCGTCAATGAAACCTTTAACATGCATACAACAATCTTGGACCAACAACAAGGAGGGGTATTGGTTTTTGTAATGTTCATGAAATACTGTATGAAAATTAGTAAGGGAAAATAAAATTTCTGATGGTAACCCTTCATACCATGACCTTGCATCTCCTTCTAGAGTAGCCATGAACATTTTCATTAAAGAATCCTCATGCAATTTAACTCCCAGCTTATATATATGTATATGAAATCTAACCAAATGAAGGGCAGCATCATCATTCTTTTGATCTTTAAACTTTGGAAGACCTATTTGCCAATCCAATTTAGGTATTCGATTTGGAAAACCAGCAATGTGAGCACGATTTATAGGAGCATACCTTGCAGACAAAGAAATCATCTTGACAAATGAATATACTGAATCAACTCTTCAAACTTTACAATCTTGTTATAGTTGAGTCACCATAGGAATTCTGAAAACAAGATTCTTCGAAGATGGAGTCACTAGGTGAAAGATGCACAACCTTGCTGATATCTGATTGTTCTTCACCATCAACAGTCAAATCTGAAAGTATGTCATTTATACCCAGGGAATATTTGAACCTTCGTCCCCGAAAACAGTGCCAATTTGTTAACACTCAGAATGTACCTAGGTTGTGAAAGGTAGATCCCAAGGTAACAGCAAAAACCAATCTAGAATGTATTTCTAACCTAATACAGTCAAAGAGGGATCTCTCACTATTTACAAAGTTTTTATACTCAATATATTCAATCAAAGAAAATCAAAAGGTCAGATTTCTTATGGGACAAATAGGACAAGTTTGTTTTAAAATACTTGGTAGGGCAGTCATGGAGGAGACCATTGGGAAATGGAGTCAACAATCAGATCTGAAATAGGTTGTAGAAGGTAAGGTTTTGAAGGTTTATGAACAGAGGCAAGGGAGGCACCATTTCCTCGGTCTTGAGGTATTATTAGGTTGATTAGTAGACAAAGGGAGACATTCCATCAAATAGAGCACCTAACTAGGGTGAATTATGCAAGAATTTAGAAGAAAATATTTTGAAAATACTTGAACAATGGACCTAGAGCATGTAGGATGAATTCTAGCCCATAAAAACTAATGCTCAAGCATGAAATCAAATACAAAATGCAGTGGGAAACAAGATAAATAGTCACATAAAGAAATTACTTACTGAAGAAAAAGATGGCACAAGAATCTTTGACATGAAAAATATTTTACATTCCTCCTCTGCAAATTTCATTCATTTACTAAAAAAATGAAGCCATTACAATGTAGAGTCTTTCCACTCTTTAAAATCCCCATAAAACTATCAATTACATTTTATTTTATATAAGAATAACCTCTACCTAACTTTGAATTCAAAACCTAATTGAACTCTAAAAACATAAACAGTTACAACAACATTTCTCCTGTATATCTCTAATGGTGATAGCTGTGTTAAATTTGGGAGAGTTTTTTATAGTTGGACATGTTCCCAACAAAACCCATGTCTTCATTTCTCCAAAATCATTTCAATCTCCTTGGAATCTTCCTTTGAAACTGATGTCTCGGATAATAAAATTGTAGATTTCTGGAAAAATGACTTGTGAAGATATTTTAAATTCTCCCAACCTGTGATTACTGTGTAAAAAATGAAGGATTTTTTTGATTATAGGCCTATTAGGAATAAAAACCTCTCTTATTTTTGTAAAATTAAATTCCATTTGTCCAAAACAATTCTTTGAATTTGATGGCTTAAATAGTCCTTTGGAAAACATGAAAAATGGCCTATACAACTGACATGGTTGCTGCTAAACCATAGCACCAGTGTGAAAAATGAAATATTATATTGTGTATAGGTATGTTGTGAATAAAATCCTCTCTCACATTCGCAAAATCCATCTTCACTTGACGTAAAAAATTCTTTTAATTTGATGACTAGAACAGTCATTTTGAAATATGAACATTTTCCCTCTGAAGATGACTTCGATTCTCCCAATATGTAGCACCTAGGTAAAACTTGAGAGAGTTTATTGTATATCATAATGTTATTATAAAAAACCTCTTTCAGTTTTTAAAAATTCTTCTTTTCTGGCTGGAAACTGGTCTTTGAATAAAATGACTAAAACAGTCATTTTCAGAAAAAATATGCTATGTCGCTTCTAAACCTTGAATTGTTTAACTATAATTCATAAATTGTAATTCATAAACAGAGACATATAGAATCTATGCTTGTAAAATCATCTACTGTAAGATAAATCCCATGAATTTATTGATCAAGGTAGCCATATTTGTTAATAGTGTCTCCAAACACTTGAATAATCCTAAGCTTTGGCACACTCTCCACTGTAAATTATGTTTGTAACACTTTAAACACATACCAATAACTTCATGAATGATCTCACTATATATATTTCTTCAACACTTCTGGGCTGATGTTCTTTTTGGGCTTCCCTTCTGCATTGTTTGAGTGGTGGCTTCCCTTTTCTTGCTCTATTAAAATCAATTTCCATCTCCTTGATCAGATTCTTTATCTTAACTATTTTCCCTGTGATTGTAAACATGTAAAATTTGACGTCGAAACTATGGCAGACTGTCTCCTTCCTCTCACGCTTAGCACACAAATGAAATGATTTTTCAAAAACCAAGTCAACCTTACCTTTACATAATGGTCTATTCTGGAGCCTCCGCTGAGTTGTTTTTCCCAAACCACTTTTCTCTGTGGAATTCACCAAAAGTTACCATGTGGAAAGTGGTTTGAATTCCGCTACCTCCTTTCCAATTTAACCACATCACAACTTTACCCTCCAGATCTGATAATAACCGTTGATGAATAATCACTTTATTTTTAAGCTGTTGGATTATTTTATGTGCTAGTGGTTTGATTATACCTTAAGAAAGGTAATAAATCTTGTTTAGCACTTAAACTTTCATTAAGACTTGTTTTGGTGAATAAGAGGCCTCTTTTTTACTTTGAAAAAATATCCAAAACTATATAAGTTTGAATATAAATAAAATAATAAGTTTATATAACCCTTTTATAAATTTCATTCAAAAGTTAATAAAACTTTTTGCCCCACTTGTGAAAATTTTATTTCTCTTTTTACCTAAAATTCATTTAGCTTCTCTTCTTTTCCAACTTGGAAATAGCTTAATGAGAAAACTTTGGAAACCAACTCAATCACCCATGAAAACTTAAAATTTTGAAGGCAAAAAGACCAATTCGGACAAAATTAAATTTAGTGCTAACAGTGGGTTTTAAAATTATCAAAAATTGAACCAATATATTATAGGTATTGGGGGAATGAGGGGTTTAAGGTGGGGGTAAGTTTTGAGGTATAAAAAGGGGTGGGAAGGAGGTTTTAAGTATTGGGAGGGGGTTTCAACAAAAAGAATTTGGGGCAATATCTCTAGAAATTAAGGGTATTCTTTAATATCCCATGATCGCACGTGCTATGTGAGAGGTTCACTAAGTGAAGTCCTTGTGATTTTAGCTTAGGAACTTTCAACTAGTTCCTAATTAGACTTTGTATATTTTGGAATATTTATTATCTTTACATAATAAATAATGGATGGAGATTTTCTTTATTTCTTTCATCATTAATATTAGGAATATATTTAATTCTTTATACATACCATGTATAAAGTACATAATAATATAACACTTGTTAACATTTGTCTTTGGGTGTCATATACCATGATCCTAGACTTAACGACACTTCTTCATTAAGGTCAAGTATGTAGATGGTTTAGGTCTACTAGGCTAGACAACTCTGAACATCCTTGCATATTGGATTTCCCTCATATAATGTGGTAGCTATTTAGTACTTGATGATAATACATACATTTGAAATTTCATTTAATCACTTATAAATAATTATGATGAGATCAATATTTTTCTCGAGTCGTTTTGACTCTGAAGTTATTATATTGTTTTGAGTAACCCCTAGCGCTTACCAAAGTCCATACTCAACTCTTTAACAGGGAGTTACAATTCAGTGCAATTTCAGAGCTCCTCGCTCAACACTAATGCTAGGATGTACTTGTACAATACACCTAGGGATACAATGGACAAGGATCCGATGCTCCAGAGATTATGCTCAACATCAACATGGAAGGCTCCAAGGTTTATTCCCAACACTTCCAATTATATTTTCATGTGTTCTAGAGATTCTCTCTCAAATCATCAATCACTTCAAGTGCTCAAGAGCTTCCTACTCAACACAAATCATCAATCACTTCAAGTGCTCAAGAGCTTACCACTCAACGCAAAACATCAATCAATTCAAGTGCTCCATAGTTTCCAGCTCAGCAAAAAGCATCTCATTAATCATGTGCTTCAAGGTCCACACCCAACGCAAACAAGCATATATATATATATATATATATCATCAATAATTGGCTTATGCCCAATATATAAAAAAAATCATCATGTTCATATGCAGTGGGGTTTTCGACCCAATATAAAAATAAAACATCAAGATAATCATCATAATCAATAGGCACATGCCTATAAGTGTTAGGTCTAAAATTTGGGATATTACATCTCTCCTCACTTAGATCAACACCCTCCTTAGTGTTCTAGGGACTCGAAATGACATCATGAAACAAGGTGGGGTAAGCATTTCTCATGGTGGATTCATTCTCCCAAGTACCCTCATCAGCCTGAAAGTGCTTCCATTGCACTTTCAACTAGAGTAGAGTGCTCTTCTGAAGCTACACCTCTCTCTTGTCCAGTATATGAGTAGGCTGAGGGAAAAATTCCCCTTTCAGTTTCCACCTGTAACATGGACCAATCAACAACATGTTTAATATCATAAACATATTTATTTAACAAAGATGCATGGAAAACATTATAGACTCTTAAATGCACGAGAAACACTACTTCATATTCCCTTTCTTGACCAATATTTCAAAAGGTCCTGTTGTAATCTCACAGATCACGTAGGGTTACCAATAATACACATAGAAACATAACATATACAAGAGACAAGAATATATAAGGAAGTAACAAATTGTGTTATAACATTGCAATGGGTTCCATACATACACAAAAACTGAAGCAAGTTCTCATCTGGGTCAACAGCCTAATATATATGATTACAAATGGTTACAAGAAACTACCTGTAAGTTCGGTCATCTGACATGATTTTATGCAGCTGAACTAATCTCTAATTAGTCGGCTATTCGACTAGTCGGCTCATCGACTAGCTCCTCCACAATCTGCCCCAGGAACAAAATCTTTCTTCATCTCGAAGAAATAGGGGAGGTACTCAACAGTGCACTGTTTAAGGTAGTGACTTATACTATGGTTTTTTTTCATGGACTGTGTAGTTGGATAGTTGGTCGTTTCTGCACATGTACTTCCACAACGGCTTCTGCTGTAATGGCTAGTTGGTGCTGAAATTTTTTCTAATTCTATAGCACTTTGTTGGATCTATGGGCAGACCAGGGTTTACTGTAATGTACCAACGACACCCCTAGCTCACTGGCCCTTTCGGCCACAGACCACAGAGCGGCTTGAAGTCTCACCCAAAGTGATCTTAATGGGTTGGCCAAAGACTCAAGTGTCTTTGACCAGGTTTTGTAGCATCCTGGGTTCTCGCAGCTCTTCTTAGCCAGCAAGGTCTCTCTCTGCAAAGTGCAGTCTCTCTTCCTCGCGGGTTTTAACAAGGGAAGGACTCCTATCACATCGCAGTGACTCTGGCGATGCGCAACTCTCTCTTCCGCTTAACACGCGATCTGTGCTATCTCACACCATAGCTCCTCTGATGATGCGATATCTCCTACTGTCAACACAATATCTACTATAGTACGGCCTACTACGACCCTCACGGTCCAAAGGCTATCGCAGTGTGTGGAATGACTTGGCTAACTTTCAATAAGATATTAAACACTCTGACGTGAACTTCCATAGTTCAACACACTCTACCTCAACTATAATTACTATTCGAATAAGTATACTGGAAACACTTTAACATAATGACTTATTACTGTGTGAAACAAGCACTGATAAACTCATATGCAGCCGCTTGATACATGTAAATCCACCTTTAACCTTCAATAATGCTGTAACAGAATGAGGGCATACAGACATTTACTAACTGATATACAATCATTCATGTAACAGATACAGATATCAACTAAGTAAAGCACAATCACATGAAATAATCACATAACACACTGGTTTTACATGGTTCACTTCCAAGGTAGAAGCTATGTCCACAGAAATGTGTTTATTATATCTTGAGAGAGTACACAGTTCTGCTGCAACCTTTTGTGCAGCTAGAGATATTCTCGGTAACTCTGCATTCTCTGCTAGGAGCCCTTCTCTCCTAGATCTCTTCTCTTTCTCTATATTGCCTTCTTACAATATTCCCTCTCTCTCTCTCTCTCTCAATCCTTGCAGATTGTTAAATACGTACTCCTAGAATCGGCTGCTAGTTACAGTAAGGTAACTATGGACTGAATAGCAGAACCAGAGCTCGACTCTATTACAATACAAAATAACTGTGAGCTAACAGACCAACTCACTATAGGTTATCTGACTAGCTAACCTTTTACAATACAATTTACATCCCTTTATAAGTGGCCAGAAGGTCTCACCATTACAACACTGTGGTCCTGTCCCAACAGTAACCCAAAAACCCTAACTAGTGACAGTCGGTCTATCCGTACTCAAATTGCTGCTTTCCATCACACCACAGCTCTCTGCAGTCTTCCATGCTTCCTAGCACTGAACATGGGTACTGGGCGCCACTTCCCTTTCTATCCTTTGTCTTCAATACCTTGGCCTCGTTGCCCTTTTTCCTTTATGAGGGTAGCTGAGCCCTCCTGTCTTCTGCCACTGCCTTAAATGTAGTGGGTGAGCTCTCTCTTCTCCGCCGCTGCCTTTAGTGCAGTGGGTGAGATCTCTCTTCTCATCCGCTTAAGTACTGTCATCTTCTTTGACTACTCTGCCCCGAGAAACATGCTACGACGTCGTATCTTTACCTTATCTCTTATATCTTTGCCAAAAATGTCTATCTGCCAAAATGGCAGCTTCTCCTATAGCTGTGGGACCCTACTCTAACAGTCCCCTAACACTTACTTGTGGCTCGTCCTTGAGCCACTAACAGTGGGCTTCTCCTGCTGTAGCTTCTCCTTGGCTTCCTGTGAAGTCCATTTAAATTTGTCCCGAAGTCCTGCGACTTCATTTTGTATAGCTTCGACACACTCTTATGCTGCTTCCAGTGTAGCTTGACTAATGCTGGAGTCTTCTGTTGCATAAATTTCACCTCTGCTTGTCGTGAACTCTTTAACCTTCTGCTCAACCACCTCAAGTAGCTCTGTTATTTGTTCTTGATATGGTTGAAGCAGATTATTGATTTGTATCTCCTTTGCTCTCAACCACTGCGCTTCCTATTGCAAGCAGTTCATCTTTGTTGTCTTTCTCATCTTCGCAAGAGCTCCTAAACTCTTGATTTCTTCCTTCATTGCTGCTGTGGCATCTCTATTTACTGAATGCTTTGCTAGAGTTCTACTCTCTCAGGATGCTCATCTAGCTCCGACCATGTGTTCGTCGCATCATCTAGCACTGACTGTGCATCGTCTATGTGAGATTTCATCTATGCGGAAATGAGTCTAAAGACCTCTACTCTTGCTTCCTTGTCTGCCTGGGGGGTGCCCGGTGCTTGAGCCTCAAGCTCAGCAATCTGTTCTTTGTGGTCTTCTTCCATCTTGGTTACTGTTTCTTCCAGAGCCTTTGCTCTGTCTGCAGATATTCTTACCTTCTGCATGAGAGGCAAGGCAAACTCAATGTTACATTGGGGTAACTCCAATGCGATGCTATGTAGGACCTGATTGAGATCGTGTTATCTTTCTTCATATGTTCTTAACTCCTCTGCCTTTATCTGAAAACTTGTGGTGAGTGCTGCATTCTTTTGTTTCAGCTATGTGTTTTGTTTATAAGTCGCAAGCTCTCTATCTCTAAGCTCTGTGCTTAGCTCCTGCTGGATCATCTGTAACTGATCAACATGAAACTCTGCAAGGTTAACCTCGATAGGTTGCCTAATCTGTATCTGTACTTCCATCATTGAAGCAGGGAATCCAATGCTCCCTGGTGGTATCAAGACTATATTGATGTGATCCTTTGCCAAGATTTCCTCATGGGAAATTGACTATGTTGAACTTTCTCCTACGGGCATCTTGATTAACTAAGTGTGGATCATGGCAGTCTTCTCGGTTAGTGTTTTTAACTCCACAATATATTGATCTATCGCCCCTTGCAGCTTGCCCTGCGATGCCTGCATCACCTGAAATGTGCCGTCCATTTCTTCCTTAAACCTTTCTGCAATTTGGTCATAGTCATCATCTGTCAATGCAGTCTTCAAAGGTAGTTTTATGGCTTTCTACTTTTTCCTCTTCTGTACCACTAGTATCCCTTTTTCTCCATCCTTTGTTGTCTGTGCCTCTAGTGGCACTTGCTGTGGATCTTTCCTCTTTTCTCCGGGTACTGGCACTTCTGCTGTATCTTGCGTCTGGGACCCCACTTTGTCTTTTCCTTTATCCGATGGGTCTGTCTGTGTGGTACTCGATGGTGGTGCTGTGGTATCCTCTAATGCTTGTTTCCACTCATTATCAAAGTCTTTGATGACGTCTACGACATCATGTGCTATCATCCTGAACCAACCATTATCCCAATCATCCCTTTTAGACCTTTTTGGCCTCAGGTAGATTCTATGGCTGTCTGCTATAAAATCAAGCCGGTTATCATATATGTCCACAGTCTCCGTGCTGATCCGCGGCGTCTCTTGGATGATTCTCTTCAACAGTTTATAGTATTCATAGAATACTATCATATTGTTCTTTTTCTTGGCTGGGTTGTTGCTCTCCCATAAGTTGGTATAGCGCGCGCCTCTGGGCTCACCACTTGCTAGCTGTCGAAACTGGGTATGGGGTGGGTCCTTCCACTTGAAGAATGAACATAGTATAAGCAACCATGAGAAATGGAAGGGGTGGTTTGCTTCATCCTGGGCTGTCAAACAATCTTGCTGAAAAATATTTAACAAAAATAAACACCAATTGAACTGTTCACCTTCTGCAAATTGTATGGCAAGGTGAATTACTGATCCTATGAATTCCTTTGGGTGAACCTTGGTTAACAGTCTTCCTGCAAGCAGACTAGCTGTAAATATGAGTGTATCGTCTATTAAGATTGCGATATCATAAGCCTGTCCTCCTCTTTGTAGCTTATACTTGGTAACTAGGGCTAGTGGTAGCTTGGAATCCTTGGTATTTCCTGTTATATGTGTCTTAGGGTCCTTACCAGTCTTGGACAGCCCGGTGATGCGGTGTATCAGGTCGATGTTCAGGTCGACCTTGTTACCTAGCCAGGGGTAACCTCCATGTACACAAGAAAGTAGGATGCACACCATGGCATTAACCTCTGCACCTTGTCCAAAATGTGGTATTCTCAACAAATTGAGCAAGCCTGAGCACTCAAGAATCTGGACATGTTCCATAGGAACATATTCATCTGCACCTGTCCTTGGGTTCTTCTGAATCGCCAGATACTAATCCGGCCAGAACTGAGGATTTGTCTTACTATCTCCAAGGTTATAATCTATAAATTTAACAACAGAGGCATATCCTAATAGATCTCCATCTTCCTTTACTCGAGAATCAATCAGTGGTATGGGAACAAGAAACTTACCACTCTTGGGAATGTTTACCTTTGGTGCACCGTCAACTCATGGCACAATGTAGTCTAGTGCGCTATGAACTTCTTCCTCCAGCTCTGGACTAGATTCTTCTGTTATCTAAGATTGGCTCCTCATCCTTGGTAGCTGTCTGACCTGTGATGAACTTGGTTTCATACCCTTGGGTGGTGTCACCATAGCGGACACAAGGCCTCCATGCTCGAATCGTCTCAAATTTTTTTCTAAAGGTTCTTCCTCGAACAGAACCCACTTGGTGCAATACTCTGGATTGGCAATGGCTGCGAAATAGGGAAATCAAAGCACTCTGTAACGAAATTATCTCTGCACAGGGAAAACTTAACAACTTACTTTATAGCTCTCAGATCTTGCAAAAGTAACCATCCTGAATGAATGATCTCTACTTTTATGCTGAAGGCTATAATCCCGGATGCAACGGTCATCTAGGCTGAACCCATCGGTGGTATTAATTGCATGGACGAGACCACACCCATCATTTCAATCCTCATTAAATGCTGAAATCCGATCAAATTTCCCTCGAAACCTGTGTGCAGGCACTGGTCTCATCAAAGATTTACTAAATATGGAAAATTTATTATGTTGGTTCCAAATCTACGGTAAGGTATACTAGTCACTTCTTCATTAACTACCTGTCAGAAGGCGAATTGACTGGCCCTCTGTCCTTTTTCAAAACTGGATACGTGGCATGGGGAATCATCAACTTACCATGATGTCACACCGCATCACCTGTGCAAAATAAACTTTAAACAGTTTTTTTCTTTTTCTTTTTTTTTTAAAACTCTCCTCATGTGAATTATTTTTACCTACCGGTGTAGACTAACTACCGGTGCGATGCCTCCTTTCAACTACACTGGACATCTGCACTCTCATAACTGTCTGAGTTAAGGCTGGGGCATGGAGTGGCTAGCACTATAAACCTTAAGCCTACTTCCATTAATGAAAGTGGGAAGAAGCTCCCCGTTCAGTTTCCTGAGCTGAATGGCACCTCCTTCTGTAACTTGCTGAATCTGGTAGGGCCCCAACCAATGTGTCTTGAATTTTCCTGGAAACTTCACAAACTTATTGTTGTAGAGGAGGACTAGGTCTCCTATCTGAAAAATCTTGGTCTTTACATGCCTGTCATGCCAAGCTTTCTCTCGTGGCTTCTGCACTTTCTAATGGAATCCTGCAATGAACCTATCTTCCTCTAAGGCAAGCAGCTACACTAGCCTTTCATTTTCCGTATCTGTGTCTGTCATCCTAGTGATCTAAGCAATTCTTAGACTGGGCATAATATACTCCATAGGCATAACAGGATCTTGTCCATACACCAAGCTGAAAGGTGTATGTCCTGTGAGGTTCTTGCATGTAGTCCTATAAGCCCATAACAAAGAATTAACCCTAAGGTCCCAATCATTTCTTTAGTTGTTGCAGATCTTAGTAAGAGCATTTTCTAGAATCTTGTTAAAGGCCTCCATCGTACCATTATCTTGCAGGTGGTAGGGAGTGCTCTTATGGTGCTGTCAAGGCCTCAATAGTGTGGTTCAAGAAATGGGTACCTTGATTGCTCATCAAAATTACTGGGCATCCAAATCTACTGATGATGTTTTCAAAAAGGAACTGTGCAGCTGTAGTAGCATCACAATTTCTTACTGCTTTAGCCTCCGCCCATCTGGTGAGGTATTCTGTTCCTATGATGATGTATCTCGCACCAGTCTATTTTCCTGGTGGGTTGATAGGACCCACAAAATCTATAGCCCACTTGTCAAATGCCCGCAGTGTAATCTGTGGTCGCAGCAGAATTTCATCTCTCCACGAAGGTTTTCCTACCCTCTGGTAGATATCGCAGCATCTGCAAAATTATTTAGTATCCTTATGCAAAGTAGGCCACCATAATCCTGCGGTCAGGATTTTCTGCGGTACCGGAATGTGCTACTCTGATAATGGCCTCTTTCTTGTGAGGCATGATGCATCTGTGCAGGACTTCATCTAGACCTAACTTGTATAATTGTCCTGCAATCAAAGTGAAGTCTGCTGCTTTGAAAACCGACTGCTTCTTTTGCTGCTTAGTAAACTCAATAGGTTCCCATCCGTATACTGGAATGAGCCCCATTCTGTTGCAAAAGTGGTCTTAGATCGATCTTCTGGATGGATTCTGATCTGGTGATAGCCTGAAAATCCATCAGTGAAGGAGTAGACCTGCTGTCCTCCCACATTGTCTAACACTTCATCAGTGAAAGGTGTCGAAAATGGATCATGAAGCGATGCATCATTGAGTTTATGCAAATCAACACAAATTCTGATTTTTCCTTTGGTTTTCTTCTCTTGTACGACCATGGGACTAACCCATTCGCTCTCTTCTATGGGCTCAATGATGCCTACTACTAGCATCTTATCGATCTTGTCCTTAACTTTTTCTTTCTAGCACGGATTTAATCTGTATGGGCGCTGCTTAACGGGCCTAGCATCCTCTTTCAATGGTATCCTCATTACTCCCAATTCTCCAACTATTCCCTTCATCTCTATGAACTTGGTGGGGAATAGGTCCTGATAGTCATGTAGCAAGTCTGCAATTTGTCCTACTGTTTCATCGTTCCAATAGTCTCCAATGGATGCAAACTTTGGTTCTGTGTCTGTGCCAATGTTGATCTTCTTAATCTTGATAGGCTCTGTGATAGCTGGAGTCTCTAGCTTCAGTCCATCAACATCGCGAGTCCCTTTTGACTCTGGAATGTTGATGTTGCGAGGGTCCTCATCCTCATCCTCTGGTTCTGATGCAAAGTTATAACACTCGAGCGCATCTTCTAATTGGATGGCCCACTCAGGTTGAGCTGATACTGATAGGGTACAGTCCTTAAATATATCAATCTTTATTGCATATAGGGCCTGATCAACACTTGGATACTCAGATTCAAAAGTGAATGTGAGTAGAAAGATGTCTATCATCAGTGGCCATGTGGTCGTTCCCTTGCGCAATTTAGTCTCTGTGTACCAGTTCCTTGGAACTGTGTCCAAAGTGTGAATGAATCGGTGAACCCATTCATCCTCGGGAATGTCCGACCAATTCTGTTCACAAGTCTGAATATGTGACCTAGGGTCACTTTGTCCTGCGTATTTCTGCTGGACATACTCACTGTCAGTAGAGAATTTTATCGCCATCAATCTCTTAAGATCATCCCATGATGCGATATTCTCTTTATGTGCATACCACCATCTTGTAGGTGTGGCTCATACTGCAAGGTCCATAGATGCGATCCTCTGCTCATGAGGAACTTGTTGTTCAAAGTGTGGGAGAAAGTCCTGGATATCTATTAGACCATGAAATGAGGGAGTCTCATTAGTCTCTGTGCCAATCCATTGCAGTGACTTAGTCATAAATGCACATCTGCACGTTGAGACTTCATAAAGTCTATTCTACCAGTTTTCTAGACCAACATCTGAGTTCGATGCGCATGATTTGTCGCATTGCCAACTAATGTTCCCTTCTATGGTTGGGTTGATGTAGTCACTCTGGTTCGCAGTCATCTGATAGAGACTCTCCATGTTACGTGCCTCTTCCTCTGCTCAGATAGGTTCAATGTATCTAGGACCCTGAAGAGGATCCAATAGTGCGATGACCCGGATCTGCGCATCCTCAAAGGTCATTTGTCTTCTCTTTAGGTCAATAATGGCCATGTTATCGATCGCCCAATCAATGCCTAGTAATGCTAGATATGGTCTACTATCTCCAATGATTTCTATAACTTCAAAGTGTACAAAGTTGTGAACTCCGTCAATGTCAACTGGCACCTATGGTAGTCGACCAGTGGTGATACCCTCTATTGATTAGATAATCTCAAATGGATAGGCGATCTGACTAACTTAGGGATACCCATCTATTCCCATGTCTTCTTAGTCAGAACATTTACCTCTGATCCTAGATCTAGGATCACCTCATCCATTTCAAATTCTCCAACTTGTGCTGTGAGTCGCATCTCTCTTCCTATTCTTGTATGGCCCATAATACTATGAACAGCACACTGCGCACTACTCATGGAAGAAGATGGCGAGTACTGATCGATCATGCACTGAAGCTCTCTGATAGCTTTCTTATTTCTCACAAGTTTTAGGCAACTCCGCAGGAATGATTGTACGCTTCTTGTCAACTCATCCTCATCGCATCTTCCTGATGTAGTAGCCTACGATGTCTGTACAGGGCTAACACCACAAGGTGTTTGCTGTGGTACGCCCCTAGACGGTAGTACTTGCGATCCTGATTGCATAGGGTCATCAAAGAAAGTCTTAGCTTCCTGAAATGTTTCTTTATTCTTCTGCAGGTCGAGTGGTGTTGATTTATTAGTAGCTTTGCGCACCCACTCCGGTCTTGTGTTCTTTTCACTATCATGCGGTGTGCCACTAGTGGAAGCACCGCTGCGAGTCACAATTTTGACTCTTGGTTATGGCTCTTTCTGCTCGGTAGCAATAAGCTGGATGTTCTGGTGTACTACTGGCTTAGGTTCTCTGATATTGGCTATCAAGGTAGGACATTCTTCTATAGCATGATCATAATATTTGAAATAATTACATGTCGTAGTGGGGCTCTGACAGTCCCTAGAATAATGTCCTACAAATCCACAGTTGTAACAAGTGACTGGTCCATGACCACGGCCAAAGCCTCCTCCATGGCCTCATCCTCTGAATCCTCCTCCACGGCCAACATGAGCTGGATCATGCTGGGGTCCTGCTGCTGGACCCTGTGTCTTCGATTTGACTCTGTACAAGTCATGTTTTCTATCGACCATGAGATCATAGGCTCTACAGGTATGTTCATCGTTTCCTACTGACTTACAGAAGGTACAGTATAATTTCTGAGGTGTCTGTATATACTTCTAAATTAAAGGGCATTGCTGAGGTAGATGTCCTCTTGTTCTGCATAGTTCACACCATGGCCCTTGAGTCTGTGCTAAGGGGTTAGGAGCCCCACTTGCTAAGTATTCAACAAATACTAGATAGTTATCTTTAGTATGGCCTTGTGCTTTACACTTGATACACCATATGTCTTGTGCAATCTCTTTTCCTTTTCTAATCTCATGAATTTGTAATGTGAGATTTTCTAACTGGTTTTGCAGGTTTGTCATACCTGTGCTAGTTTCAGCTAGAGGTGAAGCCTCTAGTTTCATTGCCATCTCCAACGCATCTTCCTGCGTCTGGAGTTTCTGCTACATTAATGGCAGTCTGATGTGAGGGAGAAGTGCTGCAATAAACCATTCCTTATGCTGCTCTGGCGCAAAATCCAAGCTAACTTGGTCTATGAGGGCTTTGAATTTCTGATCAAAGTCCCATACTAACTCTGTAGGTAACTGTTTAGTGTCTTTGAGCTCTGTGATACACTGTGACTCAGACTTAGGTTTCTTAAACTCTTTGATCATGGCAGTCCTGACCTGTACAAGTTTTTGGGTATCGCTGAGGTATACTTCATATACCATGTTAAGGCTCGTTCCCTAAGTGTGGTGACCAACTGTACAAGTTTAATATTATCATCGTGGATTCCTTTAATGGTCCAGATGGCTTCACATAGAAACCAGTTCTGCTCTGAGTCTTCTGCCCCTGTACCCTTAAAGGTAGGTAACTTCATATCATCCCCCATTCTATTTCTACGTGGTGGATGTTGGTTTGCTGTGTTACTACCACTCGATGGTGTAGGTGGAGGTGATGTAGCGGTAGTATGTACTATCTGCGAGCTACTAGATGGAGTTTCTACGGGATTGTTCTGAGTCCCAGTCTGTTTCTATGGGGTATAAGGGTGGTAAGGGATACCCCCTTATGTTCTGTCTGTATTACTATGACTCTGTTGTCTAGTATTATCTGAATTGTCTTCAAATATGGGAGATCTGAAATCTACTTTATATTTCTTTCCACTATGTGTACGTCCAATGTCATTAAAAACACTCTCAAACTCTTGTGACATCACACTTTCTTAACTTATTGGTCTGAAACTATATCCATTACTCCTTTTTCATGTAATAACATCTTAATGGACAAGTTTAAAGAGTTTAGGTACTTACCGCGATATCCTTTGAAGAAGTACCACTCAGCCTTGCTGAAGCTTTTTCTCTGTTCAACTGCAAACTCTATAACGAAGCTTTCTAGCACACCCGCAAGCCAGAAGTCTACTATCCTAGTAATGGGATTATCAAGGCTCTTCACAGTCTGAATCAGTTCCGGTGTCCAAACAATGTTTCTTTTATTTCTGAATATGCTCTGATCAGTCAACTTTGATAACCAGTCATACAACTTGTTTCCATAGGTCCCAAAAAATATTGTATGTAGGTCTGTAAAGATATGTTTTTGTAACCAGTCCTCTGTACTCAGTCTAGGACTCTTGTTCTCTTGTTTGGAAAATTCTTTCTCCTTAGAACCAACCCACTGGTTGAGTTTGTCTTTAGTAGTATGCCAACAGAACATCAATGCTCAGTTTGTTCAAAACTGACAATAGAACCATTTGTTGGCTCTATGGGCAGACCCGGGTTTACTGTAATGTACCAACAACACCCCTAGCTCACTAGCCCTTTCAGCGACAGACCATGGAGCGGCCTGAAGTCTGACCCGAAGTGATATTAATGGGTTGGCCAAAGACTCAAGTGTCTTCAACCAGGTTCTATAGCATCCTGGGGTCTCACAGCTCTTCTTAGCCAGTGAGGTATCTCTCCGTGACGCGCAGTCTCTCTTCCTCGCGGGTTCTGACAAGGGAAGGAATCCTATCACATCGCAGGGACTCTAGCGATGCGCAACTCTCTCTTTCGCTTAACCCACGATCTGCACTATCTCACACCATAGCTCCTCTGACGGTGCGATATCGCCTACTGTCAACGCAATATCTACTATAGTACGACCTACTGCGACCCTCACAGTCCAAAGGCTATCGTACTGGGTGGAATGACTTGGCTAACTTTCAACAAGATATTAAACACTCTGACGTGAACTTCCACAGTTCAACACACTCTACCTCAACTATACTTACTGTTCGAATAAGTATACTGGAAACACTTTAACAGAATGACTTATTACTGTGTGAAACAAGCACTAATAAACTCATATGTAGCTGCTTGATACATGTAAATCCACCTTTAACCTTCAATAATGTTGTAACTGAATGAGGACATACAGACATTTACTAACTGATATACAATCATTCATGTAACAGATACAGATATCAACTAAGTAAAGCAAAATCACATGAAATAATCACATAACACACTGGTTTTACGTGGTTCACTTCCAGGGTAGAAGCTACGTCCACAGAACTATGTTTATTATATCTTGAGAGAGTACAAAGTTCTGCTGCAACCTATTGTGCAGCTAGAGATCTTCTGGGTAACTCCCCACTCTCTGTCGGGAGCCCTTCTCTCCTATATCTCTTCTCTTTCTCTATATTTCCTTCTTACAATATTCTCTCTCTCTCTCTCTCTCTCTCTCTCTCTCTCTCTCTCTCTCTCTCTCTCTCTCTCAATCCGTGTATATTGTTACATACATACTCCTGGAATCAGCTGCTGGTTACAGTAAGGTAACTATGGACTGAATAGCAGAACCAGAGCTCGACTCTATTACAATACAAAATAACTGTGAGCTAACATACTAACTCGCTATAGGTTATCCGACTAGCTAACCTTTTACAATACAATTTACATCCCTTTATAGGTGGCCCAAAGGTCTCGCCATTACAACACTGTGGGCCTATCCCAATAGTAACCCAAAAACCCTAACTAGTGACAGTCGGTCTATCCATACTCGAACTGCCACTTTTCGTCACACCACAGCTCTCTGCAGTCTTCCATGCTTCCCGGCGCTGACCATGGGTACTGGGCGCCGCTTCCCTTTTTGTCCTTCATCTTCAATACCTTGGCCTCATTGCCCTTTTTCCTTTATGAGGGTAGCTGATCCCTCCTATCTTCTGCTGCTGCCTTGAATGCAGTGGGTGAGCTCTCTCTTCTCAGCCGCTGCCTTTAGTGCAGTGGGTGAGCTCTCTCTTCTCGGCCACTTAAGTACTGTCATCTTCTTTGACTTCTCTGCCCTGATAGTCACAGTTTCTGGCTTTGATCTACAGCTAGAAACATGTTACAGCGTCGTATCTTTATCTTATCTCTTATATCTTCACCAAAACTGTCTATCCGCCAAAATGGCAGCTTCTCCTGTAGCTGCGGGACCCTACTCCAACACACTTTTTGGATGTCAATAATCAATGTTGTGATGCTTAACAAAGTCAGCATTTTCTCCTTGATAGAAATATCGATGATTCTTTCCATGTTGATCCCCATGAATTGATCCTTTTCTTCTTCTATATCCAATAGTCTCTTCATCTATGGCCAGATTCTGTCCAGCTTGTCGAGGCTTGGTAGTGCTTGTTGTACCCACTGGTGTGCTTGTTTTTTTAGTTTCTGTAATTTGGTTGTTTCCAATACAATATGGTCTTGTATTTACTTCTCATTGATTCTTCAAGGCCTCGCCTCTTTTCTAGTACTTGGATTTCCTCACGAGTCTGGCAGGTCTGCTGAAATATTTTCCCGTAGTAGGTGGGCCAATTACGGAGTACTTCTTCTATAATGATAGATTCTTCCAAGTGATCCTACAGTACCTTATGAGCTTCAGAGAATGATGTATACCACTTCCTTAATAGTCTAGATGTTTCTTCTTGTTGATCTTCTTTTGTATTTTGTATATGTGTTTGTAGGATCAACACCACACTTTCAAATAGATGATATTCTTTCTCCAGTGGCTTGTCAATGTCGGCCTCTATTGGTCCCGGTATTACTATTTGGATTAGACTTCTGCAATTTGATAGAAATTTGATTTTTTCTTTCTTAGTGGTGTCAATATTCTCTTGTCTAGTCTTGCTTCTTGATGTTGCTTCTCCAGCGAGGTTTTCTAAGAGTTGACCCAACTCTCCATCTCTCAATTTCGCAGTGTCGACTGTAGTAGTCCATCCTAGTTGGCTAAGGTGGATCACTGTTGAACTTTGTTCTTTGTGCTGTTCATTTTTATTTTTGTCTTTTCTCTTCCTTTTGTGTCTATGCTGGTCTACTTGTTGTTCTACCTCTGGTTGATTTTCAGGTAGCTAATTTCCCGGATGCTGATCTTCATTGGGATGAGCTTCATTGGTTGGGGTAATTCTTGTTTGAGATTCTTCGGTAGAGCTTGCATCTTGGTGTGTATCTGGTGGGTTTGAAGCTGGTGGTTCAAGGTTTGGAAAAGGTTCCATATTAGGGGGTGGTGATGGAGAAGGGGAGTGGTCTGGTGTGAGTGGTGTGGTTGAGATATTTTCAGTCGACAACGGATCTTCAACTTCTGGTGCTGAATTGGCTTGATCATCAGAGAATAGGTTGTCGATCACCTAGTTGATTGCTAAAGTATCTTCCTGGTTATTTTCTTCCAAGTATCCTACTAGTTCATTGGCTGGTAAAGGATGGGAAATATCTCATGTGGTAAAGGATGAAGTGCGGCTTGCAACAATTTCAGAAGTCTTGTTAAGATTCCTTAAGAATATGGATCTAATAGTTCCCATAGTTCTTGGTTTTTGAGGTATTTGGATGTTTTGCTATTAGAGGGTCTAGCATATTGAGCTAGAATCGGTTAACAGACATTTGGTGGAAATTTTCTTGGCAGAGGTAAATAATTTGGGGATTTTTTTTTATGAATGCCTGGAAGTCTCCATCTTGGTCGAACCGTTCTTTTAACATTTCGGGCTAGCATTTTTACAGATATCGATACAAATGATGGTGGATATCCGTGGGATATATTCTTGTGTGATCTAGGTGGGTGATGGGAGTGGAGGGGTAGAAACTAAATCAAAAATATTGTCATCGACTGCAGGGTTTGTATTTTTTACCTTTTTTTGTCATGCTTGTTTTGCTCCTGCATCGATGAACCGCTTGAATTTTGTTTCGACTGATGTCGACAACAGTAGCCAACAAATCTTCTTCTTCTTCTAATTCTTAAAGGATAAATTTATTCTTCCCCTTTCCTTTTTCCTAATTTTCTTTCTTTTTCCTTGAAGTTGCTATTTTATTTAAGTTTTCTTTTGTCATACAATACTCTGGATTATCTAATTCAATATCTTCTTCTATCTCTTTCCCTCCCTCCTGTTGATGAGTCGGGATGATACTTTGTTCTGTTGGTACGGCCACCTGATGTTCAGTTGGTATACATCCAGTTTGGAGAGGTTGTGAAATAGTCATTAGTTGGAGCTTGCTGGTATCCTCTGTCTGTATATCCTTCAACATGAAGGTATTGATATATAAATAGAGTTCATAATCCTCCTCTTTTTCTTGGTCGGTCAAGGGTTCTTCAATTTTCTGCTCATTTCTTTAGCCCTTGCTAGTACTAATAGCTTGGTATTGGATTGTCGAGCTAGCTCTTGGAAAATCTCATCGACTCTTGGGTAATAGTCGAGAGGTTTAACCTTTGATTTCCCCCCCTACATGTAATAGAATGCAGAGTGTTCAATCTCTATTTGAATGTGTGTTGCTTTTTGTAGAATTCTTCGGATGTTCTGAGGAACCCTCCATCTAGTTGTCTCGACTTTTAGAGTCTAAAACCAATTTTCCAGCAATACTTTGCCATTTTCCAGTTCTTTCAGCATTCCATTCTATGAAAATGGTTTGAACTACCACATGTGATATTTGCATGGTTCTTGGAACTGCTTATCGCCAACTGGACATAAGTGGTACATGGCTATCCAAATTATCAGTGATGGGAACTTGATAATTCCAGCCGACTCCTACCATTTTTCACATATGGTCTTGAGCATGTCAGCAACATACTGAGCCGTGCAGTAAATTTTCCCTATGTCTGCTATTGTGTCGACTGCTTCTAGCATATCTAGGTTTAGATCACTCACTCGACCTGTAGGGGTGAGTACTGTCGCTATGATCTTGGAAACTATTTGCGGTGTATGTGCTTGTATTTGACTGATCATTAGTCCTTTTGAGTTTTTCCATGATGGTGTTCCTGTTATTCGTTCTACTAATCCTTCTTTTATGCCGATAGGAACAGGTTCTCCCTTGTTTGAAAGTCTGGTAAGCTTTTATATGACCTCACCAAAAATTTCTACTGGTCTGTTGAAGTAGAATTTTCCATTGTGGTACCGGATGATGATAAATTTTACAGTGGTTTCTTTTGTTCCACCGAAGCTTTCCATGAAAGGTGTATTCATGTAACTCATAATGGTACTATGTCTTATTTTCTCTGCTTCTTGTGTCATTTTCTTGTACTCATAAGCCCACTCTTTGATTTCTACATAGATATTTGCCCATGTAGTTTCCCGTACCTTTTCATTCTTAATATTTCTTAATCTCCTTACAAGTGGGGTTTTAGCGGATTCTAATTCCTTTGTTTTGGAAGCTGCAGCTCTGGTTTGCTTTGGGGCCATTTTTTCGATCTCTTGGTATCCTTTCTTTACAGGGTTTCTACTCTCAAATTTATGGGTACTTGGTTGCTCTATTTCTTCAAAATGCGGTAAGGAATCTTTCTCTGGCGTGGTATTTATAGGTGGAGCAGGTGATGAATTTGTTGATGACAGTATTAATGGCAGAAAGGATGGTCCAGGATGGTCGATTGAGGTCATGTTTAATGCATTCTATATTTGGTGCTCTTTCTGACCATAGTCATGAAGGCATGATTTGACCTTTGGATTCGTCTATCGATGTCGACCCTGAGGGTGGTCAATGATGGTATGTCTATGTTAGGGATGTCACTTGTCGAAGTGCGATATACAATGTCTTTCAAAATTCCCTGTTTGGTACCTTTTTAGTCGGGCACCATTAACAAGTTTCTGAAATACTATGCCTTGTAATGTCCTTAGTCAGACTGATCCATTGGCATAAATTTCTTCGACAATGTAATATCTGAACCATTCTCTGTGTAGATTTTTGGGTTTTCCTTTCACTCAATTGCTATACAGCAGATCAAGATCTCCTGCCAACAAATTTTTGTTTTTGATGTTTCGATCATGCCAAGCCTTCTGCTATTGTTTTTGAATTTCTTGATGTTGTAAAGAGAGCAATCGATGTTCTTCTAGTTTAGCTAGTTGTATCATTCAGTCCCTCCTGCCTTCTTCGACATCGATATGTAAGATATCTGCTATGAAAGGTGTTTGCTGTCGAAAATGTAGTGGAATGACTACTTCTTGGCCGTAGACTAGTCGAAATGGTGTTTGGTCGGTTGAGTGTTTATATGTTGTCCTGTAAGCCCATAATACTATAGGGATTTTCTCATCCCAAACATCCTTGTTAGCATTGCATATTTTTGTTAAACCCCTGGTTAAGGTTTTTTTGAATGCCTCTATTGCTTCATTTGACTAAGGATGATAAGTTCTACTGCGTCAATGGTCAATTTTGAACTGGTATGCTAGTGATTTGATGGTTTTCTTAATGAAGTGTGACCCTTGGTCACTGATTAAGGTTAGTGGGAATCCAAATATAGTAATTATGTTATCATAGATGAACTTAGTAGCTACCTCACTGGAACCATTTTCTATTAATTTGTCACAATGGTATAGGAACTAAAAACACAGTCTCCCAAAGAATACAGATAGATAATCATAAAATTGGCAAAATGGTGCTGCAATGGAAGTAGCAACTTTGTATAATCAAATGGATAATGAATAATACAATACAATGATCATGCTGGAAGCATGAATTTCAATACAATTCGAATTCCCAATGAGGTCATTCAAATTGAATGAGTGGGTCTAGCTTAACTTAATGTAAGCCACAGTCAACACTTAAGTTAACCAAAGATAAAAACCCTAATTGACTCAACTCAGCCCTAATTGAAGTTAGAGTGCAATAAATGACTGAGTATAACTGAAATTATCTCAAACACATGTCACTGCAAGCCAACCAACAAGTGGTATCACATCAATGACTCCAACGAACCCTGATGAGGTTAACAGAAGTGTACCTAATCATCAAAAGTGGTTGGAGGTGCCGCTATTGACTCGAGTTCATTAAATAATCACTAAATAATCAATTTAATGAAGGGAGGCACCTTCACTATTTTTTTAAACTGATTGTAACCATCAGTTAGCAATATGGGGCATTTATGACACTCAAATCACCCCCGGAGTGCTCCAGTTAGCCTCCCTGAATGAAGGAGAAGGCTAAGTTAGCATCCTTGACTGAAGGTACGCATGGGTGTGCTCATGCTGATGTCATAAAATGCTCCTTTGATGTCAATTAAGTCAATAAAACTTAGGATAGTGGTTTAACTAGGCCAAATTGACCAAAATGAGTGTCTATGGTGGTAAGTGTCTCCAACACCCCCCTTTAAGCTATACTCAGGAGGAGTAGAAAACATAAAGTGCATAAGAATGCTAGGGCCCTAGAAACTAAGGCCATAGGCCACCCTTTACAATACTAAAACTCAAACAATGCTAAAAAAAAACTAAGTGAGGAAAAGAGGGAAAACCTAGTGGGAAAACCCCCCTCTCAAGATGAACACTGAAAGTAGTTGGATCACTTTGATGAACTCACCCCGAATAGCGAACGGAGGTAAGTGAACTTATTTTTTGAAAATATCTTGGTGAATATTCATGCAATCTGCTCATCAGTTGGGCAGTATTGCAGAATGATGGTACTATCATGCACTAGCTCCCTGTTATAGTGCATGTGTATCTCTACATGCGTGGTCCCCTTCCTGGTAACTAGATATGTGGATATCTTAATAGCACTTTGATTGTCACAAAAGGGGACAGTGGACAAATTACTACCAAGATCAAACTCTGGAAGAATGCCTTGCAACCAAATAGCTTGGATGCAAGTATTCATCGCTCCTCGATACTCGGCCTCTATTGAAGACAATGCTATGGCAGCATGATTTTTGCTAGACCAGCAAATGGGGCCACCACCAAACATGAATACATATCCAGAAGTAGACTTCTGATCAATAGAATCATCCACCCAATCATAATCTATGTATCCAACCAGCTCTAGCTCGGAGTCTACAGTATAGTGAATGCCGTAGGTCCCGGTTCCCTGAATGTACTGAAGGATCCTCTTGGATTCCTTCCAATGAATATCATGGGGCTGCTGCATGTATCTTGATATAGAATTCATGGCATGATAGATATCAAGCCAAGAATGAGTAAATTACAACAAGCTACCAATCAGCTGTCGATAAATAGTGCAGTCCATGGGAGGTGTGCTTTTTCCTTCTTCAAGGATGATCCCTGAAAGGAAAGGGAATAGTGCAGGCCTAAATTCATCCATGTTAAACTTGAATAACATGTCTGATATGTATTTGTACTGAGTGACCATTATACCATCATAATTTTGCTCAATTTTGAGCCCCAAATCGCTCATTTCAAATGCATTGTGGAGAGCAGTTTTGATGACTAAAATAGAAGCAATTGTGCTACCTGTGATGAGTAAGTCATCAACATATAAAACAATAGTAATCAAATTACCTTCATACTTTTGTATATACACATTTGGATCTAATCTACACCTTTGGATGTTTTTCGAGAGAAGGAAGGCATCCATCTTGGAATACCACTCTCTTAGGGCCTGTTTTAACCCGTATAGTGACTTCTTTAGCTTGCAAACCAAAGATGGATCAGAGATGTAGCCCTCAAGATGCTTCATTTATATCTTTTCATGAATATCTCCATGCATAAAATCTGAATTAACATTCATATGATGCACTTCCCAGTGCTTAGATGCTGAAATTGCCAAAACTAGGCAGATGGAGTCCATTTTTGCAACTGGTGTAAAAGTCTCATGGTATTCCACACCTTGGACCTAGGAGAAACCTTTTTCCACCATCCTGGCCTTATATGTGTAGGTTATTCCATATGCAGCGACCTTATTTTGAAACACCCACTTGCATTGAACCAATTTCCTTCCTGGAGGAAGAGAAACTACCTCCCAAGTGGTGTTTTTCTCAAGAGAATGCATCTCTTCATCCATGGCAACTTGCCATATCGGATCCTTCTGAGCATGGTAAGAGGAATTTGGGTATGAAATTATCATCAAATAACAATATTTGTACAGAAAATAATCAGCACAAGAGATCGCAATACCTTCTCTTTGGAAATCTGACCAGGTTCTCCTTGGATCATCTGGATTTCCAATGTTATCTCCTACGGAGGAGAATGTCTATCGGGCCCATGTTGGGAGATGATTTTGTACTTCAGGTTTTGATTCAGAATATAATGTTTTCTTTAAACTGATATCATAAATCATAGGATCCAAATCATGGTCATCACCCCCAATTTCATCATCGAAATATTCAGTAGAATAGGAAGGAAACTCAACAGTTTTCTCCTTCACTAGTTCCACCTCTTGAAGAGGCTCATCGAACTTGACACTCCATTTGATTATGATCTGTTTTGTTTTGATATCCATCATATTGAAACATTTTGATTCATTAGTATATCCAATAAATAGACATTATATTCTTTGCGGTTGCAAATCCCTCCTTTTATCAAGTGGAAATCGGGCCCATGCAGTGGACCCAAACACCCGCAGGTTAGACACATCCGGCTTGTGTACGAAGTATGCTTCAAAAGGGGTATTCCCTTTCACAGATGAGTGTGGAAATCTATTATAAATTTATGTTGTAGCATGCATGGATTCAGTGCACAAATTTGAAGCCATTTTCTTTGATTCCAACATACAAGTGGTCATCTCCTTGAGAGACCGATTCTTCCTTTCCTCTACACCGTTCAGCTGGGGAGTGTAGGGAATTGAATGCTGGAACTGAATACCAATTTGGGAGCATATGTGCAGAAAATAATTACTGACATAATCCCCACCATTATCAGATATCAAGGTCTTGATCTTTTGGTGAGATGCATTCTCAAGCAAGGCCTTCAATTCAGTGAATTTTTCACAAACTTCAGACTTCTTTTTGATAAAGAAGAGGTATGTGTACCTGAAAAAATCATCAATAGAAGTTAGAAAATACCTTGATCCATTCATGGATGTGATAGGCATGGGACCTATGATATCAGAATGTATCAGTCCCAAGATGCATGTAGCTCGGCTTGCCTTCCCTCGATTGAACTTGTGCTCTGGGTGCTTTCCAACAACACAACCCTTGCGAATTCCAGTGGTTTCCTTGATGACTGGGAGGCCTTCAACCATGGAATTTTTCTGTAATTGCTGCAAGAATTTGAATTTAAGATGGCTGAACCTCTCATGCCATATTATACTAACTTCATTTCCATGATTCAACAGTGTGGTGGGATTTGCATCCGCCACAAAATGGGAAAACTTGTAGGCTTTTGCATGATGGTTTGCAAGCCCTTTTGCAACAAGTTTCCCGAATGCAATTTCTGTGATCTCTACATCATTTGGGCTAAAGGATACTCTCTTAGGCACTCCCATATGTGTCATTTTATAAACACTCAGGAGGTTTTATGCAAGTGATGGTACATACAAAACATTTGAAAAATAGCCATTCTCAAGATCAACAGTACCTTGTCCTTCTGAAATGATGGTGGAGTCATCTCCCATGTGAATGGGGATGTATTTTCCAGTCTCCAAAGATGAGAAGGAGTCTCTTTCATCCATCATATGGTTCGAAGCTCTAGAATCTATCAAGAGTGGTTTATACTTTGAAGTGCTTTCCATGAGGGCATGACCTCTTTCATGCTATGGTTCCTGATCTTGCTGATCTCTCCTCTAAAAACTTTCCAAAATATTGATGTGATTTCTCTCAAGGAGAGAGGTAGCTTTATCAAGTTTCTTCTTCATGCAGGCATGTTCAGGGAAGAATCCCTTCCTGCAGTATGAGCACTTGAATTTTTCCTTTCCATGATGCCCTTTTCCTTTGTTCTTCTTTGAGCCGGAAGACTCATCATGCTGCTGGTTTTCAACTTTAGGATTAGGAGCTTTGAATTTGGTTTTTGGGTTCTTCTGCTACTTTTGTTTACCCTTCAGATATTTAGGCCCTGAGACATGGAGGGCTTGATCATGGGAGGATTTGATGATCCCCATCTAGACAAGCTTATCATGTTCACTTGTTAGGGAATCAATGAAGGAATTGAGTGAAGGAATCTTCCATCCAGGGGTTGTGAGATTCCCTGCATGGAATGTAGAGATAAAAAATAAATAATAAGCTCCAATTTTGGAGAGTATGGTGAGGATGAGCTAATCATCCTTATTCTCGACTTTGCATTGCTTCAACAATAAGACAATGTGCTTGAACTTTGTGAAAAAGTCATTCAAGGTCTCAAAATTGGAAGGCTGGAGAGACATCAACTCAATCTCTAGCTGGTATACTCTCAAATCATCTTGCATTCCATATAGGGTTTCCAGTTTGTCCCATATTTACTTTGGAGTCTTCAATCCTGAAAGATGGAAAATAAGATTTCGGGAAACAGAGAGGCACAAAAATCTGAATGATTCATCTTTCTTGTTCAAGAATCTATCTTTGTCTGTCACAGAAGCAAGCCCTTAGTCAGTGTCTACAACGACCCTATAGAGTCCTCTAGCATGTAACTGGATCTCCATGTCTCCTTTCCATGAGTGGAAATTGAACGGAGTCAAGCGTTCTACGGAAGAAGCCATCTGAAACTACTGGAGTGAATGCTTTCACCTATTAAAAACTAGAAAATCACAAAAAAAGGGGCACTGTAAGGTTGGAAATCCTCCACATTTTAGGCTTTCATCACACCTAACATAATCAATCAAGCAAGCTTGATCAACAATTTCCTTACTTGGGGTATTAAGTGGTAAGCCTTGGATTATGGTGCAGTGTTGGATTTTTAAGCTATTACTCAATTTTTCATGCAAGATTTGTCAAAAACCTTGTTTTTGATAGATCAAATCTTCTTCCTACCATGAGCTCTGATACCATATTAATTTGTCACAGTGGTCTAGGAACTAAAAACAAAGTCTCACAATGAATACAGACAGATAATCATAAAATTGGAAAAATGGTGCTGTAATAGAAGTGGCATCTCTCCATAATTAAATGAATAATGAATAATACAATATAATGATCATGCTAGAATCATGAATTATAGGACAATTCGAATTCCGAAGGAGGTCATTTGAATTGAATGAGTGAGTCTAGATTGACTGAATGTAAGCCACAATCAACACTTAAGTTAACCACTAACCAAAACCCTAATTGACTCAACTAATCCCTAACTGAAGTCAGAGTGCAATAAATAACTGATTCTAACTGAAAGTAGCTCAGACACATGTCACTGCAAGCCAAGAAACAAGTGGTAGCACATCAATGACTCTAATGAACCTCGATGAGGTTAACTGAAGTGTAATTGACCATGAGAAATGGTTGGAGGCTCCCCTGTTGACTCCAATTCTTTAAATAATCATTAAATAATCAATTTAATGAAGGGAGGCACCTTCACTACTTTTTTTATTGATTGTAACCATCCGTTATCAATATGGGGCATTTATGACACTCAGATCACCCTCAGAGTGCTCTAGTTAGCGTCCCTAAATGAAGAAGAAGGCTAAGTTAGCCTCCTTGACTGAAGGTAGGCATGGGTGTGCTCATGTTGATGTCATATAGTGCTCCTATGATGTCAATTAAGTCAATATAACTTAGGATAGTGGTTTAACTAGGCCAAATTGACCAAAATGAGTGTCTATGGTGGTAAATGTCTCCAACAGTTTCGACAGGTTTTGCCTCCGCCCCTTTGGTTACATATTCTACTGCAGTTATGATGTATATTGCACCTATTCTTTTACTGGTATTGGGAATAGTCCTATGAAATTGATGGCCCAAATTTTAAATGTTAGACTTGGGTTTTCTAATATCAAGGGAATTTCTGTGCTAGGTAGAGGTCGCCCCAGACGTTGGCATCGGTTGCATTGGCTAATGAACTTTTTGCATTCCTTGTACAATGTCTGCCACCATAGCCCTCACTGTAGGATTTTCTTGGAAGTTGTATCTACTTGTAAATGTCCTCCTGTTGGTCCATAGTGTGCTTCGTGCATGATATTATTTCTTTCATGTTCTAACACACATCATTGGAGGATGTCATCCAAGCCCATTTTATATAAAAATCCATTTATGAGGCTGTATGGCGCAACTTTCATGGCTAAGATGTGTTTATTTTTCATGCCCATGCCCTCTGGTGCTTGACCATTTTCGAAGAATTGATTTACTTCCTCTAATTCTACTGGGACAGCTTCTATTTGGAATAAGTGTGCATCCGATAGGTCATGTTTGACTCCTGTCAGTTCCTCTCCCATGTCAATTCTCGACAAGTGGTTGGGTCTAACATTTAGTTTTCCTGGTCTTATAGAGATGAATTCGAATTCAAATTCCTAGAATAGTAATAGCCAACGACAAATCCTTTCGTGGTGCAAAGGTTTGTTTATGAGGTATTTCAATGCTTAGTGGTTAGTATAAAAGATAAAAGGGTTGGAAAGTAGGTAATGTCTATACTTTTGTAGCACAAATACCATTCCTAATGCTTCCCTCTCTATTGTCGAATAGTTTCTTTCTGTCTTGTTTAATTTTCTACTACTATATACCATGGGATAGTCTATTCCATGGTCCCCTGGTTTTGTTAAGATCATGCCTATTGCTAGGCCTGATGTGTCAATATGTACATGAAATTTGACCGACCAATTCGGGAATCTGAGGATAGGTGCCTCAACTAGTTTCCTTTTTTAATGTATCGAATGATATTTTACATTCATCTATCTAGTTGAACTCTTGATATTCTCTTAATAGTTCTTCCAATGGATTGGTCATATCTGAGTAGTATCTAATAAATTTTGTGTCGTATCCAGTGTGTCCCAGTAGTACCCTGACCTATTTTGGATTCACCGGTGGTTTCAAGTCGAGGATAATTTTCATTTTTGCAAAGTCAACCTTGATTCCTTATTTGCATACAATGTGCCCTAGTAGTATTCCTATAGGGGTTAGGAAGATGCATTTCCTTATGTTGAGGGACAGTTGGATTGTTGTCATTGTTCTATCATGATCATTAGCCATTTGCAATGATATTTCAACATGGAGTAGATTGTCCAATCGTTGAAATATACTGCCATTGTTTTTTAGATATATTCTTGAAATGTTTTGACCATAATTCTCGAAAATACTGCAGGTGCATTTTTGAGACCAAAAGGCATAACCTTGTAAGTGAATGAGCTGAATTCACATATGAATGTAGTATTTTTTTTATATTCTATGGCTATTGGTACTTGGTTATATCTTGAGAATCCATCTGTAAATGAGTAGCATTCGTGTCCTACAAATTCATTTAATATTTCATCTACATAAGGCATTGGGAATGGGTCTATTAGAGTGACTTTGTTTAGTTCTATTAAATCGACACAGATCCTCAGTTTTGTCGGGTCTTGTTTCTTTGGTTGGACGACCATCTATACTTCCCATTCCAACTATTAATCGTGTATATTGATCTAGGAACAAAGCATCAATCTCATCAAAGATTAATCAACAAATAACTCATGAAATGGTGTAATCGGTCTACAGGAATAGTAGCCACTTTGTATTCACATAAAGAATGAATGATTACAATTACAATGTCATGCTATAAGCATGAATGAAGAGACAATTCAAATTCCTTAAGAGGTCATTCAAATTGAATGAGTGAGTCTAGCTTAACTGACTATAAACCATGGTCCACACTCAGTTAACCACTAATCAAAACCCTAATTGACTCAAGTAACCCTAACTAAAGTTGGAGTGCAATAAATGACTGAGTCTTAACTAAAAGAGATTAGACACATGTCACAGCTCACTAACAATCAAGAGGTAGCACCACACTGACTCGAATGAACCCTGATGAGGTTAATTGAAGTTGAACTGCACATCAGAAGTTGATGGAGGCGCCCCTGTTGACTCCAGTTCATTAAATAATCATTAAATAATATATTTAATGAGAGGAGGCACCTTAACTGACCTTTTTAATTGATTGTAACCACCAATTATAAATTAAGTGCATTAATATCACTTAGATCACCCCCATAGTGCTCCAATTAGCCTCCCCAAATGTAGGAGAAGGCTAAGTTAGCCTCCTTGACTGAAGCTAGGCATGGCTGAGATTGGATGATGACATTTAATGCTCCACTAATGTCAATTAATGTCAATAATACTTATGATAGTGGTTTAACTAGGCCAATTTGGCCAAAAAGAGTGTGTATCGTGGTAAATGTCTCCAACACCCCCCCTTAAGCTATACTCAGGAGGAGTTAGAAAAAAAAATGTAGAAAAATGCTAGGGCCCTAGCAACTAAGGCCATAGGTCACCCTGTACAATGTGGAAATTGAAACAATGCTCAAAACAAACTAAGTGAGGAAAATAGGGAAAACCCAGTGGGAAAAACCCCCCCTCAAGCTGAAAACTGAAGGTAGTCTGAATCACCCTGATGAACTCACCCCCAATAGTGAACGAAGGTAAGTGAACTTCTTTTCTAAAAATATCTTGGTGAATATGTCTGCAATCTTCTCATCAGTCAGGCAGTATTGCAGAATGATGGTCCTGCCATGCACTAGCTCCCTAATGTAATGCATGTGGATCTCTACATGCTTGGTCCTTTGGATGGTAACTGGATCCATGGATATATTAATAGCACTTTTATTGTCACAAAAGAGTATAGTGTACAAAGTACTACCAAGATCAAACTCTGAAAGAATTCCTTGCAACCATACTGCTTGGATGCAAGCATTCACCGCTCCTCGATACTCGGCCTCTGCTGAAGATAGTGCTATGGCAGCCTGCTTTTTGCTTGAACAGAAAATGGGGCCACCACAAAACATGAATACATATCTATAAATATACTTCCAATCAATATAATCACCCACCCGATCGTAATCTGTGTATCCAACCAGCTCTATCTCGGAGTCTACAGCATAGTGAATGTCGTAGGTCCTGGTTCCCTGAATATACTGGAGGATCCTCTTGGATTCCTTCCAATGAAGATCATGAGGCTACTTCATGTATCTTGATACAACATTCATGACATAACAAATATCATTCCTAGAATGTTTCAAGTACAACAGGCTACTGATTAGCTGTCAATAGATAGTGCAATCCATGGGAGGTGTGCTTTTTCCTTCTTCAAGGCTGATCCCCGAAAGGAAATGGGATGGTGTAGGCCTAAAATCAGCCATGTTAAACTTACCTAATAGGTATGAAATTTATTTGTACTGAGTGACCATAATCCCATCATAATTTTGCTCAATTTCGAGCCCCAAAAATTATTTTAGAAGCCCCAAATCACTCATTTCAAAGGCATTGTGGAGAGCGGTTTTGATGGCTGAAATGGAGGCAACTGTGCTACGTGTGATCAATAAGTCATCAAAATATAAAACAATGATAATTATATAACCATCATATTTCTGTAAATACACATTCGTATCTGATCTACATCTCTGAAAGTTTTGCGATAGAAGGAAGGCATCCATCTTGGAATACCACTCTCTTGGGGCTTGTTTTAACCCATATAGTGACTTCTTTAGCTTCAAAACAAAATATGGATCAGTGATGTATCCCTTAGGCTTATTCATGTATCTCTCCTCATGAATATCTCCATGCACAAAGACTGATTTAACATCCATGTGATGCACTTCCCAGTGCTTAGATGCTGAAATTGCCAAAACAAGGCGGATGGAGTCCATTTTTGCAGCCGGTGCAAAGGTCTCATGGTAGTCCACACCTTGGAATTGAGAGAAGCCTTTTTCCAATAGACTTGAATTATATTTGCATTTTCTTCCATCAGCATCAATCTTGTTCTGAAACAGCCACTTGCGTTGAACCAATTTCCTTCCCTGAGGAAAAGAAACTAGCTCCCAAGTAGTGTTTTTCTGAAGGGAATTCATCTCTTCATCCATGGCAACTTGCCATCTCGGATCCTTCCAAGCATGATAGTAGGATTTTGAATCTAAAATAATAATCAAATAGCAATTTTTGGATAGCAAATTATCAGGACAAGAGAGCGCAATATCTTCTCTTTGGAAATCAGACCGGGTTCTCCTTGGATCATACGGATTTCCAATGTTTTCTCCTGCAAAGGAGAGTGTCTGTCGAGCCCATGTAGGAAGATGAATTTTCACTTCAAGTTCTGATTCATCATATATTTATTTTTGTACACTGATATAATAAATTATAGGATCCAAATCAGGGTCATCGCCCCCAATTTCATCCTCCAAATATTCAGTAGAATAGGAAGGAACTTCAACAGTTTTCTCCTTCACTAGTTCCACCTCCTTAAGAGGCTCATCGAACTTGACACTTTTCTCGATGATGATATATTTGGTCTTGATATATAGAATCTTGAAACCTTTAGACTCATCAGGATACCCAATAAAAAGACATTCTATAGTTTGCGGTTGCAAAGCCCTTCTTTTATTAAGCGAAATCCTGGCCCATGCAGTGGACCCAAACACCCGTAGGTTTGACACATCCGGCTTGTGTATAAAGTATGATTTTAAAGGGATATTCCCTTTCATAGATGAGTTTGAGACCCTTTTATGAATTTATTCTATAGCATGCATGTCCTCAGCCCACAAATTTGCAGCAAGCTTCTTGGATTCCAACATACAGGTGGTCATCTCCTTGAGAGACCGCTTCTTCCTTTCTGCTACTCCATTCTGCTGTGGAGTGTAGGGAATTGAATGATGGAAATGAATACCAATTTGGGAGAATATGTATAGAAAATCATTACTAACATACCCCCCTCCATTATCAAATCTCAAGATCGTGATCTTAAACCCAGAAGCATTTTCGATCAAGGCCTTCAATTCAGAAAATTTTTCACATACTTCTGATTTCTTTTTGAGAAAGAAAACCCATGTATACCTTGAAAAATAATCAATAAAAGTAAGGAGATACCTTTATCAATTCATGGATGTGATAGTAATTGGACCGCTAATATCAGAATGTATCAGCCCCAATATGCATGTAGCTCAGTTTGCCTTCCCCCGATCGAACTTGTGCGAAGGGTGTTTTCCAATCACACAGCCTTTGCAAATTATCATGGTTGCCTTGATAATTGGGAGGCCCCAAACCATGGAGTTTTATGTAATTGCTGAAAATATTTGAAATTAATATGGCCAAAGCTCTCATTCCACAGTGTACTAACCTCATTTCCATGAGTTAACAGAGTGGTGGGCTTTGCATCTTCAACAAAGTGAGAGAACTCATAGGCTTTTGCATGATGGTTTGCAAGGCCTTTAGCAATGAGTTTCCCGAATGCGATTTATGTTATCTAAACATAATTTGGGATGAAATATACTCTCTTAGGCCCTCGTATATGTGTCATCTGATAGACACTAAGGAGATTTGATGCCAGAGATGGTACATACAAAACATTAGAGAAAAAACCATTTTCAAGATCTATAGTACCTTGTCCTTCTGAAATGATGGTGGAGTCATCTCCCATGTGGATGGGGATGGATTTTCCAGTATCCAAGGATGAAAATGAGTCTTTTTCAGCCATGATGTGGTTCAAATCTCTAGAATCAATCAACATTGCTTTGGACTTCGAAGTGCTTTCCATGAGAGCATGACTGTTTTCATGCTATGGTTCCCGATCTTGCTAATCTCTCCTCCAAAATCTCTTCAAAAGATTGATGGGATTCCTCTCAAGGAGAGAGGTTGCTTCATCAAGATTCTTCTTCATGTAGGCATGTTCAAGGTGGAAGCCCTTCCCGCAATAATAACACTTGAATTTTTCCTTGCCATGGTGCCCTTTTTCTTTGTTCTTCCTTGAGCCAGAAGACTCATCATACTGCTGATTTTCAACTCCAGGATTAGGAGCATTAAATTTAGTTTTTTGATTCTTTTGCTGCTTTCCTTTACCCTTCAGATATTTGGGCCTTGAGACATGGAGTACTTGATCATGGGAAGATTGGATGATCCCCATCTGGACAAGATTGTCATGTTCACTTGTTAGGGACTCAATCAAGGAATTGAGTGTAGGAATCTTCCATCCAGGGGTTGTGAGCTTCCCCACATGGAATGTAGAAACAAAAACTGAATAATCAGCCCCAAGTTTGGAGAGTATGGTGAGGATGAGATGATCATCCTCCTTCTCCACTTTGCACTGCTTCAAGAGTAAAACAGTATGCTTGAACTTTGTGAAGAAATCATTCAGAGTCTCGAAATTGGAGGGTTGGAGAGACATGAGTTCATTTTTGAGCTGGTAAACCTTCAAGTCATCATGATTTCCCTATAGAGTCTCCAATTTGGCCCATATTTCTTTCAGATTCTTCAATCCCACAAGATGGAAGAGAGGGTCTCGAGAAATAGAGAGGCACAAGAACCTGAAGGCTTCATCCTTCTTGTTCAAGAATCTTGATTTTTCTATGGCGGATTCGGGCTCATCTTCAGTGTCCAGGGTGACTCTAAAAATTCCTATGGAGCATAGCTGAATCTCCATATCACCTTTCCATGAGTGGAAATTGTATGGAGTCAATATATCTACTGAGGAGGCCATCTGGATGTGCTGGAGTGAATGCTTCACTTGTAGAAACCTAAAAATAAAAATAGAAAGGGAAATGTAAGGTCGGACAGCCTGCTGCTATAGATGATTTTAGCACTCCATGTGAATCACACTTTGTATGGCCTTCCCCTATCCTACTATAGACTCCTTAGACCCCATGGACCATTTTTTGTCCTTTGATGTTTCCTTGACCATCCCTAAAAACATGTGAAAAATGATACACGCGAATTTTAAACCTATAAGCACATATATATGCAGGTTTGACCACTAAAACCACGTACATCGGGATGTGTACAAAATCTAAATCCTTTTGGAGATTTCCTTGACATGGATCCAACTCACTTGACTCCTGGCCTTCCCTATGCCGTGAGATCGCTCGGATTCGACCTTTCATTACCCCTTTGAAAAGCTATATAAGGAACTCTATGGTACATTGAAGGTATATGAGAGAATTGAGAGAAAAGAAACTATAGTCCATTGTTGCCGGAACTTATGCTTGAGTATGCATCCCTTTGTCCCTTGGAGCACTTTTGTGTTCTTCCCAAGCTTTCCTTTTTCTTGTGAGCTTGCTATCGAGAGATGGAGGATTGAGGTGGTGGAGGCCCAAGTGGGGGATTTAGTTTCTCCAGTTCGTAGATGTGCCATCATAGGTTGTATCCATTATAATCTATGATTTATATTAATAGAAACATCTTTTCCTGTCCAATAATGTGTGTTTGAATGAATATTTTATCCATGGGATTATTTCAAATGCTTATACATTGTTGATTATATATGCTAGAATAGATCTAACACCATGATATATAGAATGCTTGTATTGTTTACTTGTTGTTGAGGAAGTAATCTATCAATTTAATTTCTAGTGCATATTGGAAAACATTGATTTATGGAGTCAAGCTGTCTGTTGTGGTACCCAACGCCATAGGAATTTCTCTATGTAACAGAATTGGTGAGTCTGCTGGGGAATTCCTAGTAGTTGTCCTTTGGGGGTTGTTTTATCGGCATTCACTGAATTTGAATTTCTCTTTTTCTTTTGTTTCTGTGTCGGGTCTGGGGGCATGTATGCCTGGTAGTGTCTGATTGGTGTGAATTTTGTCTCAGCTTGTCTGTTTGCCTTGATTTTACGCACCTTTCTTCCTGTACATGAGTTTTTAACTCACAGTCACGTATACATGTGGGTTTCTCTCTGATTTCTGTGTATACACATGGGTTTACTCTGAATAGTCATGTATGCCCTTAGTTTTTCCTTTTTGTGGATGTTAAATGATTTTTGGGTGAAGTTTGATGTTTGCTGAGTCTCCTTTGGCACTACCTAAATCTGTTTATACCTCTGTTTCTGACCAGAAACGTTTTTTTAGGATAAATTTTTTTTTAAGAAGGTTCTTGTCATGGCATTTTCAATTTTTTGTTTGGGATTAGTGCATTAGAGTTATTTTACCTTACTGCTTTGCTTGAGTGCTATTTGAGTGTGCTTGCAGACTCTAGGTGTCGCAGAATCATTCTTTTGCTTTTTGTATCTCATTTTATTTCAAAAAATACAAAAACATTTGTTTATCATCATGCATTGCATTTTTCATTTTGCATTGTACTTGCACTAGATTTGATTTGGAGTACTAGTTAGGACTTCATATAGGAAAGCTTGCATTCATCATTTGGAGAAAAATTGTGCATTTCACGTAGTAGCATACCCTGTTTTCATGGACACAATGCATTCGCATTGATTGTTAGGTGTGTATTTTACTTCATGTTGCATCATAACACGATTAATTGCATGGTCATATCCTTATTTTGAGTAATAAAGCCAATTAAAATCAACGCTAAATTAAAATGAATTAAACTCTTTTCTTTTCTAGGGTGCACCAACAAGCTTAGGTTTTAGGGTCTTGGAATAGTTCATTGTGAGTAAATTCTCCAAGACCATTAAACAACAACATGTATGTGTCTGTCTAGGTGAGTGTGTGAAATCCTTGGTATAAATATTGTTTCTCAGGATCCTCCTCTCAAAAGGGAGTTAAGCACAAGGCAGTGTGAGCAGTTATTGATTGGGATGACCCTTAGTCATAACTGAGTAGCACCAGAGATATTTCCAGGATTGTATTCATATCTGGGGGCTCCTTCGAGAGTTTCGGGCTTTGCTACCCTACCCATATGACCAATCCTGTCTGCAACTGTCCACTTGAGCATTGATTATATTGAGCTGACCTTAGTGGAATTACCTAGGATATCGAGGGGGTACTTTGCAGGGGTTATTCTATGGGTGTCTCAGCCAGGTTGGGGTCGGACAGCACAGTCGCTTTACACGTTGAAGCCGAGGGCCACAATAATTGGTTATGTACCTCTGCTTGTTGTGTATGGGAGTCTCAAGCCTCTCCTAGGCGAGACATACCTGCTTCATTCAGGAGCTCACTTATCCAGCCCTTGTTTGCTTGCATTTGGATTTAGATTTTATTAGTGGTTGCTCTGTGCACGATACTTTTCCTAGGGTTTGTGTAAATAGAGAGTCTTTTTTATTTTTTGAGTCATTGTGGATTCAGGTGCAACTGCTCACTGTTCTCGTCGTTTAGCAGGAATTTTTCCTTATACTTCTCCTCCTCATTTGGGAGAGAGACCTAGACAGTCCAGGCAGACTATCTCACACATTGATTCATACACCATGGGAGACCATATAGAGGATATTCCTAAACCACCTTCTCCCATTCGTGTTGATGGTGGGGAGTTTACTCCTACTTACAATCCTTCACCCAACTTGGCTGAGTTAGGTCCTATGATTTCTAAGATAGGAACCTTTCATGATAGACATACTCACTCTAGGGATGATTCCCCATTGACGTAGTACCAGTATGGAATGTCGGAGGATGCTGAGACTCATTTTGAACCCACAAGCACTAGCTATGGTAGTTATGGTATGTCTGGTTTTCCTACACATGATTTGGAATTTCATGTCAAATCTGACTTTGAGCCTAACACTATGCCTAGGGGAACTCTCATTCCTTACCATGCGGAGAGGTTTGGGAGCACTAGTTACATTGCACCTTCCATCCCAGTGGTGGAAGTTACATCACATATTCCTCCTAGGTCTAGGGTTAGTGATCCTATTAGGATACCAGACCCGAGATGGGTAACGATAGGGAATAGTGTTAGTTTTTCATCATATAAGCTAGCATTATGATCCTAGGATCTTTTCACTAAGAGAATAACAAGCACAACAATAAAACATAAGCACATCACAAGAGACAAGAGACACAAAGAGTTTTCCTTGGGGAAACCATAAAGGAGAAAACCCTGCAACTTCCTCAGAGATAGAATCAGCACCAAAATAGTAAAATCCCCAAGACATTAAGATGATCTCCACACAGTAGCAGTATCTCTCTCTCACACTGAGAGAGCTTCTCCTCTCTCACTCATGTGCCCTCATAAGTGAGTGTGAGTGTTACAAGTGATAAATAGAGAGACTCTGACTCTCTATTTATATTCTTCCGTCCACTTGAAGTGCACTCCAACATGTCAGCCTCACTTAACAATTACTTACTAGAGCCGACATCTCTAGGAGTGTCTAATAACCCTAGTTTCCCACCACTTGTGGGTACTTTGCCTCCTCCGACCAATAGGAGGGTAACAAAATGGTGGGGACTATTGCTCCGACTTAAAATGACTCACCTAGGGTCAAATTCACTAGGATAGTCTAATAACCGAAGGGCCCCACAACTATGGGGACTTTAACCCTTGACCAATAGGAGAATTACCCATAATGACTTGACATGACTTTCTCATTATTGAAACTTCCTGGAATAAACATCAGGGTATGACATGACTCAAATACATTACAATACATCCTAGAATAAACATCAGGTTACAATAGATAAGAAATACAAGTGAATACATTCCGAAGTTACAATTACATCAACACTCCCTCTTAACTAGGAAGGTATTCTCTTGACACAATTTATTAGCACAAGTCTTCTTCTCTATATCATCTGGGTCATCATCAGGTCTTCGTCATCTTCAAAGTCATCTTCATCTTCAAGTCATCTTTATCTGTAAGTCATCTTCATTTGGATCTGGATCATCACTCGATTTGGATCATCATCACTAGATCTAGATCATCTCTCGATCTGGATCAACCTCACTAGACTGGATTTGGATCATCACTTGATCTGGATCATCACTACTGGATCATCATCACTAGATCTCGATCTAGATCATCGCTGGCTATCATCACTGGATCTCAATCATCACTCGATCTAGATCATCACTACTGGATCATCATCACTGGATCTCGATCATCACTCGATCTATATCATCGCTAGATATCATTACTAGATCTAGATCGTCACTCGATCTGGATCATCACTGGTGCTATCTCATGGTTCTTCTCATCACAGGAAGTTCTACAGAGCTAGCTCTTTTCCATGCTGGTTGTAGGCCTACCCATCATGTAGGTCTTCGCCCAGCACTTACATCTGACCTACTCATTAGAAAGGCACATCCATCCAGACAGGAACACATCATATCATAGTGATGGAAGACTCCCATCCAAAAAAGAATACATCCTATCACAGTGATGGAAGATTTCAGCACTTACATCTGACCTACTCGCCAGAAGGGCACATCCATCCAGACAGGAACACATCCTATCACAGTGATGGAAGACTCCCATCCAGACAAGAACACATCCTATCACAGTGATGGAAGACTCCCATCCAGACAAGAACACATCCTATCACAGTGATGAGAGATTTCAGCACTTACATCTGAGCACGTGGGAACACATCCCTTAGTCGCTCTAGAAAGGCTCTACACTTACATCCATCCAGACAGGAACACATCCTATCACAGTGATGGAAGGGCTTGCACTCATATCTGATCCTACGAGAACACATCCCATTAGTCGTATCAGAATGGCCCCCATTCCTCGACTGAGCTACCTGGTAATTGACCAGGCACCTCCATTCTCCTAGAGAATGGCAGTTTCCCTTACATCTGAACTGCTCGTTGGAATGGCCAACACTCACATCTGACATGGAAGGAACTTAATCCTTTAGCCATGATAGAATGGTTCAGCCCTTACATCTTATCAAGTGGGAACGCATCCCTCTATCACATCAGAATGGCTACTCAGTCCTACACTGAGTGATCCTGGTAACTAACCAGGTGCCTCCATTCCTACAATGGAAATTTCCCTTACATCTGTCCTACTCAACCGAATGGCCAGCACTCATATCTGACATGGAAGGGAGAAACCCTATCACCATGACAGAATGGCTCAGCCCTTATATCTGACCTACTCGTCAGAATGGCTATGGATCTCAGCACTCATATGTGACATGGAAGGAACCAATCCTCTCACCATGAAAAAATGGCTCAGCCCTTATATCTGACCATGGAAGGAACCAATCCTCTCACCATGTCAGAATGGCTATGGGACTCATCACTTTCCCTTGGAGGAAACCTCGATCTGGAGTACACCAAGTATCTCCCTAAAGTACTTGAACTTTATCCTAGCCAATGGCTTCATCAATACATCGGCTATCTATTCCTTCGTTGCAACATACTGGAGCTTCACTGCTCCTCTCTACACCATATCCCTGATATAGTGGTACTTGATCTCAATATGCTTCGACTTGTTATGGAACACTGGATTCTTTGACAACTTCACACAACTCTGGTTGTCACAATGTATACAAGTAGCATCTAACTGGAGATCAAACAAATCGGACAGTAGCTTCCTCATCCATACTACCTCACAACTAGCTGAACAGGGTGCAACATACTCTACTTCAGCTATACTCAGTGCCACACAGGATTGCTTCCTTCTAAACCAAGAGATCACACCTGATCCCATACTGAAGCAACATCCCGAAGTACTCTTCCTATCGATGGCACTGCCTACCCAATCTGAATCAGCATAACCCTCCAAGTTAATCTTTTGATTCGCATCGTACTTGAGCCCATAATCAACTATACCCCTTAGGTACCTCAGAATATGCTTTGCAGCAATCAAGTGAACACTTCTTGGATCTGTCAAGTACTGGCTCAAGGTGTTCAGAACAAAGCAAATGTCTAGTCTTGTGTTCATCAGGTACATCAAGGACCCAATCATCTGATGATACATCATAGCATCAACCATCTCTAATGAAGCATCACTCAATAGCTTCAGGTTTGATGCCATAGGTGTGGTCATGCAGTCCATTATCTTGAACCTCTTCAGGATCTCTACTGCATACTTACCTTGTCCAAGGAAGATTCCATCTGCACTCTACCACACCTCCATACCTAGAACAATAGTGCATCGACACATAACAGGAGCATCACTGGTGTTCCACCTTCAACCTTGAAGCAAAGGTTGGAATCCACTTTACTCTTAGTAAAGCCTGGAGTCATTAGTAATATACCTATCCTGTCGTACCATGTCAAACCTTAATATATTCTACAGTCTCTCCCTCTGAAGTGAAGCATCATACTCCCTTTGTCTTCTGTGCTCTATGCACTGAAAAAATTCTATACCGGAGTGACAAGTAGCTTCCTATTCTACTAATATTCTATGTGACCATCTAGTGTATAGACTTGCATCTTCAACCTTGTAGCAAAGGTTAATATCTTCATCAATCTCATCATGTATGTGTTTCAACTCTTACTGGCTGCAAATGTCTCTTTGTAGTCTAGGCCTTCCTTTTGTGAGAAGCCTCATGCTACGAATCTTGCTTTGTATCCCATGATGTTTCCATATACTGCATGATGGAAATATGAACTCCTCTTCAGGTCTCGATACTGCGCCCTGACATCATACTTCTTGAACTAGCCTTCCCTTTCTTCTTGGTGGCAGGAAGGTTCTGCAACAATGATGTCACTACACTCGTCATATTATTGTTTGTCTTTGAACTGTCGTCACTTGTTCTTCGGAACAAGTCTTCATTCTTCTTTGCTTGTAGGCGATTATGTATGCGGTCTTTCCTACAAGTCAAATGCATTTGTATGGTTAGAAACATTTCATAAGGAATATTCATATTGGAAAATACTTATGCATAAATATATGATCATGCAACTATTTTAGCCAATACAACATTCATCCATATCTCACAGAAACTTTCTAGATTCCTTCCATCTCTACCAGGACAACATTGGGATTGTGCACTAATCCAATATGTCAGCAAAGAGGTTTCATTCTATATAAGTAGCAATGGAGAGTTGTATAACACCATGAGCTAGTTATCCATCACATGCATATTAGTAGTATACTGACATTAATGAAGACATTCTATCATGCATAATACATCAACTGAATATAAACAAATGCATAACAAAACAATATCATGAAATGACAATTGAATACTTATCTTTATTTGTTTCATGGATAGACTTCTTCTTGATCCTTCAACTTCATCGTCTTCTTCATTAGTAATAGCATCATTTCTTATCCAAATGCTAAGGTGGATAAGAATTTCTTCAAGAGTTGAGTTCTTCATATTCCTCATTGCTTGAGGGATCTTCTTTGGATGGTGAGAGCTTGATCTTCAATTTCTCCCATCTTCTCTTCTCTTCTTATGAGTCAAGCTTCTTCTTCTTCTCGGAGTCTGCTGAAAGTAATCACTTCCTTTTGGCACACATTCCTTGCATGAATGAATCCCATGATCCTGGGAGGCCATTCAAGGTGGCTATCACCACTTCTGCATTCTTCACTTCTTCTTTTACTGCTTCAAGTTGTTCTTTGATTTGAGATACCCTTATGACTGCATGCTCTTTGCAATCTAGATCTTCACTTCCTTCAACTGGTTTCTTAAGGCCATATTCCGATCTATGTTCTTTACTTCAAATAGCTTGGTTAAGGAATCAAACATCATCGGTGTCTTTATGGAAGACACTTGTAGTACAAAATGATTCGTGACTGAATCAGCAATGATATTCTTGGCCTTGACCATGTTCTTCTTGTGTAAGGCTTCTAGCCTCATCTCCCTCTCGAACTGGAACCTCTATACTCATGTAGGTGTCCAATCCATTTTATTCAGAGAGATCAAATACTTATATGGTTGGAAGTTGTCAACTTCACCAAGATTATCATCAATCTGATGTGATAGATCACTTTGAAATTAGAACCTCAAATGAAAATAGCAAAGGATTAGATCTTATCGATTTGAGGTGTCTGTCCTGGTTCCGAAGCTAGCTGATCTAGGGTTTGTCACAGAAACCCTAATTTTAAAAACTTGGAATATTTCAGATCTGATTTTATAAACATATAGATCTCTTCAAATGGAGTTGTCCAATGTACTCCTTTTCCGAAAACAGTGGAGGGAAGCTCCCGGAACAGGAAGCCCTAATTTTCCAATTTCTTCTACAGAAATTCATGTTACTGTTTCTATGATATATCCAAAATTACTACTCCTATGTGTCTGATATTTCTCTTTGAGGTAACCTAATCTGTCCCTAATCTAATACCATAGGTTTCATCAGAATTGGTTTCACCATTTGGGATTTATGATCCTTTTCCCAAGGTGACCTGTTACAGGACTGTTCATAACAATGAAGTTGTACGAAATTCCACGTGTCACTGGCTGATCTTATGAGTCTAATATTTGGACGAAATAAATTAAATTCCGTACCATTTCTGGAAAATATTCCAGAATTCCATTTGGACCTCTGTATCCCACGATATTGCAATTCTCCCTAGGTGTCCTGTTTAAAGGATGAATTCTGGAAGAGGCCGGAAACCTAAATTGGAGGGATCATATATCCCAGAATATAGTGAATATGAGGCTGATTTTTGGATACAATTTTCATCAAGAGTTTATATTCATCCCCTACCATTTTCAGCTTTTGAGACTTCTCCAATCGTGGAATATAGCGACTGTACCAAAACCTATCAGTTTTAGTATTCAGGGTTTTTCTAGCTCGGGTTCAAACTAGGGTTTGAATTTCCCGACGATTTACACAACCAAATTTCTTGATCCAGGTCTCTAAAATTTGGTTTTGATGAGAAGAAAAATCCTATGCTGGTTTCACTCAAAAATTCCTCTTTTGCAGAAAGCCCCAATTTCCACATCGAAAACTGAAAATGCTCGGAATCGAATTCTGCTTCGACAGAAAATGGGCCCTTCAATGGAGAGTCATCCTAGCATAGTTTTGCTGATGGATTGTGGAGAAAGACCCAAAAAGTAAGAAGCCCTAGATTCTATAGCTACACAATGTCTTCTTCTCAGGTTAGCTCTGATACCATGTTAGTTTTTCATCATATAAGCTAGCATTATGATCTTAGGATCTTTTCATTGAGAGAATAACAAGCACAGCAATAAAACATAAGCACATCACAAGAGACAAGAGACACAAAGAGTTTTCCTCGGGGAAACCATAAAGGAGAAAACCCTGCAACTTCCTCAGAGATAGAATCAACACCAAAATAGTAAAATCCCCAAGACATTAAGATGATCTCTACACAGCAACAGTCTCTCTCTCACACTGAGAGAGCTTCTCCTCTCTCACTCATGCGCCCTCATAAGTGAGTGTGAATGTTACAAGTGATAAATAGAGAGGCTCTCACTCTCTATTTATATTCTTATGTTCACTTGAAGTGCACTCCAACATGTTGTCCTCACTTAAAAATTACTTACTAGAGCCGACATCTCTAGGAGTGTCTAATAACCCTAGTGCCCCACCACTTGTGGGGACTTTGCCTCCTCCGACCAATAGGAGAGTAACACAATGGTGGGGACTATTTCCCTGACTTACAATGACTCACCTATAGTCAACTTCATTAGGATAGTCTAATAACCCAAGGGACCCACAACTATGGGGACTTTAACCCTTGACCAATAGGAGGGTTACCCATAATGACTTAACATGAATTTCTCATTATTGAAAGTTCCCGGAATAAACACCAGGGTATGACATGACTCAAATACATTAAAATACATCCTGGAATAAACATCGGGTTACAATAGATAACAAATACAAGTGAATACATTCCAAAGTTAAAATTACATCAACAAATAGTACATACATTATTACTCAGGTCCCTCCATCCTCGGTCCCTACTTCTTCAAATGTTCACCCTACACCTTATTCATGTGGTCCTTCGAGCCGAAACGTTGCTACGAGTCATGTCTGTACTACGGTTACTAGACCGGTTGTGTCTCAGCTTCATGCACCACCCGTCGTTTCGGGAGGTCATGCTCATACTTCTAGAGGTAACATTCCTACTTCTGGAATGTATATTCCTACTTCTAGAACTTATGTTCCAACGTATGGAGTGTCCCATGGGACATTGCATGCAATCACTTATGGACCCTATTATGCAACGCAGTATGGATAGGGTTCTTCACCTTATGGGGGTAAGTATCAACAACCTACTTACTCTCCTAACTATGGCTATGTAGCTCCTAATAGTCAAGGTCCACCACACTATGGTGTTTCTAGGCCAACCTATACGGGTCATATAGGAGGAGGGCACTATGGCCAAGGCCATGGTGGTAATCAGACCTATATGAATCAGGGAGCGATCCATCGACCTCATCATCCTAGGCTCCCTTTCCTCATGACACTCAATCTTCCTGACTTGTCAAGATTGGCAAATGATCATGTGGCTCATGACATGGCTTGGCCAGCTGTCCATACCAAGCTTCCTTCAGACATACCTAAGTTCGAGGGAAAACTAGGAGAGGATCCGAGCGAACACGTTACTAGGTTTCACCTATGGTTCTCTTTGAATTCCTTACATCAGGACTCGATTCGTTTGAGGCTATTTCAATGCACCCTTATAGGGCCTGCAACAAAATGGTATATAGAGCTACCTAGGGGAGCTTTTGCTTTGTTCGACGGCCTTGCGATGACTTTTCTTAACCACTTCTAGCTACCAGTGCATTATGACGTTGGTACTGAACTCTTGTCGACATTTTGGCAAGATAAAACCACACATATCTCTGATCATATTCAAGAGTGGCGTAGATGGAAGAGGTTAATTAAATCCTTTATACCACCAGAGTTCCTCCTCGAGTTATTCCTCAAGTTGTTATTTCCGTATATAGCGAAGGATGTTTCCACATTCGGAGTGCAGAATGAGGAACAAGCGATTTCTAGGGCATAGGAACTGGACTTGATCTATGCTCAGTCTGGTTTGTTATATGAGATTATCCCCAACGCTCCGCATTCCAGATTCGACCCCAAAGTCAAACCTGGACCACATGCCGATGGCATTGTGGGTTGTGCAAGTGTGAAACCTGTAGATTCAGTTGCAAAACAGGTTAGTCAATTGTCAATCAACCAATATGCTTCAAGACAAGCTACAACTTCATCTCAACTTGCCCAAACGGTGAGTGTACTTTCTGTGCAATCGTCGGACTAGAAGGGTAATTAACAGCCTGGACGTAATAGAAAAAGGGGTAAAAATAATCGTAAGGGTGGGAATAAGAATGAGAATGCTAATAGTAATGAAAATAATGGATGGAATGCTGGGGGGGACAAGCAAGCTAAACATAAGGTTAAGTTCCCTTGCAAGTTATGTAAGGACAATCACCTCACTTGCTTCCTTGAATTGAGGAAGCCTCGAGATTCTTGGCATAGGGCCCAGCTGTGCTAACTAACCCTTTACTGTGCAATCAAAATATGCACTTGAAGTCGCATGACCAGTCTGGTGGATCCACTGGAGGGTAATGGTTGTGGTTGTATTAACATGGTACGTGCTGCAAAATTTTTGACCTTTGCAAAATATTATGGTTCGTCACAACCCAGCCTAGGCAAAGAGCCTGATCCACCAGGGTCCCCTTTGCATATTGAGAAACCTATGGATAAACCTGAAGTTGCACCTCGCATTCCTAAGGAACTCCTTAAGCGTTCGGGGAATAATCCAAATGATTGAGCTGCCTAGAACTATTCAATTGTCGAGGATTTGGTCCACACTCCTTGTCTGATGTCTGCATTGGAAGTGCTTCAGAGTTGTCCTTCGGAAAGTAAGGTGTTGCTTTCTTCCCTTGGTGTGAATGATGATGATTCTTCCTCTGTGATCAAATTTGAAACCGCAGGACTTCAGCCTCACTTTCCTTACTATGTGTCTCTTTTGATTCATGTAGAATGTCTTAATATGACCGTCAAGCGCACTGGGATTGATGAAGGCGTTGCTGCTTCTATGATGTCTTTATCCTGTTGGAAGGGTCTGGGTTCCCCTGAGCTGTCTAAATCAGTGACCATGTTAACTACATTCAATGGGAGATATTTTAGGTCACACGACATCCTTCCTTCCCTTAAAGTCCATTTGGGAGGGAAGACCATTGCGATAGAGGTCGAGGTGGTTGATGTGCCCCTTGACTACAATCTCTTGCTGGGTAGGAACTGGATGTACAGTATGCAAGCCATTGCTTCTTCCCTATTTTGTGTTGTATGATTTCCACATAATAGGAAGATCATAATGATTGATCAAATGACATTCAAGACTCTATCTCTTACTGCATATTTGGGAGCTTCGATCCCGATCATTGAACACCCTCAGCCAACAACTGGGAGAGTGGGTGTAGGCATGTATCAATCCCTCATGGGAAGCTTTATTTGTCCTGCACTGATCCTTATGATAGGATCTAGTTCCGATGAGGCTTCGACATCTATGAGCTCGGTGTATTTTTGCACGATTCATACGGAAGATCCTTGGATTCTTCCTACACCGAGTACTTCTAGTGAGCCCGTCATGATGGATGTGCCATTTCCTGCAACTATGATAGCTTATCAAGCTAATCTTGAGTGTGTTACAGAGCCTAGTCCTTCATCTTCGTGGATGGAAGAGGAGGACCCTTATGTGCTACCGGCATGGGTAGTACAGTCTTCTCATGCACACGACTGCCTTGATACTATTTTCCCTTGAGATGAAGTGATTATTGAGGCTATGTCAGGAGTTGAGCCACCATGGGAGGAACTCCATCATAGATCGTACTTTCTTCCCGAGCTTGACCACTTGGAGAATGAGGATTTTAGGGCGGTTGTTAGTTAGAGAGTTGGTAGTCCTATGGTTCCATTAAGCTCTCCTGGTCCGATGGCTGATGGAAACATGGTGAACATATATTCAACGATTCCTATCAACATCTCTCACAATCCTGGCATGATAGAGAATGTCTATATTGGGGCGGAATGTTCCCATGCTGAGATTCTAGAATACACCAAGATATCTAAGGAATTCTATGATGTTTTTCTTGGTATTACGATGAGATGCTAGGTATTGACCCTCTTATTGTCAAGCACGAGATTAAAAATTACCCCAACACTAAGCCTATTCGACAACGATTGCGTGCGGTGAATTTGAGGAAAGAACCCATGATTAAGGCAGAGATAGAGAAGTTGTTGAAAGCCGGTTTCATCTATCCCGTTCCCTTGATAGAGTGGGTTTCAAACCTTGTTCCAGTGGATAAGAAGAAGGGAATGATCTGCATATGTACTGATTTCCATGACTTGAATCATGCCTGTCCTAAGGACAATTTCCTCACACCATTTATTGATCATATTTTGGATGAGTGTGCGGGTAGCGAGGTTTTTTCCTTCATGGATGACTTTTTTGGATATAATCAGGTACAGATTAAACCTGAGGACCAACATAAGACTGCATTTATTTGTCCTTGGGGAATGTTTGCATATCAAAAAATTGCCTTTTGGCCTTAAAAATGCCGAAGCTACATTTTAGCGGGAAATGAACTTGATCTTCCACGATCTCAAGTCAGTTATCGAAGTATTTTTGGATGACCTTGATGCTCATTCTCATATGAGAATGCGTCATCCCTATCACTTGAGATTGGTATTTGAAAGATGCTGGCACTATTTGGTTAGATTAAATCCTCATAAGTGCATATTTTGTGTGAAGTCAGGTCGTTTGTTAGGATTCATCGTCTCTAAAGAGGGTATAAGAGTCGACCCTTTGAATGTTGAGGCAATACTTCAGTTGTCTCCCCTAAAGAATATTCATCATATTCAATGTTTACAAGGCATGGCAAACTTCTTACGAAGATTTGTTGTCAACTTTGCCAATTTGAGTAGAGGCTTCATGCATCTCTTAAAGAAGGACCCCCCCTTTTATTGGGATGAGCGAGCCCAAGAGTCCTTCAATGCACTCAAGCGAGCCCTAACATCGGCCTCGGTGATTAGTCCCGCGGACTATAGCCATGATTTTCTATTATATATGGCTGCGTCATTAGAGACGATTGGTATGGTTTTGGTTCAAGAGGATGAGGAGCTCCAAGAGCATGTCATATATTATTTGAGCTAGAACCTTATTGATGTAGAGATTCATTATTCTCATGTCAAGAAGCTTGCTTTATCTATCGTACATGCAGTTCAATGGTTGAGACATTATATTCTCCTTCGCCAGACCTTGGTTATAGCCCGTGTCAATCCGTTTCAATTCGTCCTCACCCGAAGGATGATTGGCGGAAAATATAATAAATGGATTGTCATTCTGCAAGAATTCGATCTTGATTTTGTTTTGGCAAAATTGAAGAAGTCTTTAATTTTTGTAGAGCTTATATCATATTTCCCGAGCGAGGCTGAGGAGTTGGTTTGTGAAGATACATTTGTCGAAAAACACATCTTCTTAATCTCAACTTTAGACCCATGGTATGGGGATATCATAATATTTTTACAAACATTGAAGACCCCTACCCACCTCTCACAAGATGAATGACAATGATTACGTCACGTCTCTAAGAAGTACCTCATAGTGGATAACACTTTGTACCGCCATGGGGTAGATTCCATTGTACGATGTTGTTTAACTCATGAAGAGGATGAGGTTGTGATGAATTATTGCCATGGAGGGGCATGTGGTGGTCATTTATCTTGGCTTTCTACACCTCAAAATATTTTAAGAGCGGGTTATTTATGGCCATCGATCTTTAAGGATTGTGTTGATGCAGTCAAGAGGTGCCACCCTTACCAGGTGTTCACATGTAATATGCGCTCGAAACCTTCCCTGTTACATCCCATTATCATCACTGATCCCTTCACTAAGTGGGGGCTCGTTTTTATGGATTGCAACCTAGTTTCAGCTGGGGGGCACCATCATATTATAGTGGCTGTTGATTGCTTCACGAAATGGGCTGAGGCTATGCCTACAGTAAAATATGATCGTGATACAACCACTCACTTCGTATTCAACCAAATTATTACTCAGTTCGGGATTCCAAAAGAGCTTGTCACTGACCATGGCTTGCACTTTCAGAACTGTATGACGGAAAAGTTGGCATCGAAGTTAGGGTATAAGCAAGAGCATTCCTCTTCTTACTACCCTCAAGTGAATGGACAAGTAGAGGCAGTGAATAAATCACTCAAATCCATTCTCCAATGAACCATTGCACAAAGCAAGAATAATTGGCACATCATGTTATATCCTGCTTTGTGGGCATATCGAACCATTGTTAAGACTGCCATTGGTTTTTCTCCATATCAACTTGTACATGGAGTGGAGTCAATATTGCTGGTTGAATGCAATATTCCTTCTTTGAAGCTAGCTGTAGAACTCTTACCAGACACTTCACCATTGGAGGAGCGTTTGGTTCACCTTGAGCAACTTGATGAGCAGCGTCGGGATGCCTTGGTGGCTCTAGAAGTCAATAAACATCACGTAAAGGTCTAGTACGATAATTCTATCCATCCAAGGTGGTTTATTGAAGGAGACTTGGTCCTTTTGTGGGATCAACCAAAAGAACCCTTGGGAGAAACGAAATTTAATCCTATGTGGCGGGGTCCTTATGTGGTCAAGCGTGTATTAGAGAAGGGTGTGTATGAGTTAGTGGATTACGAAGGAATGGCCTTGGCGGAGCCTAGAAATGGGATTTATCTCAAGAAATACTATGCATGATATTTATCCAAGGATGCTTATTGTATATTATTGTATAGTTTTGCATAGTTAGGTCTTTTTCTTATTGTGATCAGGTAGTGATTGTTGAAATATTGTAACTTCGAAGAATATTCTATATGTATCTTTTGTGGTCCCCGATGGTCCTACCGGGAGAACCACTTGTATTACTTTGTAACCCAATGCTTCTAATCTGAATAAATAATAATATTCATGAGGTAGTCCCCTCTAATTGTAAAGGTGGGTCATTAGCACCCCAGTGTGGTTACTTGAGCCTACATGTGTAACTCGAGCCTACATGATTAACTCAAGACTACATGTCAAATGAGTTAACTTAAGTGAACGGATGAATATAAATAGAGGTGTGGTGCTCCTCATTTGGGACACACTCTCACTTATGTAGTGCATTAGTGGAGAAGAGAAGTATCTGGAGAAGGAGGAGGATCAGGCTTTGATCTCCTTCTTGGTTTTATCTTTTATCTTTTTGGGGCATCTATATTGAGGAAGCTTTTGCTGGGTTTTTCCCCTTAGGGTTTTCATAGGATAAATCTTTGTGTTCCTTTTGTATGGTTGTGATTTTCTATCTTTCAGTGATCCTATGTATATGCTTTTGTTATGAAAATGAAATGAAATATCGATGTCTTAGCTAAGCATATGAAATGTTAACATGGTATCAGAGCTAACCTAAGAAGAAGACATTGTGTAGCTATAGAAGCTATGGATTCTTACTTTTTGGGTCTCTCTCCAGAATCCATTAGAAAAAGTATGCTAGGCTGACTCTCCATTGAAGGGAACATCTTTCTATTGAAGTGGAATTCGATTCCGAGCATTTTCAGTTTTCGATGCAAAAATTAGGGATTTCTATAGAAGAGGAATTTTAGAGTGATACCAGCATAGGATTTTTATCCTCATCAAAACCAAAGTTTAGAGACCTGGATCAAGAAATTTGGTTGGGTGAAACTCTGGAAAAGTCAAACCCTAGTTTGACCCCAAGCTAGAAAAACCCTAAGTACTAAAATTGCTAAGTTTTGGTACATTCGCTATATCGTAATATTGGAGATAGATCAGGAGATGAAAATTGTAGGGGCCGAAGCTGAAATCCTAATGTACATTTTTCCAAAATTCAGCCTCATATTCACTATATTCTGGTAGATATTATCCCTCCAAGTTAGGGTTCTAGCCTCTTCCAGAATTCATCCATAAACAGGACACCTGGGGAGAACTACAATATCTTCGGATACAGAGGTCCAAATGGAATTCCTGAAGATGTTCTGGAAAGGGAACAGACTACAATTTTAGTGGTCCAAATATCAGACTCAGATGATGAACCAGTGACACATGGAATTCTGTACAACTTTGCTGTTCTGAACAGTCCTGTAACATGTCACCTTGGGAAAAGGATCATAAATACAAAATGGTAAAACCAATTATGATGAAACCTATGGTGTTGGATCCGGTGCATGTGAGGTTACCTCAGTATGAAATTCTAGACACAGAGGATCAATAATTGTGGATATATCACAGAAACAATAATAGGAATGTCTGCATAAGAAATTGGAAATCAAATGCTTCCTGTTCCGGGAGCTTCCCTCCACTGTTTTAAGAAAAGGAGTACATTGGACAGCTCCATTTGAAGAGATATATCTATCTATATAATCATATCTAAAAGATTTCAATTTTTGGAAATTAGGTTTTCTGTGACAAACCCTAGATCAACGAGCTTCGGAACCAAGACGGACACCTCAAATAGGTAAGATCTAATCCTTTGCTATTTTCATTTGAGGTTCTCATTTCAAAGTGATCTATCACATCAGCTTGATGATCAGCTTGGTGAAGTTGACAAATTCCAAGCCTAGAAGTATATGATCTCTCTGAAGAAAATGGTTTGGACACCTACATGAGTATAGAGGTTCCAGTTCCAGAGGGAGATGAGGCTAGAAGCCTTACACAAGAAGAACTTGGTCAAGGCCAAGAAGATCATTGCTGATTCAGTCAAGAATCAAATTGTACCACAAGTGTCTCCCCAATGACACCGAAGATGTTTGATTCCTTGACCAAACTATTTGAAGATAAGAACTTAAATCAGAAGATGGCTTTGAGAAAATAGTTGAAGAATGTGAAGATCCAGAATGCAGAACAACTTGAAGCGGTAGAAGAAGAAGTGGAGAATGTAGAAGTGGTGATAGCCACCTTGAATGGCCTCCTAGGATCATGGGATTAATTCATGCAAATAATGTGTTCCAGATGGAAGTAATTACTTTCAACGGACTTTGGGAAGAAGAAGAAGCTTGTCTCATAAGAAGAGAAGAAGAAAGATGGAAGCTATTGAAGATGAAGCTCTCACCATTCAAAGAAGATCCCTCAATCGATGAGGAATATGAAGAACTAAATTCTTAAAGAACTTCTTATCCATCTTATCATTTGGATAAGAAATGATGATTTCATGAATGAAGAAGATGATGAAGCAGAATGATCAAGAAGGAGTCTACCCATGAAACAAACAAAAGATAAGTATTCAATTGTCATTTAATGATATTGTTTTGTTATGCATTTGATTATATTCAGTTGATGTGTTATGCATGATAGATTATTTGCATTAATGAATGTATACTATTAATATGCATGTGCTGGGTAAGTAGCTCATGGTGCTATACAACTCTCCATTGCTACTTATCTAGAATGAAACCTATTTGCTGACATATTGGATTAGTGTACAATCTCAATGTTGTCCTAGTAGTGATGGAAGGAATCTAGAAAAGTTTATGTGAGATGTGGATGAATGTTTTATTAGCTAAACAGTTGCATGATGCATCAGAATTTGTCATTATGCATATGTTTTATGAAATAGTTCTAACCATGCAATTGGTGCATTTGAATTGTAGGAAAGGTCTTGTACAACCTCCTACAAGAAAAGAAGGATGAGACTTGTTCTGAAGAACAAGTGATGACAATTCAATATTCACTCCAATAAACATGAATCTGAAGCTCCCAGGGTTAGAGACACCACGACGAAAGAAATATCTTTAGAGAGCAGTAGATCCACCTCGGAGGATGAAGACCACCATGGGTAAGAGAGATAAGATGAAGAAAATAATGCTATGAAAGAAGCTATGATCAAATAACAATAGTTGATGTTGGTTACGAAATGGGCAGACCTGAGTTTACTTGTTATGTACAAACAATACCCCTAGCCTTCTGGCCCTTTTGGCAACAGACCGCAGAACGACCTAAAGTCTCACCCGAAGTGATCTTATGGGTTGGCTAAGGACTCAAGTGTCCTCAACCAGGTTCTTATCTCTTCTTAGCCCACAGGATCTCTCTGTGAGGTGATGTTCTCTCTTACTCACTGACTCTGATAGGAGAAGGACTCTATCACAACGTAGCCTCGTAGACGATGCGCAACCTTCCCCTCTACTTGCCTTCTCTCCTGTGATATCTCACACCGCAACTTCCCTTACGGTGCGAGATAGCTTGTATTTCCTTGCAATATCTCCTATAGTAGGGCTTAATACAACTCTCGAGTTCTAAGGGATTTCTCCCTTAGGTACACTAGCTGAGTTAAATAGCCTCACTTAGAATTCTACAGTCTAATATGCTTAACATCGACTATGCACAATCTTGCTGAACTCGTATACATAAATCACTTACCACTGTAACTGTTACTATCATGAATCAAGCACTGGTAAACTCATACACAGAACACTTAACGGATTCAACGCGCAGTTCAACCTTCTAAGCTACTATAAACCAAAATATAGCATACATACATTAACTGTAGGCAAGGTTCATGTAATGAATGACAGATAGCAATAAGTAGACACAATCACATGAATCAATCACACAACACACTGATTTTATGTGGTTCACTTCCAGGGTAGAAGCTACGTCCACGGGAACTGGTTTATATATTATAACTTGGGAGAGTAAAAATAGTTCCACTACAATCTCATATGTAGCTGAGATCTTCTGGGTAACTCTGCGCACACCGTCGGGAGCCCTTCTCTCTTAGATCTCTTCTCTTCTTATATTGCTTCTCTTATAATATACTCTTCCTCTCTCTCTCTCTCTTACTCTCAATCCCTACGGATTGTTACATACATGCTCTAGGAGTCAGCTGCTGGTTACAGTAAGATACTATATATTGAATAACAGAACTAGAGCTTGACTCTTCTATAATACAAAATGACTATGAGCTAACAGACTCTCTGACTCTCTGACTTAGTGAATTATCTAAATAGCTCGATGTCTATGAGCTGCAGATCGAATGACTAGCTAACCTTTCACTATACAAAATACATGCTTTTATAGGCGGCCCGAAGGTCTCACCATTACAACACTGTGGCCCTGTCCCAACAGTAACCCAAAAACCCTAACTGTGACAGTCAGTCTATCTATACTCAAATTGTCACTTTTCCTCACACCACAGATCTCTGTAGTCTTCCATGCTTCCCACTGCTGATCATGGGTACAGGCACTGCTTCCTCGGTCACTTCCCTTATGTACTTTGTCTTCAATACCTCAGCCCATTGCTCCTTTTCTATTTATGAGGGTAGTTGAGCCCTCCTGTCTACGCCGCTACCTTAAGTGTAGTGGTTGAGCTCTCTCCTCTTGGCCGCTGCCTTAAGTGCGGTGGTTGAGCTCTCTCTTCTAGACCACTTAGGTATTGTTACCTTTGACTTTCTTGTCCCGATATAGCAGCTTTTCGTGTAGCTATGGGACCCTGCTCCAACAGTCCCCTAACACTTACCTGTGGCTCGCCCGTGAGCCACTAACAACTGTTTTCTCTTGCTGTAGCTTCTCCTTGGCTTCCTACGAAGTCCCTATAAATATCTGTCGAAGTCCTGCGACTTCTTTCTCCATAGCTTCAACACACTCTTGTGCTATTTCAAGCATAGCTTGACTGATACTAGAGTCTCCTGTAAACTCAATTTCACTTCTTCTTGTAGTGAACTCCTTAACCTTCTGGTCAACTGCATCGACTAGCTCTATGATTTGCTCCTGATAGGGTTGAAGTCGGTTATTGAATTGTATCTCTTTTTCTCTCAACTGTTCCGCTTCCTGTTGCAAATGGTTTATCTTTGTTGTCTGCTTCATTTTTGCAAGAGATCCTAAGCTCTTGACTTCTTCCTTCATTGCTGTTGTGGCCTTCTCTATGTTCTGTATGCTCTGCTGCAATTCCAGTTTTTCTGGGGGCTCTTCTAGCTCTGACCATGTCTTTATCGCCTCATCTAGCAGTGACTGTGCATCATCTATGTGACTCTTCATCTGTGTAGCCGTGAGTCTAAAGGCCTCTGCCCTTGCTTCCTTGTCTTCCTTGGGTGTGCCTGGTGCTCGAGCCTCAAGCTCAACAATCTGCGCTTTGTGGTCTTCTTCCATCTTGGTCACTATCTCTTCTAGAGCCTTTGCTCTGTCTGCAATTCTTCTTATCTTCTGCGTTATAGGTAAGGAAAACTCAATGTTATACTAGGGTAACTATAATGCGATGCTCTGTAGGATCTGACTGAGATCCTGTTTTCTTTCTTGATATGTTCTTAGCTCTTCCTCCTTTGCCTTAAAGCTTGCGGTGAGTTCTGTGTTCTTTTGTCTCAGTTGGGTGTTTTGTTTATAAGTCACAAGATCCCTATCCCTGAGCTCTGTGCTTAGCTACTGCTGGATCATCTATAATTGATCAATGGGGAACTCTGCGAGGTTAACCTCGATAGGTTGTCTAATCTGTATCTACACATCCATCATCGACGCAGGGAATCGGATGCTCCCTGGTGGTATCAACACTGTATTGATGCGATCTTTTGCCAAGATTTCGTCATGGGAAATCGATTGTGTTGAACTTTGTCTTGCTGTCGCCTTTACTGGCGGAACCTGTATCATGGAAGTCTTCTCAATGATTGCTTTTAACTCCAGAAACTGCTTATCTAATGCACCTTGCAGCTTGTCCTGTGATGTCTGCAGCGCTTGAAATGTGTCCTTCATTTCCTCCTTTGGTCTTGCTGTGATTTGATCATAGTCATCGTCGATCAGTGCGGTCTCTAAAGTTGTCTTTGTGGCTTTGGAATTTTTCCTCTTCTGTCCGTTTGGTGGCACTTCTTCTGTATTATTCTTCTTTTGTGCCTGTGGTGACACTTCTTGTGCATCTTTCTTCTTTTGTGCCTCTGGTGGCACTTCTACTGGATCTTTCCTCTTGGAACCCACCTTACCTTTTCCTTTGCCTGAATGGTCTATGGTTGGGGTATCTATTGGTGCATTTCCTACTATGGCATCTTCTAATGCCTTCTTCCATTCTTCACCAAAATCTTTGATGACATATTCTACATCCTGCGCTGTCATCCTGAATGAACCATTAGCCTAGTTATCTGTTCTAGACCATTTTGGCCTTAGGAAGATTACATGGTTGTCCGCCATGAAATCAAGCCGATTATCATACATGTCCACAACCTCCATGCTGATCCGTGGTGTCTTCTGAATGAATTTATTAAACAGGTTATAGTATTCATAGAATACTATCGCACTGATATTTTTCTTAGCTGGACTGTTGCTCTCCCATAAATTTGCATAGCACGTGCCTCTGCAGTCGCCGCTTCGTACTTATGGAAACTGGCTATGGGGAGGTTCTTTCCAGCCAACGAATGCGCATAATATAAGCATCCATAAAAAATGGAAGGGGTGTGTTACCACCTAAGTTGTACTTAGTGGTATTTTATCAAGTGAGCCTGGTGAACTGGACAGGGTTGACTTGTTCGGACTTCAATAAGACCTTTGGAAGTACTTCTGGGAAGTGCTTGTTGTATCATATCACATGTTCATACCCCATGGGGGAGTTGTAATAAATGTTCTAGCATGATAGTGTCTGTAAAAGACTCGGTCTCTTAGACTTCATTTTTCAATCCGATCAGCCCAGGGTGTTTTTTCCCTTTGTTATTATTGGTTGTTGAATAAACGACTGATAATTTCTGAGTTTTTCACTCCATACCTCCAAAGTTGGGGTGGTCAGCTTGGCATTTGGGCCTATTGAGGTTATTAGAGTCTATGTGTCAATGTATAAACATGATAGACATCATTTTTTAGTCATATGAACATGTCTAAGTCCCCTTAGTTGTTTTTCATTTTTTCATTTTTTTAGTTTTTTCAGTGTTTTTTATTAAAATTTAATTTTTCCAAAACTTAGGCAATTTTTTAATAGTTTAATTGGAAAATTTGATTTTGTAATAAAAGTGGGCCAAATAATAGGTTTCAGTCATGTAGGTGCTCATTTTCAAGCTAAGAGCACCATGTAAACCCATGTACCCACTTTTTCCTAAGTTTTGAGTGATCTTCCATCACTCAGGTCAGAAAGCCCCAAAAATCAATTATTGATTATTTTAATTAATAAATTGATGAATACTGGAGCAAATCCAAAATCAATGGATTCTCAATCGATTTGACTGAAATCAATCAGATCTGGAGCAGATTGACTAGATCTGACAAATCCTTGACTGAAGGAGGGGATTAAATCAAATCCAGAGTTGATCTAGTTTAATTGGAAAATTTGATTTTGTAATAAAAGTGGGCCAAATAATAGGTTTCAGTCATGTAGGTGCTCATTTTCAAGCTAAGAGCACCATGTAAACCCATGGACCCACTTTTTCCTAAGTTTTGAGTGATCTTCCATCACTCAGGTCAGAAAGCCCCAAAAATCAATTATTGATTATTTTAATTAATAAATTGATGAATAATGTTGCAAATTCAAAATCAATAAATCAATGGATTCTCAACCGATTTGACTGAAATCAATCAGATCTGGAGCAGATTGACTGGATCTGACAAATCCTTGACTGAAGGAGGGGATCAAATCAGATCCATAGTTGATCTATAGCTATCTTCATGGAGAATTGTGCCCTCTCTCTCTCCTCCACATGTGTGGACTCTCCTGGATGCTCTATGGGCAGATGTGTTGGTGTATGGGTTGATGTGTCAGCTCAATCAAGCCCCTGGTTGACAAGTAGGCTCAGTTCAGCTTCAGTTCTACATTGATGAACTCTCCATTAGTTGATTTCACTTGATTCCATGAGGAATTGCGCCCCCCCAAGCTAGATGGCCTGCAAATTGTATATATCCAGGCACAGCCTCCTCTTCCAAGCTGAGTTAGAACTGGGATTGAGGTGCTGCTGCTATTGTATTGTTGTAATTCTTCATTTGAAACAAAGAAAAACTTTGGAGGAAATATGGTGTGGTGCCATTACATGTGTGGATGATTATTGCCATTATTTTACTGAGGTAACCTGTATCTGTGGTCATTTTTTGCTAATTTCTTGTAGATCTGTGGTAAGATTGGTAATTAGCTTATTACAATCTTGATAGGAAAGGTGTTGTTCAATAATTTTATTGACTGTCACTCTCCTTTGATGCATGTTTAGAGATCTAGATTTAGCATTTCCTATAATCTTATATGCATGTTATCTTGAATCTCTTTGTATGTACTAATCGGATCTCACAAGTTTCTTGGCAAGTTCTTTGATTTCAGCTGAGTTGCAAGTTCATAATTTGGAGAGGATGCTGATCTAGTTTGTTTCTTCATTCTCTTCAAAACCTTCCAAAAGGAATATTCCCTCGACATCCCACCTGAAATCTCCACTGTGGATCTTCAAGGAAAATAGCACTTTTCTCCTCTTCTTCCTCCCTCAAAATCAACACTTTACCCGGTTACTTTTTCAGTTCATAGCTGTGATTTCATTTGGATTTGTTTCATCAAAGTAAAATATATATAGATCTGATATTTCATAGCTCATATCCTAGATCTTGCACTTAAAAAAGTTTCATAAGCATCCTAGATTTAGTTGTAGGGAAATTGTCTTTTTTGCATGAAAATTTAAAGTAAACTTGTAGATCGCATGCATTAGATTTACTTTCTCTGTTATAAAATTCAATATTCTGCAATATCAGTGCATATTTGTTGGCTGCACAAACAGCAAGCCAATATCCCAAGGAAATCTTGCTTTCCTTGGTTCCTTTTCTGCCTGTTTAGCTAGTTTTAACTTCATTTTTTGTGAGATAAGGTGGGATGATCCAAAGGTACTCTTAAAGTGATTTTGGGTGTATTTTATTCTAATATGATTGCTTTATTTTAGCAGGTCTGATAGAAAGGAAAATAATCTGCTGTCCGAAGTGGTCTCAGGAGCGTTCAAATCCCCCCAGGGGTCTCCCTTTTCACCAAAAACTCAAAATTTTTCCAAAGTTGTAAAATCTTGGTTTCAGCCTCTATAAGGACCAATAATTTTCTGATAATTTCATTGCACTAATTCTGTAACCAATAATAAATAAAATCATTTTTGGAATAGGCTCTTTCGAGCCCATTCCCCATCCCCCCTGGGGGGATTTGTATCGGTGTCCTTTTCGTCTCTTTCTGCTTATTTATTTTTTAAACTAGCATTGATCTAATTTGCAGGATAGTATACTTGATTTTATTATTAATTTCATATTCCACTTTTTGTCTTTTTTCAAAGTAATCATAATACTTACCCCACGATTTCCCGAGTGACCCGAAAGGGGAAAGAGATTCGTGGTAGGACTAATTAGAAAACCAGAATTGTGTATTGGTTTTATTTTTCATCATTTATTTTTCAGCAATTATAAAATTAATCACTCCTCAATTCCCCGATTGAGATCCACTTGGATCAAAAGAGGTTCTTGGAGGCTTTTTCTTGTAAACAAGAACATCCAGTTTAAAACTTATTAAAATTTACAAGACTCCAGTGTGTATTCTCTACACTTGGCTGCGGTTCATCCGATCAGTCAAGATGTATCAAAAGCACTTGGATGACTAGCATAATTAGGACTCACTCTCCCAATTGACAAACCATCAGGTGAAAATCAAACACCTAGATCAAACCTCTACGATGGCAAAATACCCAAAGGAAGCGGGAACTTCTGAAAAGTGACCTCGAGGCGCCGATATCTGTCACACCCTAATGGGTGCGTTACGAACAATAGCCCCAGAGACTACATTTCAGCCCACATATTCCTTGTGGGTAGCCGTGAAGGTTTAGTTTTGGACATACTCCAAGTACTCTCGGGTATATCTGGAGTCCCCCCTTTGCCTAATTTAATCAACTCATACTTCACATTTAACTTAAAACATACCAAGATGCAATCGCAAAACATTCACTCCAAGAACATACAAGCATATTGATTATATTTTTTACTGCATTCTAAGGCATTGGTTAATTTCTTGCTTTATATATATATTGTGTCTCAGTATTGTGCTTTCGTCTGTTCATCTTTTACATCTTGCCATTTTTGATTATCTATAGTTAAATTGTAAACTCCTAAATAACTCAATCAGTTTAAACATCACAACACTAAGTAATTCTCCTTAGTAACTTAATAGGGTCTGGCCCCCTTGGCTTCATTAGGAGTTGAGCCTAAACGGAGGAGTCAAGAACAAGGTGATAGCCTTGACTCGAGACTTGCCCCCAAGGACACACCAAGTGGCTTGAAGATTTCTACCACGTGACCCAGGTGTGTGAAAGGTGGAAACAGGGTGTTTTTCCTCCTTCTCTGCTTTTAAACAATCTTGGGTAAAAATATTTAATAAGAATAAACACCAATTAAATTATTCACCATATGAAACCTGTATGGTAAGGTGAACTACTGATCCTGTGACTTCTTTTGGGTGAACCTTGGTTAACAGTCTGCTTGCAAGCAGACTGGCTATAAATCTGAGTGTATCATCTGCTATTACTGTGAGGTCATAAGCCTGAACTCCTCTTTGTAGCTTATACTTGGTAACCAGGGTTGCTGGTAGCTTGGAATCCTTGCTCTTACTTGATATATGTGTCTGTGGGTCCTTACCAGTCTTGGACAGCCCGGTGATGCGGTGTATTAAGTCGATGTTGAGATCGACCCGGTTACCCAACCAAAGGTAGCCTCCATGTACATGGGAAAGTAGCACACACACCACCACATTAACCTCTGCACCTCGTCCAAAATGTGGTATTCTCAACAAATTGAGAAAACCTGACTGCTCAAGAATCTGGACATGTTCCATCGGAACAAACTCATCTTCATTGGTCCTCAGGTTCCTCTGAATCATAAGATACTGGTCCAGCTGAAACTGAGGATATGTCTTACTATCTCCAAGGTTATAGTCTATAAATTTGAGAATAGGGACATATCCTAATAGGTGTCCATCTTTCTTTACACGAGGGTCAATGGCCGGTAGCGGAACAAGAAACTTAGCACCCTTTGGAATGGTTACCTCTGGTGCATCCTCGACTCGTGGCACAATGTATGTTATTGTCCTGTGAACTTCTTCTTCCTGCTCTAGGTTGGACTCTTCTACTATCTGAGCTTGACTCCTCATCCTTGGCGGCTTTCTGACCTATGATGTACCTAATTTCACAACCTTGGGCGGCGTCATCATAGCAGACACGAGGCCACCACTCTCGAATCGTTTCACAATGTCTTCTAAAGGTTCCATCTCAGACAGAAACCACTCGGTGCAGTACTCTAGACTAGAAATGGATGCGAAATTGGGGAACACTAGCACTCTATAACTGGAGTATCTCTGCACAGGGAAAGCTCTTCAAATTGCTCTGTAACTCTCATAAATCACAAAAGTAACCCTCCTGTATGAATGATCTCTGTATTTATAACAAGGGCAATAATCTATGAAGCAACAGTCATTTAGACTCGACCCGTCGGCAGTATTAATTGCATGGACAAGACAACAACCGTCATTTCGATCCTCATTAATTGTTGAAATCCGATCAAATTTCCCTCAAAACGTGGGTGCAGGTGCTGGTCTTATCAAAGATTTTACGAAATCTGGAAAAATCATTATACTATTGCCAAATATAGGGCAATGGATACCTGTCGAATCCAGATTAACTGCTTGTCAGAAGGCTAAGTGACTGGCCTTCTATCCCTTTTCAAAAGTGTCGATGTGGCATGGGGAAACATCGCCTTGCTGCGATGCCTCACCGCATCATCGGAACAAAATGCTAGCATGAACCTCCTCAACGTTCAAAACTCCGCAAGCATCCTACGACTTGCGCAACATAAGCTTATACATAGAGATTTTTTTTTTTACCTTCCGGTGTAGACTCATTACCGGTGCAATGCCTCCTTTCAACTACACTGGGCATCTGCACTTCTGCGAGATGAGACTTCGTAAAGTCTGTTCTACCAATTCTCTAAACCAACATTCGAGCCTGATGCGCATGAGCTGTCGCATCGACAACTAATGTTTCCTTCTGCGGTTGGATTGATGTAATCACTCTAATTAGCAATCATTTGATAGAGGCTCTCCATATTACGCGCCTCATCCTCTGCTAGGATAGGTTCAATATATCTAGGACCCTGAAAAGGATCCAACGGTGCAATGACCCGAATCTGATTGTCATCGAAGGTCATCTCTCTTTTCTTTAAATTGATAATAGCCATGTTACTGATTGCCCAATCAATACCTAGTAGCACTGGATACAATCTACTATCGCCAATGATTTCTATAACTTCAAAGTCTGCAAAGCTGCGAACTCCATCAATGTCAACTGGCACTTGCGGTAATCAACCTAGTGGTGATACCCACTGCTGATTGGCTAGTCTCAGATGGATCGGTGATCTGGCTAACTTAGGGCTACCCATCAGTTCCCATGTCTGCTTAGTCAAAACATTTACCTCTTATCCTAAATCTAGGATTACCTCATCCATTTCAAATTCTCTGACTGGTGCTATGAGCCTCATCTCTCTTCATGTTCTTGTATGTCCCATAATATTATGAACAGCATGCTGCGCACTGTTCATGGAAGAAGACGGCTGACACTGATCTATGATGCACTGAAGCTCTCCGATAGCTTTCTCATTTCTCATGAGTTTTAAGCAACTCTGCTGGAAGGATTGTACACTTCCTGTCGACTCATCCTCATCGCACCTTCCCAATGTGGTAGCTTGTGATATCTATACAGGGCTAACGCCACATGGTGTTTGTTGTGGTACACCCCTAAACGGAAGTACCTGCGATCCTGATGGTGTAGGGTCATTAAAGAAAGTTTTAGCTTCCTAAAATGTTTCTTTATTCTTCTGCAGGTCAAGTGGTGTTGATTTATTAGTAGCTTTGCGCACCCACTCCAGACTTGTATTCTTCTTGTCATCCTGCGATGTTCTACTAGTAGAAGCATCGCTGCAAGTCACAATGTTGACTCTTGGTTCTAGTTCTTTCTGCTCAGTAGAAATAAGCTGAATGTTCTAGTTTATTGTTGGCTTAGGGTCCCTAATCTTAGTTAACAAGATCGGACACTCTTCTATAGGATGATTGTAGGACTTGCAATAGTTACATGTCGTAGTAGGGTTCTGGAAATCCCTAGAATAATGTCATACAACTCCACAGTTGTAACAAGTACCATGGCCAAAGAATTCACCACGGCCAAAGCCTCCTCCATGGCCTCATTCTCTGAATCCTCCTCCACGGCCAATATAAGCCGGTTCATGCTATGGTCTTGCTATTCAACCCAGTGTCTTTGATTGGACTCTGTACAAGTCATGTTTTCTCTCGACCTTGAGATTGTAAGCTCGACAATTATGTTCATCGTGTCCTACTGACTTACAGAACTTAAAGTATAAGTTCTTAGGGTTCTGTACATACTTATGAAGTAAAGGGCATTCTTGCGGTCTATGTCCTCTAGTTCTGCAGAGTTCACACCATGGCCCTTGGGTCTGTGCTAAGGGGTTAGGAGCCCCACTTGCTATATATTCAACAAATACTGGATATTTATCTTTCGTATGGCCCTGTCCTTTACACTTTGTGCACCATAGTTCTTGTGCAATCTCTTTGCCTTTCTTAATCTCATGCATCTGTAAGGTGATATTAGCTAACTGGTTTTGCAAGCTTGTCATTCCTGTACTAGTCTCAGCTAGACGGGAAGCCTCTAGTTTCATTGCCATCTCCAACGCGTCATCCTGCATCTAGAGTTTTTGCTGCATTAGTGGCAGTCTGATATGGGGGAGCAGTGCTACAATAAACCATTCCTTATGCTGCTCCAGTGCAAACTCAAAGCTGAATTGGTCTATAAGAGCTTTGAATTTCTTATCAAAGTCCCATACTAACTCTGAAGGTAGTTTTTTAATGTCTTTGAGCTTTGTGATACACTGTGACTCAGACTTAGGTTTCTTAAATTCTTTGATCATGGCGGTCCTGACCTGCACGAGCATTTTGGGCAGCACTGAGGTTTACTTCATATACCATGTTAAGGCTCGTTCCCTAAGTGTGGTGACCAACTATACAAGTTTAATATTATCATCTTGGATCCCTTTAATAGTCCACATGGCTTCACATAGAAACCAATGCTATTCCGGGTCTTCTGCCCCTGTACCCTTAAAGGTAGGTAGCTTCATGTCATCCCCCATTCTATTTCTACGTGGTGGATGCTGATTTGCTGTGTGACTATCAGTCGGTGGTGTAGATGTAGGTGATGTAGCGGTAGTATGTACTGTATGTGAGCTACTAGATGGAGTTCCTACGGGATTATTCTGAGTCTCAGTTGATTTTTGTGGGGTATAAGGGTGGTAAGGGATACCCCCTTCTGTTATTTCTATATTACTGTGACTCTATTCTCTAGTATGGTCTGAATTGTTTTCAAATATAGAAGATCTGAAATCTACTTTATATTTCTTACCACTACGTGTACATCCAATGTCATCAAAATCACTCTCAAACTCTTGTGACATTACACTTTCTTAGCTTATTCATCTGAGAATATATCCATTACTCCTTTTTCATGTAATAGCATCCTAACGGACAAATTTAAAGAGTTCAAGTACTTACCATGATATTCTTTGAAGAAGTACCGCTCGGCTTCGCTAAAGCTTTTTCTTTGATCAACTGCAAACTCTGTGATGAAGCCTTCTAGCACACTCTCAAGCCAGAAGTCTACTTCTCGTGAAGTGGGATTATCGATGCTCCTGACAGTCTGAATCAGCTCTGGTGTCCAGACAATGTTCCTTTTCTGCTTGAATATATGCTTATCAGTCAACTTTGATAACTAGTCATACAACTCATTTCCAAAGGTCGTAAAAAATATCTGATGTAGGTCTGTGAAGATATGTTTTTGTAACCAGTCCTCTGTACTCAACATAGGGCTCTTTTTTTCTATCGCAGCAAATTCTTTTTCTGTAGACCCAACCCACTAGTTGAGTTCTTCTTTAGTAGGATGCCAACAGAACATTAGCTCTTCATTTAGTTCAAAACCGGCAATGGAACCATTTGTTGGTTAGGAACTGGGCAGACCTAGGTTTACTTGTTATGTACCAACAATACCCCTAGCTCACTAGCCCTTTTGGAAATAGACCGCAAAATGGCCTGAAGTCTCACCCAAAGTGATCTTATGGGTTGGATAAGGACTCAAGTGTCCTCAACTAGGTTCTATAGCATCCTGGTGGTTCTTATCTCTTCTTATCCTGCGGGATCTCTCCACAAGGCGATGTTCTCTCTTACTTGCTGACTCTGATAGGAGAAGGACTCTATCGCATCGTAGCCTCGCAGACGATGTGCAACCTTCCCCTCTACTTGCCTTCTCTCCTACGATATCTCACACCGCAACTTCCCCGATGGTGCGAGATCACCTGTCTGTCCTTGCGATATCTCCTATAGTAGGGATTAATACGACTCTCGAGGTCTAAGGGCTTTCTCCCTTAGGTACACTAGCTGAGTTAAACAGCCTCACTTAAACTTCTACGGTCTAATATGCTTAACATCGACTATACGCAATCTTGCTGAACTTGTATACATAAATCACTTAACACTGTAGCTGTTACTATCATGAATCAAGCACTGGTAAAATCATACACAGAACACTTAATGGATTCAACGCGCAGTTCAACCTTCTAAGCTATTGTAAACCAAAATATAGCATACATACATTAACTGTAAGCAAGGTTCATGTAATGAATGACAGATAGCAATAAGTAGACACAATCACATGAATCAATCACACAACACACTAATTTTATGTGGTTCACTTCCAGGGTAGAAGCTACGTCCACAGGAACTGGTTTATATATTATAACTTGGGAGATTAAACACAATTCCCCTGCAATCTCATATGCATCTAAGATCTTCTGGGTAAATCCACCCACACCACTGGGAGCCCTTCTCTCTTAGATCTCTTCTCTTCTTATATTGCTTCTCTTACAATATACTCTTCCTCTCTCTCTCTCTCTTACTCTCAATCCCTGCGGATTGTTACATACGTGCTCTAATAGTCAGCTACTAGTTACAGTAAGATACTACAGACTGAATAACAGAACCAGAGCTTGACTCTTCTATAATACAAAATGACTATGAGCTAACATACTATCTGACTCTCTGACTTAGTGAATTATTCGAATAGCTCGATGTCTATGAGCTGCAAATCAACTGACTAGATAACCTTTCACTATACAAAATACATGCTTTTATAGGTGGCCCGAAGGTCTCGCCATTACAACACTGTGGGCCTGTCCCAACAGTAACCCAAAAACCCTAAATATGACAGTCAGTCTATATGTACTCGATCTACCACTTTCCATCACACCACAGCTCTCTGCAGTCTTCCACGCTTCCCGGTGCTGATTGTGGGTACATGCACCACTTCCTCAGGTGCTTCCCTTCTGTACTTCATCTTCAATACCTCATCCCATTGCTCCTTTTCTATTTATGAGGGTAGCTGAGCCCTCCTGTCTATGCCACTGCCTTAAGTGCAGTGGTTGAGCTCTCTCCTCTCGGCCACTGCCTTAATTGTAGTGGTTGAGCTCTCTCTTCTCGACTGCTCATGTACTATTACCTTTGACTTTTTTGTCCCGATATAACAACTTTTCCTGTAGCTACGGGACCCTGCTCCAACAGTTGATCATGAGCAATGATGTATTCGATATGGTTTTGAGACATAAAGGGAAGTACATAGTATCTTCCATATGGATATACAAGAACAAGTGTACAAATAAAGGTTCGTGATTTGCCTCTGAAAGAATAGACTATGACATAACATACTGTATTGACTAGACCTAATAGAAGTATATATCAAGCATAGAACCACCTGTACATAATGAAGAAGGAAAATTATACTCCACTTCAGGGGGAGTGACAACAAAAGATATCTAATTTCAACATGGTATGACATGATGGATAACTTCGTGATGGATCAAGACTTTACCAAGAGTAAAGTGGGTTCCAACCTTCAAGGTTGATTGCAGAATACAAGGATATGTTAATGATCTAACAAGACGAACTCATGGAAGATGTTATGATGAAAGAATACTAGAATGATGCTTGGGATATAGTACTCAAACCAAAAATCAAGAATGTGGTATCTTACAAATGGATTTGCAAGATAAAATATGTTGATGATAAAAGTAAGGAAAGACTTGTGGGAATTAATTCTGAATAGACACTTACTCCAGGAAGCAAGGTACACGATGAAGTAAAGACAAGCCTTCCTTAATGGTATGATTGGGGAAGAGTTTTACATCGAATAGTCACAAGGATTTGAAGTTGAAGACAGATGGACTCATGTATGCAAGTTGAAGAAGGCCCTCTATGGCCTGAAGCAAGCTCCCAGAGCTTGGTATGGAAGAATAGATAGTTTCCTGACAAGAATGGGATTTTCCAAGAGTAAATTCGATCCTAACCTTTACTACAAGGTTGTAGAAGATGAACCTATCATACTATCACTATATGTGGATGATCTATTTCTAACAGGGAATGAGAAACATATTGTAGAATGCAAGAAGAAGTCCGCTGAAGAATTTAGACCTTGGTCTAATACTTTATTCCCTAGGTCTAGAAGTATGAAGGAATCTTTCTCAGTCAGGGAAAGTACGCAGTGCAAAGCTTGAAAATATTTGATATGTTGGAATGCAAATCCATGGTCACACCCATGGATTCGAACCTGAAGCTGTTAGCTGATGACTCATTAGAGTTAGTGGATATGACTCATTATAGACAAATCATTGGGTCATTGATGTACTTAACAAATACCAGACTAGACATTTCTTTTGCTGTGAACACCTTAAGTCAATATCTTGTTCAACCAAGACAGGTTCACCTAGTAATTGCAAAACATGTGATGAGATATCTGAAAGGGACTATAGAATTTGGTTTATATTATGATGGTAGCCATAAGTATATATTGTATGGCTACACAGATGCAGATTGGACTGGAAGTATCTCAGACTGGAAAAGCACATTAGGTAGATGATTTTGTTTGGGGTCTACTATGAGTTCATGGTTTAGCAAGAAAAAGTCCAGTGTTTCTCATAGCATGGCTGAAGCAGAATACATAGCAGATTGCTCTACTAAGTTGTGAAGCCATATGGATTCGGAAGCTGATATTAGGTATCTTTGAACTGAAGATGGATACTACATTGATTCTATGTGATAACGAGAGTTGTGATAACAAATAACCCTGTGTTCCGTCGTAACACATAGAAATTCAGTATTTATACGTACGAGATAAGATGCAGATGATGATGATTTTAGTATTCCCATACTGAAGATATAGATGATGTTTCAATATTTACATACTATAGATACAGATGATGGTGACCTGATGATGCTTTCAATACTCACATACTGGAGATATAGATGGTGATAGTTCAGTATTCACATACTGAAGATGTAGATGAATATGGTTTAGATGATGATGCGTTGACAAAGCCTCTGTCTTGGGTAAAATTCAAACACTTTCGAGACAAGCTTGGTGTGGTTCAGAAAGACCTTCCTTGAAAGGGGGAGTAGTGATGTTGTAGTGGGATTGTATCATCCCTGGACACTTTCCCTAAAGTTACCCAGAGACCTCAGTCTTCAAGAATGAAGAGGGATTGTATCATCCCGGGACATATGTCCAGAAGTGATCCAATGAATTTGGTCATCAAGAATGTGGTGGGATTATATCATCCCTGGGATTCAGTTCAGAATGGATCCGGTGACTTCGGTACTCAAGAAAATTTGTTGATCCCATAATTCCTAGAGGAAGGATTGTCTGAGTTCCACATCTGTGTTGATCCCATAATTTTGAAAGGAAGGATCGTTAGTAACTCCGTAAAGACCTAAATCCTGTAATTCCGAAAGGAAGGATCATTGAATTAATCCCGTAATTTTAATAGGAAGGATTGTCTGAGTTCCACAGATGTGTTGATCCCATAATTCCAATAGGAAGGATTGTCTGAGTTCCACAAATGTGTTGATCCCATAATTTTGAAAGGAAGGATCGTTAGTAACTCTGTAAAGACCTAAATCCTGTAATTCCAAAAGGAAGGATCGTTAGTAACTCCGTAAAGACCTAAATCCCATAATTCTGAAAGGAAGGATCATTAGTAACTCTATAAAAACCTAAATCCTGTAATTGTGAAAGGAAGGATCATTGACTTGATCCCGTAATTCCAATAGGAAGGATTGTCTGAGTTCCACAGATGTGTTGATCCCATAATTGTGAAAGGAAGGATCATTAGTAACTCCGTAAAGACCTAAATCCCATAATTCCGAAAGGAAGGATCATTGGTAGCTCCCTAAAGACTTGATCCCATAATTCCAACAGGAAGGATTGTCTGAGTTCCACAACTATGTTGATCCCGTAATTCCAAAATGAAGGATCATTAGTAACTCTGTAAAGACCTAAATCCCATAATTCCGAAAGGAAGGATCATTGACTTGATCCCGTAATTCCAATAGGAAGGATTGTCTAAGTTCCACAGATGTGTTGATCCCATAATTCTGAAAGGAAGGATCATTAGTAACTTTGTAAAGACCTAAATCCCGTAATTCTGATAGGAAGGATTGTTTGAGTACCACAGACATGTTGATCCCGTAATTCCGAAAGGAAGGATCATGTTGATGTTTTGATGATGATGATGTTGATGTTTTGATGATGTTGATGTTTTGATAATAATGATGTTTTTATGATGATGATGTTTTCATGATGATGTTACTGATCGAAATATCATAGTATGATGATGATGACGTACTAATCGAGAGATCATAGTATGATGATGATGACGTACTGATCGAGAGATCAGAGTATGATGATGATGTTGTTGTTGTTCGAAAGATCAGAATATGATGATGATGATGTTGTTGATCGAAAGTTCAGAGAGCTAATGATGATGTTGCTGATCGAAAGGTCAAAGAGCTGATGATGATGTTTTTGATCGAAAGGTCAAAGATCTGATGATGATGTTGCTGATCGAAAGGTCAAAGAGATGAAGATGATGTTGCTGATCGAAAGGTCAAAGTGCTGAAGATTGTTGCTGATCGAAGCAGTCAAAGATTGCTGCTGATCGAAGCGGTCAAAGTGTTGATGTTGCTGAAGACTGAAGATTGAAGATGAACACTACATGATGTTGAAAAGCTTCCAATGATTTATACATGTGTTTCCCTGATGATGTTGATGATGTCCTCTGTCTCTCTCCTACTATTGTTGTTGTTGATGTTGTTGTAGAATACCCTTCTCGTTAAGGGGGAGTGTTGAAATATTATAACTTCAAAGAATATTCTATATGTATCTTTTGTGGTCTCCGATGGTCCTACCAAGAGAACCACTTGTATTACTTTCTAACCTGATACTTCTAATCAAAATAACTAATAAGAGTCATGAGGTAGTCCCCTCTAATTGTAAAGGTGGGTCATTAGCGCCCCAGTGTGGTTACTTGAGCCTACATGTGTAACTCGAGCCTACATGATTAACTCGAGCCTACATGTTAGATGAGTTAACTTAAGTGAACAGATGAATATAAATAGAGGTGTGGTGCTCCTCATTTGGGACACAGACTCTCACTTGTGTAGTGCATTAGTGGAGAAGAGAAGTAGCTGGAGAAGGAGGAGCATCAGGCTTTGATCTCCTTGCTGGTTTTATCTTTTATATTTTTGGGGCATCTATATTGAGGAAGATTTTGCTGGGTTTTTCCCCTTAGGGTTTTCCTAGGATAAATATTTGTGTTCCTTTTGTATGGTTGTGCTTGTCTATCTTTCAATGATCCTGTATATATGCTTTTGTTATGAAAATGAAATGAAATACTGATGTCTTAGCTAAGCATATGAAATGTTAACAGTGATTAGTTTCCGTTTCTTTTGGCAGATGTCAATGGAATATTCCACCTACATAGGATTCGTGGATGGTGCAAGCTGTCACACTCAACACTCAGCCTCTGCTGCTTGGGTGATTTATACTCCTATGGTTCAGGTATTGTCTTCAGGAGGAATATGTCTACGGCCATCTTCCAACAATGTTGCTGAATATAGTGCTGTCATTGAGCTTCTACGGGATGCCATTTCACATGGCGTTCTCTCTCTTGAGGTACGTCTTGATTCAGATTTAGTAGTGTCACAGCTTAATGGTTTGTACCATGTTAGAGATCCGATGTTATTGAGAAGATTCTTACGTGTGAGATTGTTAGAATGACAATTTGACAATATAACATATATACATATTTCAAGAAATAATAATCAAGTTGCTGACTCATATGCTAACTACATGTTATATTGGCATTTGTTTCATTCACAGTAAATTAATCACAAACACAATTTTTACACTTGTAAATAAATAAACCGATCACCATAAAAATTTTATATATAAAAACGAAAATGTGATAATGCATAGTGTCATGATACAAAATTGAGGCTCTCGAGCCACCAACATATAATACACGGTAGTACAAAATGTATACACTCCCAGGTGTCTAATCCTGTGGAGGAGGAGGAGGGTTGTGATCATGGAAGGTCACTATGGCTCTAGTTAGCCATCAGAATAATTGCACCCATGCGTGTGGTACAACCACCACCTCTCGCTGCATAGCCTCAGGAAAGCCCTTGACTTGTGCCATGGGAACCCTATGTGTCAGCCTAACAAAATTGGTATGAATGCTCTGGAGCATCCACTCCGCATCCACACCTGTGATATCATCTCCTCTTCCCCTCCATCTATGATGAGGAAAGCCTTCTGGCCGCCATGGTCCCACATCTGCACACAAATGGTAGATGTCAGTATGTATTGTCATGCAAAAATATGTCTTTTGGATTCCATATAATCAAGAAAACACAAAAAATTAAATAACTCAAAAAATTTATTAAAAAAAAGAGAGAGGGTCGAGATTCATTACCTTTATCGCCATATGCTGATCCTGGTGGTAGCGACATGTCCGGGTCCCCCCAGAAATATATCCCCACATAGGGGTAGTCATCGATGGAAACTATCTATCATCGCCACCATGGAAAGAAGTGAGTTGGATATGGGTTGGCTGCCTTACCACCCCCTAGTCTGCACATAGCATCTGCCCAACTCCTTTGGGCCAGATCTCGAACCCTGTGAAGAGGAACATCCACTCTGGGGCTTAATCCTAGAACACGCTCGAAGAAAAATGTGCTCAAAATACTGCTGAACCCAAAGTTCTGCACTCTACCTGCCTTACACTCATTGAGATGAAGTTTCATGTTTCTCAGTAGTGTAGTGCTCCAGTCATAAATCGTGGGTCTCATGCACTCCACTGCATAGAACATCAGAGGCTGCGAGGCCTGGTGGAGTGATTCCAAGCTTGCTATCCTGCCCAAGGTCAATAGTATGGCCTTTAGGCCCATCACCTATATAGCATTGGTAGGGACCTGACTCCTCACCTTCTCTGTGTCTGGATAGCAGTACACTGCAATGTACTCATTGATAGTAAGGCCACCTCCTGGCCCACAAAGAGAACGAAGGTTCACTACTTCCCCTCATCTAGAAAGCCCTGTAATGAAGTATATGTCCTCCACCTCTATAGTGAGGGACATCCCATCTATCTGGAAGGACTCTGAGTCTGGATCCCAGTAATCCACTAGCATCTGAAATAGTCTTTTTTTGTCCCTCAAACCACCAAGACACCAAAACTTGTAGAGTCTGCATGCATGTATAGCTTGTTGAGCCATTATATTGGCCCTTACTGCTTCCTCTACCTCACCATGTTCATGCTCTCTCCACTCTAGGACCATCATGCACAAGAAATTACAAATTTTCCCATTAGATTATTGAAAAAACCTTATGTGCGTCCTCATATGCGATTGTTTTCAAAACAGTTGTGTAGGTACGCGGTTTTGGGAGCATTTTCTGAGTATATCCAGCCCTATACGCAGAAAAACCCTTGATTTCTGCATGGCCCGCAACACCCATTTTAGTTTGGCCTAGAAAGATTAATTGACCATGGAATTTCATAAAAATTGCATCAAAATGAAAGAGAAGAGCATGGGTAAATACCTGGAAGAAACGGTAGCGGATTCTGCCTGCTGGATCTCATGGAATTCACTGTTGAAAATCTGAGCTCAAATGGGCAAAAGTTTCAAATGTTTTATAATATTTTGAATTGTTTACTATTTATAGAAAATTTTCAAATATTTGAAAAATTTTACCCCCTTTCCTATAGTTTGGACATTTTCTAACCATTTTGGACCATTTTTGACATAATTCATGATGTAGAGGACCTTTTTTAGTGCCGTTTAAGCCATTGGATTGACCCGTTCATACAGATCTCAAGTATCATGTCTAAACTGGCATATAGGTTAGGTTTCATCAATATTTGCATTTTGCATAACCTTCTGACCATATCATCATGACCTTAGGTACAAAGCCACTCTATTATGTCATGAAACCTTCTTGTTGCTTTAGAAGTGGCATGATATGAGTGGTAGAGCTTCACCTTACATGGGTACCCTAGTTAGTGCCTTATTTTAATTTGGTGCCCATGCTGACGTTTTCTTCTTTAGGGTGTGGGAGTCCGTTGTATAGTACCGCCATGACATTTCGCAAGAGCCTCATACTCCTCTTGATCTTTTGCTGGCCTATTTCCCTCAAGACTCCCTCATGTCAAGTTGTGAATGCATTATCATTAGCTTTTCCTGCTTTATTGAGCTTTGTATTGGCTCCCTTGACATTGCGTATTCATCCATATAGCATGAGCTTGTCTCATGTCTAGCCATGTAGAGCCATATTTTATATCCTTCGCAGTTTGTTTCCCTTTTACAGGGAGGGGATTTTCCCCCGAGTGTCGATATCCTACACATGTATCCTTGCATTGAGCATAGGTATGTTCCACTGCTTGGAGCTAGTTTGTTTGGCCTTATGACACTCATATCCTCTTAGTCTGTAACTATAAATCCATTTTATTCTTTTTTAAGATTTTTAAATAAATGAAAAAGTCCAAAAAAACCAGAAAACCAAAAAGCCGTACAAGGAAAGACGTTATCTGTGGCAGCTGTCGAGTCATGTCGCCTTTGAACAGAGCACTGTATATCACATCCATTAGTTGGGTTATAGTTTGACTTTAGTAGCTGTACTCATTTATCTGAGTTTATCTCCACCGACTGGTTAAGCTTCTAATCCCTATGGAGCCTCTGTCGATGCCTCCTGTGTCATCGAGATGTCCCAGTTTGTATATCGAATCTATGCTACCTTTATTCAGTCACCATATGTCATTATGCTCTTGTTCAAAGGGAGTTGAAGCCTGAGTTGGACATTCCTTAGTTATCTTGACTTTGCACGTCGGCCACTCTTGGTACAGTTACTAGTTCATGCACCTTATGATCGAGTCCTTCCACATTATACAGATTTGTTGAGTACCTCATGTTGGATGATGGGGGATGCCTTAATGCCCTCCTTCCAGTGGATTTCATCCCATCAACTTTAGATCATTTATTCTAGGATTGGAATCTAGAGTCATTTTGAGTGCCTTGAAACTTGCAGTCATCAGTGGCAGGTTCTCTCACCATCAACAATATTTGGGAATACATCAATGTCCCCTGATTGATGGATCCTCTCAAGTGTTCGACCTCAACACATTTATTCACACTTGTTAGTTTTCACTCTAGTACCTTGATTCTCATTTTCATTATTGGTGGGTAATCTCGTGTCTGTTAATGGTATACATTAATGACCAGTAATCAGACGATGGACTACTATGTTTGACCTCGACACCTCTATTCTCATAGTAGGACATGTACTCGTAGAGATTTGTGTAGAATACCTTCCATATTGGTAGCATCTCTTATATGCTACCTCCTTGATCGTGGCAGTGTTCATGAGATTTCAGCTCTCATGACTTGATTCCAGTATATGTCAGACATTTCCAGCCACTATGGAGATCTTGATATGTTATATATCTTCAGCCATTATGGAGATCATGGTCCTTTGTATATCTTCATCATGGAGATTCTGATCTATGTATGTTGTACGTGGTGATGACCACTTATGTGATATCTTGTATCGAGCCTATTCATGGCCATTGTACTCTTATGTATCCGGGACTACTATATGTATTTGCAGTTATATGCAGAGTTGTATTATTGTACTATTCTGATTGGATGGCTGGTCTTCCATTTGGGATACTTCATCACTCCACTTCTAGGATGGACTTATAATGTATTTTGGCCATCGTATGACCCCTCTGACCTCACACATTAGGGGGCATCTGTTATAGCTGATTTTACCACTCTAGGTAAATCACACTTTGTATGGCCTTCCCCTATCCCGCTGCAGACTCCTTAGATCCCATGGACCATTTTTTGTCATTTGATGTTTCCTTGACCATCCCTAAAAACATGTGAAAAATGATACATGCGACTTTTAAACCTATAAGCGCATATATACGCGGGTTTGACCACTAAAACTGCATACATCGGGATGTCTACAAAATCCAAATCCTTTTGGAGTTTTTCTTGACATGGATCCGACTCACTTGACTCCTAGCCTTCCCTATGCCTTGAGATTGCTCGAATTTGACCTTTCATTACCCCTTTGAAAAGCTATATAAGGAACTCTATGGTACATTGAAGGTATATGAGAGAATTGAGAGCAAAGAAACTATAGTCCATTGTTGCCAGAACTTATGCTTGAGTCTGCATCCCTTTGTCCCTTGGAGCACTTTTGTGTTCTTCCCAAGCTTGCCTTTTTCTTGTGAGATTGCTATCAAGAGATGGAGGATTGAGGTGGTGGAGGCCTAAGTGGGGGATTCAGTTTCTCCAGTTCGCAGACATGCCATCAGAGGTTTTATCCATTGTAATATCTGATTGATATTAATAGAAACATCTTTTCCTGTCTAATAATGTGTGTTTGAATGAATATTTTATCCATGTGATTATTTCAAATGCTTATACATTATTGATTATATATGCTAGAATAGATCTAACACCATGATATATAGAATGCTTGTATTGTTTACTTCTTGTTGAGGAAGTAATCTATTAATTCAAGCTGAAGTTAGAAAGCTCAACGAGGATCTACTTCAACCATCCGGAATAAGGTACGAGGTCTGATCCTTTAGTGTTAGACATTTATTTTCTATTGCATATTGGAAAAGATTGATTTCTGGAGTCAAACTGTCTGTTGTGGTACCCCAAGCCATAGGAATTTCTCTCTATGACACCTGCACATTTTAGGATTTCATCACACCCAGCATAGTTAATCAAGCAATATTGATCAACAAGTTCTATACTTGGGGTATTAAGAGGTAAGCCTTGGCTTCTAGTGCAGTGCTGGATTTTCTATTGCTCAAATTTCATGCAGAAATCTGTCAAAAAGCTTGTTTTTGAGAGATAGAGCTTCATCCCACCGTAAGCTCTGATACCATATTAATATTGTATATTGATCTAGGAACAAAGCATCAATCTCATCAAAGATTAATCAACAAATAACTCATGAAATGGGGTAATCGGTCTACAGCAATAGTGGCCACTCTGTATTCACATAAAGAATGAATGATTACAATTACAATGTCATGCTACAAGCATGAATGAAGAGACAATTTGAATTCCTTAGGAGGTCATTCGAATTGAAAGAGTGAGTCTATCTTAACTGACTGTAAGCCATGGTCCACACTCAGTTAACCACTGATCAAAACCCTAATTGACTCAACTAACCCTAACTAAATTCCGAGTGTAATAAATGATTGAGTCTTAACTGAAAGAGATCAGACACATGTCACAGCTCACCAACCATCAAGAGGTAGCGCTACACTGACTCCAATGAACCTCGATGAGGTTAACTGAAGTTGAACTGCACATCAAAAGTTGGTGGAGGCACCCATGTTGATTCCAGTTCATTAAATAATCATTAAATGATATATTTAATGAGAGGAGGCACCTTAAGTGACCTGTTTAACTAATTGTAACCACCAGTTAGCAATTAGGTGCATTAATATCACTCAGATCACCCCCAGAGTGCTCCAGTTAGCCTCCTCGAATGTAGGAGAAGTTTAAGTCAGCCTCCTTGACTGAAGGTAGGCGTGGGTGAGACGGGATGATGACATTTAATTCTCCACTGATGTCAATTAATGTCAATAATACATAGGGTAGTGGTTTAACTAGGCCAATTTAGCAAAAAAGAGTGTGTATGGTGGTAAATGTCTCCAACACCGACTGGTAGATAGGGTAGATAATTCCTGCTGCGAGCATATTATCGATCTCTTTATTGACTATCTCTTTGTATTTATGAGCTAATTTGTATGGCCTTTTCTTTATGAGGCGAGCATCGGGATTGATGTCGATCTTCATCTTGCTCATTTGATGGAATAACCCTTTGAGATATTTATAATCTCGAGCAAAGACATCCTAGAATTATTTCAATAGGTTTACTATTTCGGTCGTTTGCTCTTTGCTCTAGTAATCGCCAATTTTTGCCATTTTTGGTCGTTCATCATTTGATATGTCAAACTCTTTAGTTTTAACTTTGGCATCCAACCATTTTGGTGCTTTGGCTTCGTTGATCGATCGAATCCCTCCTTTGAACTGTGAGAATGTAGAAGGGAAGTCTATTACGGTCATTTGTTCAGTGTCTTCTTTGTCGGTTGTGTTGACATTAAGTACTGTTCGAATTGGTTTTGTTGTTTTTGAGTGATAAGATTTCCATCGAAAGATTTTTCCTTCCGTATTTTTGTTTTCGATTTACAGTCTTGTCGACTATGGTATTATTTTGGATTATATGTTATTGCATGGTATTGTTGGTCAATCATGGTTTGGTATTAGACTGTTGTTCCTAGTTGGTTCTATGAATGCTTTTATCTGCTTTGCAGTTTCGATTGGCTTTTCATTTTTCGATATCAAACTAAAGTACTTGATGAATTTCTCTCCAAGTTCGTTCCATTGGAATTTTTCACCTCGTGCCTCTTCCATTTTATACCATTTATTTGGTAATTTGGCTAGTGTCGAGGGAAATAGATATGGCCATGTACGTGCATCTTTATAACCAAGTCTTCTCCATTCTCTTTCGCGTGTTCTTATGTCCTTGTTTGAATCTTTTGCTTGGATGAAGACAAGTATTTGCGCCTGTTTGGTTAGCTTCCTTCCTCTGAATCTCTCTATGAAGTAAGTCGAAGCCGTTTTCCAAGTCTATAATCTAGACGGATGGGTGTCCCACCATCGAGCAGCTTGACCTGTAAAGGTTTCTACCAGGATTTGTAGTTGGCCATGTTCACCTAGTTTTTTAGAGACTTGTTCTATATGCAGAACTGGGGACTCTCTTTCTTTATACCTTGGGTTTTGTTTGATACTTATATTTGTTGGGGTTAGGGTAGAGTATTTCCTAGTTTTTCTTTTGAAAATTTTTGGGATGATGGAGACTGAGAATCATTGATGGGTTGGTTTCTTTTGCATAGCCTGAATGGTCCAACAACCTCTTGCTTGGGTCTTTTAGTTTTCGACCTCCCAATCATATAACTCTGCATCTGAATTATATCTTACTGATTCTTCATTTCCTAAGTGAATCTAATCATAGATATTGGGTTCAGTGTAGTCTTCATTATTTTCAATTTCATATAATTGTCGAATTTCGACTTCTTCATAAATCGGTTTTGTCCAAGGTTATTTTTGTGAGGGATGAATAGGGACTATGAATTTCTGTCCATTCCCTTTTAATTTTATCCTTTCTTTGTCTAGAGATATTGATGCTTTCATTTTCTTCCCCATGGTCGACCTACCATGGTTGGGAAGGAGATGGATCCTTCTTTAGGATCGATAATTTCAAATTCAACTTTAGTTGATATTCCTTTTATTGTCCTATTGACATTTTTCCAAACCCCAAAGGGTTAAATTAGTCCTTGGTCGGTTAACTTGAGGTATATTCCTGAATCATATAGTCGAGGTCTACCCAACTATTCCCATGTATCACAATTCATAATTTTTACCTCTGAACCGAATTCAAGTACAATTTGTCAAACATGGTATCCTTTGATTTCTAAATTGACAAGTGGGTCGGCATCGCTCTTGTATTTTTGGTTCAGAATGCATGTATTCCTAGTTTTTTTTTTCTGTATTATTATTGTGCTTCCTATTATACAATAAGTCAATGAATTGAGACACCGACTTATCAACTTGTACTAAACGTATTAATTCTTTAACTGTGTTTTTTCAACTGCCATCAACTTCTTCCTGCCTAGAAAATTCATTAAACATATTTGATGCATCGTTATATAATTCCTTTTGTTTAGTTGGGTTAGGATAATCATTATTTTCTTTGATTTTTCTTATACACGGATTATCATTTCCAATATTTGTCCCTTGTCAGGTTACTATGTGCAGGTTCCTTGTGTTGATTACATCATGTTTTTTAACACAGGGAAAGACATTAAAGTTTTTCTTTGTATTAATCTTGTCAAGCATGGAGGGACAATCCTCTAATGAGTGGTCGCCCATGAAACAGCTAGTACAAAACTTTATATCAGTTCTATTCTTCTATGGACAGTCTGCATATCGATGTCCTTCTTTGTAGCATGTAAAGCATTGGATGACTCCTCATGATCAATTGTTTCTATTTCCAGAAAATCATCCTTGACCTCCATATCCTCCACGACGGTTATCGAACCGGTGCTCATATTGATGGCCTTCATATCTTTGATTATTTGGTTCATTTTCATCATTCCTTCTTTGGGTGTTATCATTATTCTGCATGAATGCAGTCGTTTGGTAGACTGCTTGGTAATTTTGTCAATTCTTTAGATTTAGGTGGAAATCGGCCATTGCGTGACTTTTTACCTCACAAATTGCGCACCAAGACGATTTTCCATTCTTCATGTTATACGGGCAATCTTTCATTGTATCGTCTCCATATTCTTGGCAAATCTCACAGAAGCATTTTGTTTTGATGAAACAAACGTCCTTTTGGATTGTTTCTTGTCGATAGTTATCTTTAGTGTGTTTTGCTGTGGAGCATCTTATGCACCAGACATCTTGATTTTTGAGGTTTAGCTCTTTCAAATATTTATGCATGATTTCTAGCTATTATTCCATCCTAGAATCAATGGGATAAGCTAGGAAATCTTCATCCATCTCTACTTGCAGAGCTTTGGTAAGTGTGTCTTCATATGTTTCAAATATCTCCAAGATTATGTGCCATCGGATTTTCTATGATAGACCTGCAAGAAACCATTGATTTAATAATTGTTCATTAATTACATAGTCTAATTGGATGAGGAGGTCTTTCCATCGTTTATCATATTCCCAGACGGACTCTATTGGTTTCTGAGATGTTGTTTTCCACTTTTTGGCTACAAGATGTTTTGCATCTAGAGTTTTAAAGAAAGACAATAATTATGCTTTAATGTTTGCTTTGGATTCTTGGGGAGTTCTCTTGATATAGGTCATATACCAAGTTAGTGCTCTTTTTTGTAAAGCACTACCGAACTGTGACATCTGTCGTTCTTCAACCGTAACTTGATTTGCCTCCCATATTGACTCACAAATGAAACAATGTCATCTAGGGTATTTGCCACCCTCATAGACAGGGATATGTGCTGATCTGTGACTCATATCGGCGTCATTGTTGCTATCTTTGTCTTTTATAGGAGGTGGCGGTGGTGGGGGTAGTGGGTTGTCTTGTTTATCTCATTGTTCACAGTTGTTGTCGGTGGAACTTTCATTCCCGTTGGTAATTTTGTTTGTCGCTTCTTCTCCAACATGCAGTCAGTTCAAGTTGACTACTTCTATCGATGTCCAAATGCACTAATTTGTCTGTATATTTGACTGTTCTAAATTTTGCAAAGTTGTGTTTGGCAGGGGGGTGCTCCTTCATGTGTTGGGTAGAGTAAGTGGATACTTAGGTTGGAAGGGTATGCCTGAAGTGTTACCCAATTTCCTTCCTCTAGTCGACATATTACTAGATGTTTATCATCATTTACCTCATCATCTAGTTGGCTCCATATACCGAACTCACCAGCTCTTAGTCACAGGTCTTCTTCGATAATGGCCTGAATTCGGCTACTCGGATCCGTTGGAGACAGAGGTCTTAGCTCCTTGGGAATTTCTAGTTGGAGGTCTTCTCACTGCTCTATTCACAATTATTCTTCCATGGGTGATGCCTCTTCATCTACACCTTCTTCCTGCCAGTCATGACTCGACTCTGGAGGATTTCTTCCTTAGTTTGTCACCCTAGTGGTCATCCCTCTTTGCAATGCTATAGCTTGCTCTCTTCTTTCTTCCCTTCTTTTCATCCTCTTCTCCCTTTTTATTTTCTACAAATCTAACATACCTTTATGTGTCACTTTTCATTCGATTTCCTTCTTAGGTCGACTTTTCATTGCTGGTGGTGGTATTTTCTTCAGTCAACTAGAATCCTTTTTACTTTACCCTGACACATGACCAAATAGCCACCTATATCCTACCCAGTGCTTTAGAAATCTCGGATAATTCTATTTAATTGCTTAGGAAGTACTCCCACTCCCTTTCGGCAATGAATTTTTCCCATTTCTTCTATTTCTCCTCCTAGTTAGAGTTTGGTGGTGGTTCGCATAGTTATGGATGAGGCTCTATGATATAGCCCACTCCCTTCTCTATTAGGAATTTGAACAAAAGGATTGGTAAGGAGAAAAGAAATTGCTCAGTGAGGTATGTATAAAGCCTTTTCTCAATGCTTTCAACAAAAACTATTTCCTCCATGGCTTGTTCTTCACAAAATTCATTTGTGATCTTTTCTAACCACTCCGAAAAATTTATTCTTCCACCTCAAATTAGTTTCTCTAGTAGCTCTTGGTCGTTAGTTGCTTCTAGATTTTTCATCCAATTTTTTTTTCAAAAGCTGAGGTACCGACTCTACAAACTTGTCATGTGTTTCGGTGAAGAATTTATCCTTCTCCTGAGCAATGGTTAATTTGTTTCTCCTTGCGTAGTTCTGCAATCAATTTTGTATCTTATTCTCCCACCAGTTCTCAATCTGTTGTCATGATATCATATGCTTATGGTCATTACATCTGTATATGTACTACCGACAATAGAACCAATGTTGTAATCTCACACACCACGTAGGGTTACCAATAATACACATAGAAACATAGTAGATACAAGAGACAAGAATAGATAAGGAAGTAACAACTTATATTATAACATTACATGAGGGTCCATACATACAAAAAAACTGAACCAAATTCTCATCTGGCTCAACAACCTAATATATATGATTACAAATGGTTATAAGTAACTACCTATCAGTTTAGTCAACCGACATGACTTAATGTAGCCGACGTAATCTCTAATTAGTCAGCTATTTGACTAGTTGTCTCACCGACTAGATCCTCCAATAGGTGGGCAAAATTTAGGTGCTAACTTACCGCACCTTCCCAAGCTCAACGAGCTTCCTTTGGATTTTACTTTTAAGTAAACATGATTTCCTATTTGAAAGTCCTTATATTTTGTTTTCCTATCCACGTAACTTTTCTAGTAGTATTGTGCTTCTTTAAGGTTAACTTGGACCTTGGTAACCAACTGTTCCAAGACCATCAACAAATCAGGCCCTAACATGAGCTGATCCACTGGGCTATCCCAAGTAACCCGTGTTCTACATTTCCATCCATAGAGCACCTCAAAGGGACTCATCTTGGCAGAAGTCTAATAACCATTGTTGTACACAAACTTTGCGAGGTGGAGGTAATCCTCCCACTTCATGGGGTTGTTCATGACATACATTTGAAGCATGTCATCAATAGTTTTCTTTACTCTTTTTGTCTGCTCGTCTATCTGAGGGTGATATACAGTGATAAAGTTCAACTGCGTCTCCAATCCAGAGAATAAAGATATCCAAAAGTTTCATGTAAACTTAACATCTCGATCCAAGATAATTTCCTTGGGTATCCCATGCAATCTAAATATGTCTTCCAAGAATATATCATCAATGTTTATGGCTTTGTAGGTCGAATTCACAGGAATGAAGTGTTCTTATTTCAACAACTTGTCGATGACCACAAAAATAGAATCATTTTGCTTCTTACTTTTCGGTAAATCGGTGATGAAATCCATACTAATGACCTCCCACTTCCATTCTGGGATGGGAAATGACTGCAGCAATCCCAGAGGATGTTGATGCTCATCTTTGAATAGCTGAAATTCCTGACATTTTGCAATAAACATTTGAATGCCGGCCTTTAACTTAGTCTAGAAAAAGGGTCTCTTGATAGAAAATATCATATTTTGATATCTTGGGTGCCCTGAGTAGGGTGCCCAATGAAATTCTGTGATGATGCTAGACCGAAGGTCCTCTCCTTCTGGAACATACAAGCAATCCTTGGACCATAGCAGTCCGGATTCATCTACCTTATATTATTTTTGTTGTTGAAACAACTTGGCCTCCTGTACTTTCTTGAGGATTTCAACATAGAAGGGGTCAACTCCGTTGGCCTTTCTAATCCTCTCATGTAAATCTGCATTCGCTTGACTCAAGGTCACCTCATAAGTCATATCATTTCATTGGTTCAAAGCATTATAAACCTTATTCTCTTTTCCCTTAATCTGCTTTAGCTCAAAATGGTACTCACTCAGGAAATCCAACCATCTGGCTTGCCTTGCATTCAGATCTGGTTGATCAAATAAATACTTCAAACTCATATTGTCTATCTTCAGAAGGAACTTCCTTCCCATGAGGTAGTGCCTCAACATCCTCAAATCATGGATTATGGCAGCTAACTCAAGATCATGTGTAGGGTAATTTTTCTCATGCTCTTTTAACTTCTGCGATTCAAAATAGATCACGTGATCATTCTATAGTAGGACTCCTCCAATTCCTTCCTTTCTTGCATCCATGCAAACAACAAAATATGTTGATGTAACTGTAACTTCGAAATGTATTCACTTGTAGTTCTTATGTATTGTAAACCAATGTTTATTCCAGGATGTATTTGTAGTGTACTTGAGTCATGTCATACCCTGATATTCCTATCAGGAGGTTCTATAATGTAAACAAGTCATGTCAAGTCATGGTGGGTAACCCTCCTATTGGTCAAGGGTTAAATTCCCCACAGATTTGGGGCACTAGGGTTATTAGACTATCCTAGAGAATTCGTCCCTAGTTGGGTTTAGTCAAGTCGAGAATTAGTATAAATAGAGAGCTATCCACTCTATTTATCACACACTCACTCACACTCAGTTGTAGTGCATAGCTAAGGAAGGAGAGGACACTGGGGTTAGGAAGAAAGAGGTTACTATTGTCGGGAGATCATCTTACTGTTTTGGGGATTTACTTTTGGTGCTGATTCTATCTCTAAGGAAGTTGTAGGGTTTTCTCCATTTATGGTTTCCCTAAGGATAAACACTATGTTCATTGTCTCTTGTGTTTGATTGTTGTGCTTGTTATTCTCTCAGTTAAAGATCCTAATGTATTGCTAGCTTAATGATAAAAATATAACATGGTATCAGAGCTAACCTGAGAAGAAGATGTTGTGTAGCTGCGGGAACTAAGGATTCCTACTTTGTGGATCTCTCTCCATAGATTTTCAGCAAAAGAAGGTTGGAATAACCCTCATCCCTAGGGTACATCGTTCTGTTGAAATAGAATCCAATTCTAAGGTTTTTCAGTTTTGGACCCGACACTATTGCTAGAAATTAGGGCTTCCCACAGAAGTGGAATTTTTTAGTGAGCCTAGGATTGGATTGATCTCCTCCTAAAAATCAAAGTTAGGGATCAAGATCAAAGAATTTGGTTGGACAGAACTTTCGAAAAGCAAAACCCTAATCTGCTTCTGAACCAGCACTATAGAATTTCAGCTCCAAATCCAGATCCGACATCATGACTTGGTAAGATCTAAATATTTTGTATTTCCATTTGAGTTTCTCAGTTTAAGATGTCTCATCATACCAATCTTGATGAAAATCTTGAGAGAGATGATAACTTCTGAGCCTGGAAGTATAGGATCTCCCTGGTCCTGGAAGAAAATGATTTGGACTCCTATATTAGTGAGGAGGTTCCAGTTCCAGAGGGAGATGAGGATAAGGCCTTACATAAGAAGAAGTTGGTTACGGCAAAGAGAATCATTGCTGATTCAATAAAGGATCACCTCATACCACAGGTGTCCTCCCTAAAGACACCCAAATCTATGTTTGATGACCTAACCAGATTGTTTGAAGGAAAGAATAAAAATAGGAAGATGACTATGAGAAACCAATTGAAGAATGTAAAGATCCAGAATGCTAAGACCATCCAGTCTTACTTTACAAGGGTATCTCACATCAAGGAATAGCTGGAAGTAGTAGATGAAGAAGTGGAAAATGCAAATATTGTGATGACCACCTTGAATGGTCTCCCTAGATCATGGGACTCTTTCATTCAAGGGATATGTGCCAGAAAGAAGTTAGTCAAGTTCAATAGACTATGGGAAGAATGCTCTCAAGAAGAAGCTTGGATAGCAGCTTGAGAAGAAAATATGGGAAGTGAAGATCAAGCTCTCACAACCCACACCAAGAAAACCAAAAGGGACCATCATCACTCCAAAGGTAAGCCTCATCACTCTAGAAGAGATTGGGCTACTGTTAAATGTTACACATGTGATGAGAAAGGTCACATATCCAAAGTATTCCCTAACAAAGGGAACTCAAAGAAGAAGAAGGGAAACAAGAGAATACATCGTGCTCATGCTGCAGAGGATGATGAACCTTCCACAAAGAGAATCAAACAAGAAAGTGATTATTCAAGTAATGAAGAATATGTGTTGATCTCCGCTCTCACGGGAACTGTTTCACATGCAAGCAATGATTTGCTCATAGATAGTGGTGCTTCCAAACACATGACAGGATTCAAAGAATCATTTCTGAAACTATCCGAACATGAGTCACCTCACAATGTGAAACTTGGGGGTGACTACTAGTATCCAATAAAAGGTAGTGGTGAATCCTCCTATAAACTAGACTTTGGAAAGTCTATGAAGATGAAAAATGTATTTTTTGTACCATGACTAAAGAAGAACCTCCTCTCCATATCTGCATTGGATGCAAAAGGAATGAGGGTTGCTTTTGCATATGGCCAAGTTCTTATGTGGCCAAAGGGAAAGACTTTTTACAATGCAATAGTGATTGGGGAACAAGAAGGAGGTCTATACAAATTAAAGGGAAAAACAGAACAAGCTTTGGTTCATGAATCAGTAGAACCAAATGAACTTTGGCATAGAAGGCTTGCACATGTTCATTACAGGGAACTACCACTTGCAAGCAAAGTTGTTGAAGGTATTCCAAAAATTCAAGCAAAACATGATGGGGTATACAAAGGATGTGTAAAAGGAAATAACACAAAGAAGACATTTCCAATTAGCGAGAGAAAAGAAAAAGGAATCTTGGAAATCATCCACTGGACCAATGTATGTGGTCCAATGTCATCAAGTTCTCTAAGCGGGTATGTGTACTACATTTCTTTTATTGATGATTTTTCTAGGAATACATGGATTTACTTCATGAAGAACAAATATGAAGTATTCAGCAAGGTCAAGGAATTCAAAGCCTTGATCGAGAACCACACTGAAAAGAAGATCAAGACTTTTCGATCAGATAATGGTGGATAATTCACATCAATGAATTCAAAGAGTTATTGAAAGACTGAGGGATTAAGAGGGAGTTGTCCACCCCTTATATTCCACAACAGAATGGGATTGCAAAAAGGAAGAATAGAACTATCATGGAAGCTCCAATAGCAATTCTTCATGATCATGATATTCCTATGCATTTATGGGCAGATGCTGCCAGAACATCGGTGTATGTACAAAACCGTAATCCACATAGAGTACTCGAGAATAAGACACTTGAAGAAGTCTTTTTCGGCAGGAAACCAGAAGTCAGCCATCTCATAATATTTGGTTGTCCAATGTACATACACATTCCAAAAGAGAAGAGAACACAATTAGATCCTTCAAGGAAAAGGGGTATATTTGTGGGATACTTTGAAAGATCAAAGGCTTAAAGAATATACTTCCCAGGATTCAAAAAGATCGACATTAGTAGGGATGTAACATTTGATGAAAAATCAGCTTACAACAAATCCAGAAAGAGACCTAGTGAAGAACCTGAAGAAGTAGGAGCACATAGAACTCATGATACAACCATGAATGAAGAAACTCAAGAAGAAGAACGAGAATTTGAAGAACCACAAGAACCTGTAGATCCACCTCAAGAGAAGAATCCACATAAGAGGAAACCTGCTTGGGTATGGGAAGCTATCCAAGGTGTAAAAAGATATGGGGCTCCAGAAGAAAATCAGAAAGAAAGAAAGAGGACCAGATACTACTCCAGATATGTAGCCTTATTATGTGATTTCATTGATAAAGAACCTTCCAATTATGAAGAAGCAACAGAACAGAAAGAATGGAAGGATGCTATGATCGAAGAATATCAATTGATCATGAATAACAATGTTTGGGATGTTGTCCCAAGACCAGAAGGGAAGTCTATTGTAACTTCCAAATGGATCTACAAGATCAAGCATGCTGCATATGGTAGCATTGAAAAATATAAAGCAAGATTTGTTGCTTGTGGTTTCTCTGAGAAAGAAGCAATAGATTATGAAGAAACTTTTGCACCTGTATCTAGATACACTTCCATCAGATCAGTACTTGCTTTGGATGCAATGATGAAGAGGAAGATACACCAGATGGATGTCAATATTGCTTCCTTGAATGGTGTAGTGGAAGAGGAAGTGTATGTGGAGCAACCACTCAGTTTTGATACACATGACAAGAAGTCTCATGTGTGTAGATTGAAGAAAGCCCTGTATGGTTTGAAACAAGCACCCAGGAAAAGGTATGGCAGAACTGATAGCTTCCTATCTAGTTTGGTATTTACCAAGAGTAAAGCAAATTCCAACCTTTACTACAAGGTTGAAGAGGGCAACGTAGTGATGCTCCTACTATATGTAGATGATCTGTTTATAACAGGGATGGATGGGTTGATTGCGGATACAAAGAGGAAGCTTGCTGCCAAGTTCAAAATGAAGGACTTGGGTATGATGAATTATTTTCTAGGCATGGAGGTGTGGAAGAATGTGGATGGAATATTCCTTGGACAAGGGAAGTATGTAGTAGAGATCCTGAAGAGATTTGGGATGATGGACTGCAAGGCCTTAACCACACCTATGGCATCGAACCTGAAGCTATTGAGTGATGCTTCATCTGAGTCAGTTGATGCCACAATGTATCATCAAATGATTGGGTCCTTGATGTACCTGATGAACATGATATGATAAATTTTCTTTGTTGTGAACACCTTAAGCCAATTCTTGACAGATTTGAGACATGTTCACTTGATTGCTGCAAATCATATTCTGAGGTACCCGAAGGGTACGGTTGATTATGGGCTCAAGTATAAGACTGATCAAAGGATTAACCTAGAGGGTTATGTTGATCCAAATTGGGTAGGTAGTTCCATCGATAGGAAGAGCACTTCAGGGTACTGCTTCAGTATGGGATTAGGTGTGATCTCTTGGTTTAGCAGGAAGCAATCTTGTGTGGCATTGAGTACAACTGAAGCAGAATATGTCACAGCCTGTTCAACTAGTTGTGAGGAAGTATGGATGAGGAAGCTACTATCTGATTTATTTGATATCTAGTTAGACGCTACTTGTATATACTATGAAAACCAGAGTTGTGTGAAGTTATCAGAGAACCCATTGTTCCATGACAAGTCGAAGCATATCGAGATCAAGTATCACTATATCAGGGATATGGTGCAGAGTGGAGTAGTGAATCTCCAATATGTTGCGATGGATGAACAGATATCTGATGTGTTGACTAAGCCATTAGCTAGGGTGAAGTTTGAGTACTTTAGGGGGAAGCTTGGTGTTCTCCAGATCGAGATTCCTCCCAAGACGAAGTGATGTGTCCATGCTGAGCCCTTCTGACATGGTGAGAGGATTGGTTCCTTCTATGGTCAGATATAAGTGATGTGCCCTTCTGACATGGTGAGAGGATTGGTTCCTTCCATGGTCAGATGTAATTGTTCTTCCCTTTCGACATGGTGAGAGGATTGGTTCCTTCCATTGTCAGATGTCTATGTGGATTCCACATCTAGCATTGAAAAGGGCTCGCTATGTGAAGAAACATATAGTATGAAAAAGGACTAGCTCTATGTGGATGCCACACCCAGTATGAAAAAGGACCAGCTTTGTGAAGACACATACAGTATGAAAAAGGACTAGCTCTGTGTGCATGCCACACCCAGTATGACAAAGGACTGGCTCTGTGAAGACACATCTAGTATGAAAAAGGACTAGCTCTATGTGGATGCCACACCCAGTATGAAAAAGGACTAGCTCTGTGAAGACTCATCTAGTATGAAAAAGGACTAGCTCTGTGTGGATTCCACACCCAGTATGAAAAAGGACTGGCTCTATGAAGACTCATCTAGTATAAAAAGGACTAGCTTTGGGTGGATGCCACATCTAGTATGAAAAAGGACTAGCTCTGTGTGATGATACATCCAGTATGAAAAATTCCTTGCTCTGTAGATGTACATCCAGCATGAAAACGGGTTGGATCTGTAGAACTTCCTATGATAAGAAGAATCAAGAGATAGCACATGTGATGATTTAGTGATGATGATCCAGCAGTGATGATCCAGATCAAGTGATGATCCAGATCCGGTGATGATGTCCACTAATGATGATCTAGATCGAGTGATGATCCAGATCCGATGATGAAGATGACTTGAATATGAAGATGACCTAAAGATGAAGATGACTTGAAGATGAAGATGAATTGAAGATGAAGAGGACTTGATGATGATCCAGATGATATAGAGAAGAATACTTGTGCTGAAAATTGTGTCCAAAGAATACCTTCCTCGTTAAGAGGGAGTGTTGATGCAATTGTAACTTCGGAATGTATTCACTTGTATTTCTGATGTAGTGTAACCCGATTTTTATTCCGGGATGTATTTGTAATGTACTTGAGTCATGTCATACCCCAATGTTCATATCAGGAGGTTCTATAATGTAAACAAGTCATGTCAAGTCATGGTGGGTAACCCTCTTATTGGTTAAGGGTTAAAGTCCTCGCAGTTCTGGGGCACTAGGGTTATTAGATTCTCCTAGAGAATTCCACCCTAGTTGGGTTTAGTGAAGTCAAGAATTAGTATAAATAGAAATCTAGCCTCTCTATTTATGACACACTCAGTCACACTCAGTTGTAGTGCATAGCTAAGGAATAATAAGACACTGGGGCTAGGAAGAAAGAGGTTACTGTTGTCGAGAGATCATCTTACTGTTTTGGGGTTTTACTTTTGGCACAGATTCTATCTCCGAGAAAGTTGTGGGGTTTTCTCCATTTATGGTTTCCCCGAGGATAAACACTATTTTCATTGTCTCTTGTGTTTGATTTATGTGCATGTTATTCTCTCATTTAAATATCCTACTGTATTGCTAGCTTAATGATAAAAATCTAACAAAATCCCCATCGGGATCTGCAATTCATAACAACGATGCGGTCATCAAAAGTTGCTTAAGCTTTTGAAAAATTTCTTCATACTTAGTATTCCATAAGAACTTACTTGCTTTCTTTTACAAAGCGGTCATGGGGTAAGCAATTATCAAGAAGTTCTCAATGAAGTTTCGATAATTTATGGCTAATCACAAGAAGGACCTAATCTCAGTGACACTAGCAGGGGTAGGCCAATCCTTTATGGCTTTAATATTTTCTAGGTCCACAACTCTCCTTGTCTCAGAGATAATGTGACCTAGATACTGTATCTGTGGTTTGCAAAAATCACATTTACTAAAATTAGCGTAAAGCTGGTGTTCTCTCAACACTTGTAGTACTACGTGAAGATGTTATTCGTGTTATTATTTATTCTTCGAATAAACTAGTATGTCGTCTATAAATACCAAGACAAAATTATCTAGATACTTACTGAATATGCTTTTCATCATACACATAAAGTTCACAGGTGCATTGGTCAACCTGAATGGCATCAATACAAAATTGTAGTGCCTGTACCTTGTACGAAAAGATGTTTTGTGAATATCCTCATCGTGAATCTGTATCCGATGGTACACTTATCACAGGTCAATATTTGAAAAGATTATGGATCCTCCCACCCGATCAAACAAGCCATCAATCATTGGGAGTCGGTAATAGTTCTTGATAGTCATTTTGTTCAACTGACGATAATCGATGCACATCCGCATCATACCGTCTTTATTATTTATGAGTAGTATCGATGCTCCCCAAGGAGACACAGTGGGTCAGATACACCATTTCTCTATCAACTCCTACAACTGTAGTTTGAGTTCCACCAACTCAGGTGTGCTCATGTGGTAAGGGGCTTTGGAGGCTAGAATTGATCCTGGGGTCAGTTCGATGCAAAATTCTAGGTCTTGTTTTGGAGGTAATTCGGGGAATTCCTTGGGAAATACATCCTTGAATTCTTCAAGAACAAAGAAGTCTTCTATGCGTTGTTCCCTATTAGACTCTATGTCTCGGATGTTCACTGCAAACAACTTGCAGCCTTTCCTAATGCATTTCTTTGTTTGTAAGGCAGATATTTTTCTTCGAGAAACTTTCTTTGGAATGTCCTGAACCTTCACTTGGTTCCATAGGCTATCAATACATAAGATAGACTTGTACAAACAATTGAGCATGACATGGTGTTGTTCCTGCCATTCCATGCCAATAAGTACATAATATGATCCTAAAGGTAGGATGTTCAGGTTTACTTTCATAGGAAAACCGTTCAGGTTTACCCCACATTCTTTAACAATTTATGAAACCTTCCATTTTGTACCTGTGGCTAACTAAACCAGCCAAGGTTTATCATGTTTTACTTTTCCTAGTTTTCATATATCAACAATTTTAGGAGAAACATAGCTTCGGAAAGCATCGGGATCATTAAGTATTGAAATAGAAGCATTCAAGATATTACCTTCTATTTCAACCATTGTAGATTGATGTTCTTCCTGCCATCCATCTAATGATGCATAGATCCATGGTGTTCTAGCTATGTCCTCAATGGTTGGTTCTTCTCGTAAGTTATGCAAGACCCCACCGATCTTGTTCTTACAATCTAGGGCATAATGAGGCCCACTACATTTCCAACACTTGATCTGTAGCAGGGTAGCATTGGCTCCACTTGCTACTAGCTTGTTAACATTAGCATCTAGTACATAAGGATTCATACTATATTTATTAAAGTTCTAGTTTGCTTGAAAGTTGTTGTTATGCTTTATGTATGGTTGTGGGTTGGACCCAAGCTTGCAGTTATCAGAGAAGTTCTTAGACCTATCTCAGTTTTGGTTCATGTTCTCATGCCTTAGTTGTCCATGCTCATAACAGAGCCTATATTTGTGTAGTGTGGTATACAAATTCTTAGGCATGTCGAATTCAATCTTGTCCCGAAAACTGGGAGGAAGACATCCTAGGAACTGCTGGATATTTACCTTTTCTTCTTTGATGTATGGTACATAATGCAATAGATCTAGAAATATGTTAATAAATGTGTCCATAATCATGGATCCCATGCGTAGTTCATGAATCTCTTTCACTTTTCTATCAAAGAACTGTTCTGACATATATTTCTCTTGGAAACGTTTTCGGAAGGTATCCCAACATATTTCTCTTAGTTCATCTTTCTTGGTGTGTGTTAAATCTCTCCACCATCTTTCTTCCTTACCATTCAATTTATAGATGGAAAGATGAGCCTTCATCTCACTTGAATAGTTATGGACATGGAAATACTTACTCATGCCCAGCAGCCACTCTTCATCCTTTTCCCTAGTGTTTACTTCACCTTCATAGGTTGGGCTCTTATTTTTTGAAACTCCCCCTAAAGACTGTCATTACTTCTTTCTTTCTTTCTTCTGGGAGAGAGAGAGTCATTAGTGGAAGGACTATGATAATCTCCTTTCGGTGCTTCAGGGGTGCGTTCCTCTTTTTCTCCTTCTCTTGGGATACTGGACCATTTATGGTAAGATTATCTTTTGGAACTGTTTGTGGACTACGTAGGTTTACCCTATGGGATTCCTCCCATCATATTTATTAGTAATGCTTCATTTCTATATTGTTGTTCTTTTCTTTCATTCATATTGTCTTCTTTGAGATTTTGCAATTCTGCTTGAAGACTATGTATAGTCTTCAAAATATCATAATTCAGCTCCACCACCAGTTCTCCTTTTGGGGTGGGGCTGTTCATTCTTCCTTGCCAGCTGTTATCTTCCTCAGTGTTCATAACCTAAATTGTTCCTGTAAAAATTCCTGTAACTACAAAATTTTTAATAACAGGAAAAATTTCTGTTTGAAACCAAAATTTAATATTATACTTTATTTTCTCTGCGGTGAATTCTTGGTGTGCCCGTACATCCCTTAGTATTGAAACTGGGCTCTGATACCATTTTTAATGTCCCCAAAAATCAAAAATCAAAATAAAATTATAGGCTAGTAAAAACTACCTAGAGGAAACATTATTGACTTGTGGAACTATATTGTACACTTCATGTACCATTGTTTACTCGTAAGTTGCTCTTACGCTTTGACATTTAATTTTAGTCATTATTATTAATGTATTTTACTTATGATGTCATATTGTTGTTTAATTCTTAGTATTATGTTTATACATATGTTGAGTATGTGTCGTTACTTGATTTAAATGCTTCATCCTTTCTGTATAGTCGTACTTGTTATTTATAAAGTCCTAACTTAACTTTGTTTGTGAAACAAAGTGGAAGGAGTGGCAGGACTCGTTCTACCATGACGGTTTGAGAGGTAAAGGTGTTTACTTGTTCACAGGATTACTTAGTTCTTTCAACTAAGGGACCTAATTTATTTCATATGCAATTCATACTTGACGACGGGGTCTTGGTTAAATAGTATTGAATGTCTTGGTCCTAAAGGACCTATTGCTAGTTGTTAAGGTTTTTACTGATTAAGATTTATAACATGATAAGTGTTATTCTCGTCAATTTAGTTATGATAGCTAAATTTCTAGTACACTATAGTATACATCCTTATGGTTTTATATTTTGTCATTTACTTCTTAGTATATTTTACGTTCTACGTTTATGTTATTAAAAACTATTAACATCCCCTATGTTTTCTTATTTGCAGGTTATTATCTTGGCTTTACACCAGACCTTTGAATTTTTTTTATAAGGGTTAAATATTAACATGGAATATATCACATGCCATGTTCACTAAGAACTAATCTTAGGGAAATCACATTGTATTGGATTAAGGCTTTAAGCCTATGGTTTATATGTTGTATGTCTTGTGGATTAAACCTTGGACTAGCGCATACTATACCTGGACTATGCACTAAACATAATCTTGTAATGTATTAACATTGTGATATGATTTGGGGTGGTGACATTTCATATGTTTGAACCATATGCATTGGGGTTTAATGACATGCATGGTGGTATAAACTATCATTTGGTAACGATTTCAAACTATGGCAAACTGGGTTTTTGTCTTTGATGTTGGAAACCAGCTGGTTCCATTAATGCACCTTGGTTTTCATGGAAGCCCAAACTTAGGCTTGGCTCACGAAGGTTTGGTCATTTTGCTTGTCAATTGGGGTTTGGTCTTGGATTTACATTGGAGGAAGAATGAAGGCGACCTCCAGACTTGGAAGGTAAGCTTTGCTTGGGGTTTTCTTTCCTACTATTTCATGTTGTCTTAAAGCTTCTATCATTGCCATAATTCTAACTCATGGTTTCATTGGTTGATTGCAGGTGCCGAGTTATGTGGAAGCGCAGTGTGGCTCAAGCTCTGTCATGGGTTTTACTGTGAGAGAAGTGCAAGGTAAGCCTTTCCAACAAGCGTGCGCTTGTTGTCTCTCATCCTGTCTATGTTGTGTTTCGTCGTTTTGTTTTGGGGTTCTCTGTGGGGTTTGAATTCTCCTTCATGCTTGAAATGAACATACTTGGGTTTTTTAATTAATACTATGGTGGTTTGGCAGTGGAGAAAACTCGTGTTCTCACAGGCTCTGTGTATTTAGTTTTGGTTTATGTAAATCGTAAATCGATTTGAGACTTTTGAGCCATGGGATGCACCATTGCTTACAATGGTGCCATAGCCCATTAAAACTCCTTTGTTTACTTGACTATGATTATGGCATTACTATGCATAATGTACATACTCTACATTTTTTGAAATGGCCATGGTTTTTATGCTTACTATGTGTGTGGATGGAATTGATGCTGCGTGAATGGTTTATTATCATGGCTTATAAACTAGCTTATGCCTTTGTTTATGGTCTATGTGTTGAGTATTTATATTTGGTTGTAATGATGGACATCGTGGGATGAAGGCCATGCCGTATGTGGCTTGATCCTTTCCCTTAGTGTCTGCGATACCTTCCAATGTATTTCGGTACTGTTTGTCCTTCATTGATTAGCTTGTGGGGTGAAATCGTTAACAGAGTCATTTTGTTAATTAAATCCATACTGTGTATTTTTATTTGGTAAGCCATGGCTTAGGTGAACGCTCCACATTTTCAGATGGTTGTTTACTGTTATGATTTCATTAGTTGGAGATTAATGTGGATTATATACATAAGCCAAGTGTGCAAGCCCATGATGGCCTTCGTTGTTGTAGTTAGATTATTAAATGGAATGTGTAATAAATATTTGGTCCAAGGTTGTGCTTGCAACATTAGACAGAGACTAAGGTCTTATGACCTTGCTATAGCGTAGTATTGCGTTGTTATTTTATTACTATTGATTTTATTAATGTAGCCAGCATACTTTGTTGTATAGCATGGCCTTAAAACCCACAGGGTTGGAATCCTGTTAGTGGTTGATGTAATGAGTTGTATATTTGATTAGTTTAGGGTTGGGCTTCTATTCCCACGGGATTTGATTCCTATCCCCCTTATAATTCATTTGGAATTGTGATACGATTTCGAAATTGTTTACTACAAGAAATTATTCTTATGTAATGAAATTTTTGTTTAATTCATTATATGGAATGAGATGTATGTTATGTAATTTTGGTTATTGTTTATGCATAGATGAAATGGTTGTTTATTGAATCTTGCGACTTGGGTTTGTGAACCCACAGGGTCGTTATCGTGACCTCTATTTAAAATGGCAGAGTTCTTTAATTGTTTACTTGGTTAATTTATAAGCAATAGTTATGAGAGGCCTTAAAAGATTCATGCATGTGATTATGATATGGTTTAGTTAGGACTGTGGGTTTTATATATGCAAACAAAGATTCGATCTTGGAACAAATGGATAGTCACAATGCTTACTCTATTTGTTTAGTTATGATGATGTATTTTTAGATGAAATGATTTACTATTTATTCTATATTAATGAGACAGACCTTGAAAGGTCTTTAATGGTTTATTTATCTTAGATTTAAATGTAGATAATTTATAGATAGCTTCCATATTTGTTTATGTATGATTTCTTCATATGTTTATAAATATGTATAATAGTTTAGTTTTTAGATAGTACGTTAGGTTATCTAGTTTGTAATTTTATGTATTTAAATATTATTTCTAAGATTAATCTATTTTAATCTATAACATGTCTCTAGTGACAAATTGAATATGTGAGTAGAGTAAGCAAGCTGGAAAGTACATCTATATAGTAATCTGAAACAAAACCTAGTTTTCATTAAACATAGTTTAAGTAATGAAGATAAATGTAGAAACTAACTTAATTGGACAAACCCAGGTGAATACAACATGAGGTGTAAATTGCAGCTTAGGGTTACAATTTAAGAAATGTAAATCCTATATAATATAGACAGAACAATCATTTCTAGTGTTAGAAATACAATATGAACCTTTACTTAAAGCAGCCAGCATCTATGCTAGAAATGAACTTGACATAGTAAGAATTCATACATGTAATTTTCTGAAACTTCTTTAATGGCTGAACCTGCACACTTTAAATAACCAACATTAACCAATTAAGGCAGATATGACCTCTATTTTGATGATCAAATTAGTTGGGAACTACCACGTTCCTCCCAACCACGGCCCGAAACTGTTCCTAGTTTTAATCCGAATCCCCCCAAGCTAGACGCCAACATGCAAGTGTCTTAGAGCCCCTAAAGTAGGGTTTCCTATCTAGTATATCAGATCTAGATTAGTTCTCCTTTTTCCTTCCATGAAAATGTTCTCCAAGAATTGACTTGAGAGAAAACAAGAAGAAATTTGACTCCTCTAATGATAGATCTAAACCCTAAGCCTTTCCTTGGCTTCAGTCTTTATAGACATATCTTGGTTTCTTGATTTAACCTTTTTTAATTACTTTGGGTAATTATTAATATTTTAACTTAGTAAATTTCAACTAGTTCCTAATTAGACTTTGTAGATTTTGGACTATTTATTATCTTTACATTATAAATAATGGATGGATATTTTCTTTCTTTCTTTGATCATTAATATTATAAATATATTTAATTCTTTATACATACCATGTATAAAGTACATAATAATATAACACTTGTTAACATGTGTCTTTGGGCATCATATACCATGATCCCTAGACTTAACGACACTTCTTCATTAAGGTCAAGTAGGTAGATGGTTTTGGTCTACTAGGCTAGGCAACTCTAAACATCCTTGCATGTTGGATTTCCCTTGTATAACATGGTAGCTCTTCAATACTTGATGAGAATACAAAAATTCAAAATTTTATTTAATCACTTATAAATAAGTATGATGAGATCAATATTTTTCTCAAGTTGTTTTCACTCGAAAGTTATTAAATTATTTTTAGTAACCCCTAGCGCTTACCAGAGCCCATACTCAAATATTTAATGAGTTACAATTCAGTGCAATTACTGAGCTCCTCGATCAACACTAATTCTAGGATGTAAATGTATGATACACCTAGGGATAAAATGGCCAAGGATTTGATGCTCCAGAGCTTATGCTCAACATCAACATGGAAGGCTCCAGTGATTATGCCCAACACTTTCAATTATATTTTCATGTGTTGCAGAGATTCTCCCTCAACACAAAGGTAAGCACTCATGTGCTCCAGAGCTCTTCACTCCACACAAATCATCAGTCACATCAAGTGCTCTAGATATTCATGCTCAACAAAAAACATCAATCACTTCAAGTGCTCCAGATCTTCCCGCTCAACACAAAACATCTCATCAATCAAGTGCTTCAGGGTCCACGCCCAACACAAACAAGCATATACCCAACATAAACAAGCATATGCATATATATATATATATATATATCATCAATAATTGGCTTACACCCAATATATAAAACAAATCATCATGTTCATATGCAGTGGGGTCTTCGACCCAATATAAAAATAAAATATCAAGATAATCATCATAATCAATAAACACATGCCTATAAGTGTTAGGTCCAAAATTCAAAATATTACATGAACAAATTTTCCTAGTAAATTTGCACTTTCTCTCATTAACCCTAAACAAAGTTGGATAAAAAGTGTCCATAAATGACCATGGGATTTTTTAAGACAAACCATACCATTTCCTTTCAAATTCAGGGCCATTTGGAGAAGTTGGGACCCTCTTGTGTCATGACTAGTTAAACTCGAATGTTCTCAAATTGTACTTTTCTCCAAAATCCCAAGTAGGGACATTACATAATCATTCGTGAATATCTATGAGCATGAGTCACCTCACAAGGTGAGACTTTGGGATGATTATCAATACCCCATAAAAGGGAGTGGAGAATATTCTTACAGTCTATAATCCAGGAAATACTTAAAGATGAAGGATGTGTTATATGTTCTAGGGTTGAAGAATAATCCTATATCAATCATTGCACTAGATGCAAAGGTAATGAGAGTTGAATTTGTCGAGGGACAAGTTCTTATGTGGGCTAAAAGAAATAAAAGAGATGATGAAACAATGATTAGAGAAGAAGATGAAGGCTTGTACAATCTAAAGGGACAACCTGAACAAGCATTGGTTTGTGAGGCAATAGAACCATTTGAGCACATGTTCACTACATAGCACCACTGAAGGATTGCACATGTTCACTACAGAGCACTATCAATGGAAAGAAAAGAAATCTCCATAATTCCAGAAATCTAGGCACAACATGAAGGCATTTTTAAAGGATTTGCACTAGGAAATAATGTAAAGAAGACATTTCCTAGCAGTGAAACCAAGGTTAAAGGAATACTAGAGATACTGCGCTCTGATGTATGAGGACCCATGTATTCTAGCTCATTAAGGAGGTATGTGTACTATGTTTCCATTATAAATGATTTATGGTGTAAGACTTGGATATATTTCTTGAAAGGGAAAAATGAACTATTCAGTAAGTTCAAGAAATATAAAGCCTCTATTGAGAACCAAACTGAAAGGAATATCAAGACCTTGTGATTAGATAATGGCAGATAATTCACCTAGAAATAATTTAAGGAACTCTATAGAGAGTATGGTATTAAGAGGGAGTTGAGAACTCCATACAATCCTTGGAAAAATGCGGTTGCAGAATGAAAGAACTGAACCATAATGGAAGTAGGGAAAGAAATTCTACATGACGAAGATATTGTAGTGCATCTTTGGGTGGAAGCAACAAGGAAAATTGTGTATGTACAGAACCGTACTCCTCATCGATTACTTGACAAAAAAAATTCGAAAGAATATTTCTCAATAGATAAACTAGAATTCAACCATATTAGAATATTTGGCTGCCTGATGTACATACATATCCCAAAGGAGAAGATGACCAAGATTGATCCTTCTAGGAGGAATGGTATATTTGTAGGATACAGTGATACATCAAAGGCATATCAAATATACTTCTCAATATTGAATAATATCGACACCAATAGAGATGTAACCTTGATGAAGAATCAACATAGTTTAGATCTAGGAGAATACCTATTCAAGAAGTTGAGAAATATGAACAAATGAGAGTCTAAGGTATCAAAATTGGATAATAAATTCTAGAATACCATGGATGTCATGACATGGAAGAATCACAAGACCCAGTAGAGACACTTTTGGAGAAGGAATCCCACAAAAGGAATCTACCATGGGCCTGGGATCTCATACAAGAAGCGGAAAGGTATGGCACTCCAGAAGGAATGCATAGAGAAAGGAAAAGAAAAACGCATTACAAAAACTGTGTCCCTATTGTGTGACACCATTGACAAGGAACTTTCCACCTATGAAGAGGCTATAGAAAATAAAGAATGGAAGGATTCCATGATCAAGGAGTATTAGTCGATCATGAAGAATGATGTCTAGGAGATAGTCTCGGGATTGGGAAAAGAAGTATGCCATGAATTCCAAGTGCATATACAAGATCAAGCATGTTGTGAATGGAAGCATCAATAAATACAAGGTAATATTCGTAGCATGAGTCTTCTCACATAAAGAAGGCATAGACATGAGGAGACATTTGCACTGGTGGTGAGGTACACTTTCATTACCTCTATACTTTTGTTGGTTGCAGTAATGAAATGGAAGATACACCATATGGATGTCAATACAACATTCCTAAATTGTGTAGTGGAGGAGGAAGTATATGTAGAACAACCACTGGAATTTGAGACACATGATAGCTAGACTCAAGTGTGAAAATTGAATAAGCCCTTGTATGGATTGAAATAGGCACCAAGGAAATGGTACGATAGGATGGATATCTTCTTGATGAGCCTATGATTTACCAAGATTAAAGTGGATTATAACCTTTAATTAGAGGCTAAGGGAGGAAAACTAGTGATTCTCCTGCTATATGTCGATGACCTATTCCTGATGGGAAAGGATGAACTCATTAAAGGTGCAAGGAGGATACTTGCTACAAAGTTTGAGATGAAATACCTAGGGATGATTCACTACTTCTTAGGCATGGAGGTGGGGAAGAGTGTAGATGGGATTTTCCTTAGTTAAGGAATGTATGTAGTGGAGATTATGAAGAGATTTAGAATTCTTGACTGCAAAGTGATAGCCACACCTATGGAATCAAATTTGAAGTTTATATGTGATGCTTCATCAGAGTCAGTTGATTCCATGATGTATCATTAGATGATTGGCTTGTTGATATATTAGATGAATACAAGACCAGACATATGATTTGTTGTGAACACTTTGATCCAGTTCCTGACAGATTCGAGACATGTTCGCCTAATAGTTGAAAATCATGTATTGAGGTACCTAAATGGTACAGTGAATTATGGGCTCAAGTATGATGTAAAAAAGAATATTAACCTACATTGTTATGTTGATTCAGATTCGAAAGGTAGTGCCATTGATAGGAAGAGAACTTCTGGTTGCTGCTTCATTTTGGGATTTGGCATGATCTCCTCATTTAATAGGAAGCATTCCTACATGCCACTAAGTGCAATCAAGGCATATTATGTTTCTTTTTTCTTGGCTAGTTGCGAGGAAGTGTGGTTGTGGAAGCTACTATCTTATTTGTTTGATATTTAGTTAGATGCATGAATTGTATCTTCTGCGACAACCATAGTTGTATGAATTTGTTGAAGAACCTTGTGTTCCATGACATGTCGAAGCACAAAGAGATCAAGTTCTGCTATATCAAGAATATGGTGTAGAGAATATTAGTGAATCTCCAGTACGTGGAAATCGAAGAGTAGATATTCGATGTGTTGACCAAGCCTCTACCTAGATTGAAGTTTGAGTACTTCATAGAAAGAATTGGTGTGATCTAGAAAAATACCCCTTGAAAGAGGGTGTGATGAGTTCTACCATAGCTGGAGAGACTGCTTGTCTGAGTGTAAAATCCTGGCAAAGATCATAGGTTTCTTAGACATAATCATTCTTGTAGGTTTTCCTTGGATGTAATAAGTCCTAGAAAAGATCACATGTTATCCTTGGAGTTAATCAATCGTAATACATTTCTATGCTAGAAATAATAAGAGACTAGAAGACACATATGCATGATATTTCACATGTGAAATGAGACAGGTTGTCTGAGAGGAAAATACCCTAGTGTAGTAGGTTGCTGAGATGTAATCAGCCCTATAGAATTTTTGAGTGTAAATATGAGTCCTAGCGTGATACATAGGTTACTAAGACATAATCATTCCTAAGATAGGTTATCCAAATGTAAATATGATCTTTGGCATGGTACACATTTTATTCAAATGTAATATGTATTTCGGGTTATCATCTTTTAAATAGGATCCCTAGCACGGTACATAGGTTATTTGGCTGTAATAATCCCTTAAGGTTGTCTAAATGAAAAATATCTTGGACATAACTTTTTCAGATGTAATAAGTCCTTGAGGTTGACCTGGAATGTAAAATACTTGGTTTAGTAGGTTATTTAGTCATAATAATTTCTTACATATATGCATGTGTGTGTGTGTGTGTGTGTGTGTGTTCCCATGTTGGATATGATAAGGTCACAAGGCACTTGAGGTGCACCTAGGATGTTCTCTTATGTAGGTAGAATACAGGTTGACCATGGAGAGACATAATGCACCTTGTGTGCCCCTAGGTGATTCTCTCATATTGGAAGTTGCATGTTTTCTTGATGACATGAAATATCATAGCATAATTTGATGGTGATTGAATGTAGGTGGTATACATATAGGTTGTGATATGTGTTCTCTTTTTCTTTTGTGGAGGACAAAGGATATGATCTCTATATGATAAGATAAATGTAGGATATGCAGGTTATTTTCGCAGAAATGTAAATAAGGTCCTGACTATTCCTATGTCATGGCTTGCTCGTAGATGCGATGAAGACTTTGATGAGGACTAGGCCTACACCCAACATAAAAAAAGGGTTGGCTCTGTAGAAAATTATAATGAAAGATAGTAAGTACCATTTGATGATTGATAAGAAGATGACGATGTAAGAAGCTATGATGATGACTCTATGATGATTGTCAGATAAATTATATAGATAGCTAATTAATTTACCTTCGATTAAATTATCAACGAAGGTAGGTAAACTTCAATTTTCTACACTATATGTGCAAAGTAAGATGATTTAAGCCAAACTTTATATGGTGATTTCAAAGAGATAAAATATGATTCTAATCTGATGTCGTTCACTGAGAGTCATCTTCTATCAATTCCAAAAGAGAGTCATAAATAAGAAAACTTATTTATTCACCCATTCATTGAGTAAGAAGAGATATTAAAATATAATTTATAAAATCCTTCATTCCCTAAATCCAATTGCTTTATGCATTCATTAGAAGTCAAAGAGAAGAAGTCCTATGTTTGGAAACCAATTTCAAGAAGTCTTAAGCAAATATTCAAAGACAATTAACACTTTAATTGCCACAAATCTCAGATTCTAGAAAACCAATCTAATTCTAATATTGTATTCTTAATGAAAAAGATCTAAGATTATTTCAACATTTCAAATCAAACAGTCACAACTTATTCATGCAACAAATCAAGTGAATTTGTAAAAGTATTCCAAATGATATGACAATTATCTTGCAACCCTCAATATTAGAATAAGAAAATCACTTCAGATGGAATGACTATTGTAAAAGAAATTCTAGTCTTAACCAAACCCTATTATTTTCAAATTGAATAAAATAACTAGCTGGGCAAACTTTCTAGATATCTAGCTTGCTAGTGGATTTAAAATGAACTCTCTCTAATTGATAAAGAAATGGCATAAAAGCTTGTCCATTATGCTTCCAAAACAACTTAGAAAATAACTATTAGCATATCTAAAGATTTGTGCAGTAACTTTGGGCTCCAATAGACTATAATTTTCTCATGTTCATCCAAGTTTCAATAGACAGTGAACGATATAGGTTTTCATCAAATTAAATATAAACACTCGACACATTATTATTGTTAAACTTCTAAATCATTGAGATACATGCTATGGCCAAAGATTCCACAAACTTAAAATTACATCATCCAAAACATAATTTATTTAAAACGAGAAAAGAGATTCAGATCTACAATGTTCCTAGGGTTGATCCTCTTATCCTCTTACAAGTTCTGGAATTAAAATCAAAAGACTAAATCTACAAAATACTAGATCCTTAAGGTTCACTTTAAACTAGTTATTATTATGAATAGGTAAATTCATAACAAGTAAGTAAAATAGAGCTATGAATATACTACTCTATTATGAAAACCATACATAGGAAAAAGAAATCATTCAGGCTATCTCTATGAACTCACATCTATAAAATCATAGATTTATTGTTGTAGCTAATGTATCAACAAGAAACATAATTATAAACAAGAATTGTTTCAGGAGTTCATATAATAATTTGAACAAATAGACTTACTAACTGAAATGCATGAACACAGACAATGGGTGAAGGTGGCCCCCCCTTCAAACATTGTCAAACCATAGCTTAAAATATTATAATGAGTGCAGAATTAGATTAACACTCTAAACCAACACTCACAATATCTCCATATATCCTATGTTGAGTCTGATAGTAGGTATTTATAGGTTACATTTTGGGTTGACCACTTAAAGGGTCAACCCTTAAAAATAGTTACAGCAATCATAAAAATGAATAGATGGAAATAGAGTCCTTGCATTAAAAAAAATGTGCACTAAAATCACTATCATTCATGCACATTCTCTTCCACAATTCTTCATACTGTTGATAACTAGGGTCATAACTCTTGAGGGATTTGAGCAATAGTTGTTAACTAATGTTCTTTAAGGGTACCATAAAGCAAGACGATAAATGAATTTGAGCAAAATGCCCCATGCTTTGAACAATTGTCCCTCTGTTTTATTGGTTCTATATTAGGTGTTGTATTAAGTGTCGGATTGATCAAATAAGGAAGAGTGAGAGGTATGCATAGTAAACAAAGATACTATACCAAGAAATCATTCATTATATGTGACCTTTGAAATTCCTTTTAAACATCATTGAAATAGGTGAAATAATAATAAAGAGTGCCTTATGAAAGGATTCATAGAGTAGTATTCATAGTTTATATTAATGAATTCAAAATAGATAATAAACATATAGAAAACTTGGTTAAAATTCTTGGTTCCTTATTTGAAATGTTGTTAGGACATATACAAAACAAGGAGCCATCAATGGTGATTGCACCAGATGTGTTGATGCCTATGGAAGAGAGAGAATACCTTCCTAGTTAATAGGGAGTGTTGATTTATTTGTAACTTCAAAAGATATTCTGATGTATATTATCATTGTATGTTGTTGTACCCCCATTGGATATTTGTGTTTCTCCTTCCATGATTTCATTATTATGTATAGAGTTGGAGGTACAACCTCTATTGTAAGTCGGGCCAATAGTCCCTAGTGCAACATCATGTAATGTATTTTTAGATTCTCACTAGGAGAAGTTGGCCCTGTTACGGTAAGAGGTCAGTCCCAGTCATGTAATAGGTTAGTCACTTGAAAGGTATAAATAGGGAGGCACCCTCCCTCATTTATACACACCTCACACTAACTCAAGTTCACATGAGAGAGAGAGAGAGAGAAGGAGGAGAGGTAGATAGCTACTTAATACTTCTTATTACTAGTTTTTTAATCTTATGATATAGTATTTATGATTGTGCTATTCTAAGGAATTTTGCATGGTTTTCTCCTTTATTATTTCCCCAGTCAAAATCTTTGGGTCTTGTGTATTTTTTCTATATTATGAATTTTGTTGTACTTGTTATTATTTCATATAAATACCCTAACTAAGATAATAAGATCTATAAAAACTAAAAATATTTACCCTATTAATTGTTTAAGATCCTTGAGAAGATGCTACAAGGGTAAGAAGTCATCCTGACCACACCATTCATTCTATTTTTCACCATGGGACATTTAAATTGTTAATAGTGATTGAGTTAAAGAAGCATGATCGATATTGGAAGAGGTTTTTGTTCTGGTCTGGATTTGAACCATAAATACTTGAAACTCAAAATGATAGAAAAGTACAGGTTGATGGTGAAGAAATAGAGAATAAAACCTAGGTTAAAAATTCAAGAGGAAAGAAAAGGAAAGTTGAACAAGGAAATAATCAACCACACAATGACTCTAATGCAAATGATAAACCTATTTTAGAACCCTTCCAAAAAGAGGAAAAAAATAAGGTGTTCCTTGAATTACCAAATGAAGAGATCGTTGCTCCAGATACTCTCATGGATGCATAAGAGAAAGATGGTATGATTCATGAACTTTCTTCTAGTACAAAAAATGTATATACTCTTGTTTCATAGTTATGGGGAAGAAATTGGAGACAATGCAATAGTCCCAAAAATAAACCGAGGATGAATATGAAGGTTGTTCTTGACTCCAAATTACAAAAGGATGCAGTAATTATTGTGGAAGACTCTTCGAGTGATGAATACCTACAAGTTGCATATATAAAATATCACAAAATGGATCATTCCCTAAAGGAAATTGAAAAATAACTTAAGCATATCTCATAATTTCCTGATGAAGGTCATAAAGATAAACGTAAAAAAGAAATATCTGAATTTGATATGGGCATGTGCTTAAAGTCCCCAAATGTGGAAGAATTAGAAGAACAAGAAATCCCTCCACATCAAACAACCATGGAGACATTGTTAGAAGTTGAACTTCTTAAGAAATCATTACGGTACTATAAAGATAAAAATGGATATTTCAATTAATTCAAATGATCAGTTAATGTTTGAAAATAGGGGGTTGATAGAAGATCTAGAGGAAACTACTGCAAATTATCAAGAGCAAATTATAACAATCTCAAAAGAACTGTTGAAAATAAAGAACATTACTCAACAACAAAATGAAGCATTTCTTAGAGAGAATAAAGAACTCCATAGTAAAATTTAGATAATGGATGCAGAGTAATCTCAGTTGCAGAAGAGGTCCCATGCATTAGGTAGACTTACAATGTCGGCATATGCAAAAAGGAAACTCTAACTATTCTTGTTTTGATTCAGATAAAGATCTACATGGACTGTTCAAGCGCAAGATGAAGGTCATGTTTCTAGAACTTCCAGATTGATTCACCATCATCAACATCTCTCAAATATTAATGATAAATATGTATACATTAGAGGAAATTTCAACTCAAAATGGGTCTTTTAACTTTGATTCAAATTCCATGTCATCATGTGTTAGCCAATGAAATTGCTTTAAATCTGAAATACCATATAGGTCTTAAAAACTTTTTTAATATAAATTTGGGGATAGGTATCATAAAAAAAACTACTTTTTTTGTTTGTATTTTCGACATATATCCCCATGTTTTTACTCAAGTTTCGATCGGGAGAGCTCGTTGGATGCGGAATTAAATTCTGCATCCAACGAGTACCCACTCAGCATACTTTTGATGGACCCCGCTACCCGAAAAACAAGAAATACCTAGAAAAAGCGTGATGATGACATCATCATCACGTTTTTTCTAGGTATTTCTTGTTTTTGGGGTAGCGGGGTCCGTTAAAAGTATGCCGAGTGGGTACTCGTTGGATGCAGAATTTAATTCCGCATCCAATGAGCTCTCCCGATCGAAACTTGAGTAAAAACACGAGGACATATGTCAAAAATACAAACAANGTAGTTTTTTTTGTTTCTTCCTCCAAAATTAATAAATATTATTTTATTATTTTAATTATTATTTTATTAATTCTTTTTAGGAGGCCCATTTTGAGTTGAAATTTCCTCTAATGGGAGGTAGATTTTATCTTATGAGTCAAACTAGTTAAGAAGCAAATAGTTTATGTGATATCTCTTTTCTATTTTTAGCTTATTCGATCCTTAAAATTTGGATCTTAAAAATTGCTACTTTTAAAACTTTTTGTATAAGTATGAAAAGAAAATATTGGAAAGGGATTTGGAAATTGATTTTGGGATATCAGGTTATGGGACATCATCATCTGTATCAGGCATGTTTTATAAGTGATTTAAAGACTATTTTGGAATGACATTATATTTTAGATGAGCCTATTTCATTCATTATCATGGTAAACATTAATGTTGAATGTGAGAATCCTATTTATGACATATTTCTTTGATAAACGTGTTTTACCTTAGAATACTTGTGAATAAGATTACATTTACTATGATTTCCTGTATAGAAACTATTTCTTTTCATGAATTTTGAGATATGAAGAAGGTTTATGTTCTAAACATGATGTGTAAACACATTCTTTTATTTATTCCTTATATTATTATGATTATTGATTGATCATCGTAATCCTATTTCTTGATCCTCACTATTCCCTTAGAATTTCACAAAACCTAAAACCCAGCTATCCATCTAAAATCATTAAGATTTTCTGTAGTTTTCACTTTCGTAGTCTAGGTACAAACTCGAATGCAAACAAGGTAAAATATCAATTGGTGCAATTGAAGTTTGACTAGTGGTTTGAAAAATCAATCCTAAAAAATGGATTATTTTCTTCCCAAATATACACCCAAGTAAGTAGGAACAAGGCCCACAAACGATGAGGATGGAGGGATATGTCCTCCATACCAAGGATATCCCTGAAAAAAATCTGTAGAACTACTAAGGTTGTTTTGAAAATTTTGAAATAATGGGGAGTATTTAAAAGGTACACTGGGTATGCTAGTAGCAACTACATTAGACGACCCATTAGTGTTATTCACAGATACCAAAGGACTAATCACTCTGGTCCTTGGTGAAATAGAGGATTCCAAAGTAAATTTCAAATATACTACTAGTGCAAAGTGTGTGTTAGATATCAGTTCAGTTAAATGTGGAGGAGACACTCCACTGGATAACATAGTTGAAGTAGGGGTGTAAATTTCCCCTGATCCTTCCCATGTATTTGTCATTACAAAACATACATGAATACCAATATTAGGTTGATTGAATGGATTTATTTGTACAAGAACCGAATCTTCTAAGTCAGTGAGGCTTGGGTTAAAATTTCTTCCAAACTCTTCATCTTGCAAGTCTTCAACTTCTACTGAAAGAAAATTAGGTTGACTATATCTAATAAGTCCAGGTTCTCCTGAAATTTTGCTTATACCTATTGGCTCAAAAGAACCACTTGTGTTATCTCTTTTCCTTTGAGGTGGTGGAAGGTTTGGTAACCTTCTTGACCTACAAAGAGATTGATCCTCCACAATTAAATTTTTTTAACCAAACACACTTAAGTCCAATATCAGATACAAGTAGTCCAATCAGAACACTACTAGAAAAATCCTAAGTATACAAACCAAGAAGATAAATATACATTCAAAAGGGAAGTATGGGATGATGAGGTCCTAAAACTAGCTAGTGAAGGGTGAAGGATAGTTACCTGTGGTCTACAATACAATCGGTTTCAGGAAAGCACTTGAATCACCAATCATATTTCCAAATAGTTGCAAGGGGTTTCCTACCACGTATGTCCTAGGTATAGTGTAAATATCCTTCCACTCTCACATGTGTAAGAATCCTAATGCTCAAAATACTATGATTACCAATCCTATAAATAAGGTACGACAAAACAGTCGTTAGTCCAATTGATGTGCATGGGAAGGGTAGAAAATCCCAAAACTCAAACAGTAATTGCACCACACGGGGCCAAAGGTGGTACTGAGTGAATCCTTGAATGCACAAAATATCTCATGTGTCCTAAACTCAGTATTGGAAGGGTATCTTCGTAACCCAATATTGCACAACGTTGTGCTTGACTTTTGTGTCAAAGGAGCTTTTTGGTTCACCTCTTTGTGAGATTGGATTTACTAGAAGAATAACCACTAAGTATGAATTTGATAGTTTTGGGTAATATAAGTATGAATCCTTAACCAAAACCATAGCTTAACTAGTAGATATCGTCCCTAAAAAGAAAAATTTACTAATTCATTTTATATTATAATCGTTCTTTTCAGAGGTTGTTAGTTACTCAGGGGTAAGTGGTCCTGAAGGTGATGGAGTATTTTGAATCAAAAAGAAAGAATCATATACATGATGTAAATAAGTTTCAAAATGATGTGCTCAATTAATTTTTCCTTTTTTCAAAATTAATGAAACTACTTATGTGACTTTGAAAACAAGGATTTTTTTTATTATTTCAAAAACTATGCTAATGCACCTACCTAACGCAACTAGACTACAATACAAAAAATTAGCGCTTGTTTTTATTTTCTTTCCAAAATGAAATAAGAATAAAATATTATGCACAACATGTAATTCATATATAAAATCTTGTATAAATAATACTCAGGACTATGATATTCTAAAAAACAAAACTTTAAGGAAGTCAAGAAATTTGGCAATAAGAAACTTGGAAAAAAAAATGTTGTCTTTGCAACAAATGTGTTCAAACTTGGGAAACAAAGGTCAAGTCAATCATTAAATGAAAAGACACAGAGTTGAGTCAGAAATCAACATGATTTGAGATCCAAAAACTCTATACGCACTCAGTCAAATCATAGCCCAAGCAGTAAGACCAAACCAAGTATTTTCAAAAACATTAGGCTCTAAATAACTCAAAAAGGATTCAAATTCATCCAAATAGAGACCAAATAATGGGTAATAGAGCATCAAAGTTCCAGAACGAGTCTTGAAATTCTCAAATATTAAAAAGCAACCATGTAAAGACAAACCCTAGCTGGCCAATTCAAGTTATGGGAAAAAAACATGCTTGTTCAGATAGAAACCTACGTATGATATGCGACTAGATAGGAGGAAAACCACATTTTCTCAAGAAATACGTAGGTGCAAGTAGCATGCACTCACTTTTTAATCCGAAATTTTTCAAAAAGAGAAAAAAATAACTCAAATAGCCTAAGGACTTCAATTGAACTCAAATGGATATTGATTTTCTTAAGTCAAAAAAAGGACCAAAAACTATCAGTTTGAAATAAAAAAAACTACAATAAAACCACAAACCAAAGGTTACTCTACATTGGAGTTGCCTTTTCTGTTGTGAGCAAATAAATAATCCTATGACTGGGGTATGAGGTCACCAACATAATGGGTTTGCATATATAGTCTAACAATAAGAATCTCGACCTAAATAAAACTTGTATATTATTAAAGAATAGAACATAGTTCAATGTATAAACAAGGCATACCTTATTTTGAAGGTTGATAATAGCTTTCAATTGTCCCAAAGTAACCCGTTGATCTGTTTCTCCAACACTTGCCAAAGGAAAAATACCCTTCTCAAAGCACTTTTAGATATTACCAAAATTAGAGGTATAAACATATAATAATATTGAAACTTAAAATAAAATCAAAGTCATGATCATAACTCATTAGTAACTGAACAATGCACAACAAAGACTTGGAACCAAATAGATCTCTTTATCCATACAAGTTTGGAACAAGTACATTTACCTCTGTGTGATCCGATATTATTGAAACCTAGACCTAGTCCCTCTTTCTTCTCTTATCTAAAGGAAATCATCCAGCATAACTCTATATCTAGAATGGTCCCCTTTTCCTCTAGCCCCTATCATCTTTTCATTGTCAATTTAGATAAGAAGTTACGAGGTCAGACTAGTTGAGGAAGGTTGGAAAGTTGCCATATCAATTCTAAGAACCTCATCACTAACTTCTTTTTCATTTTTAATGATTTTTTTAAGGAATACATGGGTCTGTAGAACACGTGAGATTCCTTAAAGAAACTCCTGTATTCAAATTTTAGGGTAAATATGTGGGTTGAAAATGTACAACTCAAGTATAACATGCAGGTTGACAGTGTGAAAGTTGTGTATATGTTCAAAACTCATAACAAAAAGGTGTTATCACTAGAGTGATCTTCATGGAATTTATACCAAGACCTCCTATAGCCAAAAGGCTCTTCAATCCAACTTGTTTTTTTTGTGATGGCACATTGAGCATTATCACTTAGAAAGAGAAGTTCCATTTTGAGGTATAACAGATTGGACTACTTCAATCAAGATTTACATGCTAAAATTATTTGGAGGAGTCTATTTGGATTTGGATTACATAGTAAAACTATTGAGGACAAATATATCAAAAGCTATTTTTTTTTTCTGCACTGGATTTGATAGCCTAAACTCAATGCTAGTAATGCTTTAACCATTTGGAAAGGTTTCCTTAAAACTTTCTTGATTCTTGGAAATTGGATAAATTGGAAATTTGGTACTAGAACTAATATTTTTATCATCCTCAATCCTTTTGTAGGTATTGTATATGATTACAATATTTATACGACTTTGTTATCCCAACTTCATAAAATAATATTTCGGTTCCTGCACAAGATAGGAGAGATTTTAATAATGATGTATCTTTACCTTATTGGTACCAAGATAATTAATTAGGGATATGCAAAGAGGTAGAGGGAAAATGAAATGGTTTTACCATGGTGATGAAGAAAGCTTGAATTAAAATGTTCGAAGAAGTAGGCCCTTTAGTTTGGGATTCGGGTGATGTCAATGGTTTTTAACATCCAAATAAACTTATGAGGATATTATTTTTTAGTAGCTACTATTCAACACTAAATGGAAGAGGAACATTCCCCTAAAGATCAAGTTCTTCTCGTGGTTGTGCTTAGAAAAGAAAATACTCACTTAGCATAATCTTCTCAAGCATGAGTTTAATGGATTGGGAATATGTGTATTATGTCAAATGGAGATGGAGAGTGTTACTCATATCTTTCATCAATTCCCATCTTTTAGATTGGTAAGGCATGATTTAAGTACGATGCTTAATCATGATGATGAATGGTTCATCCAAAGTTTTCATGACTGTATTTTTAAATGGTTCTGTACAAGAGTTAAATTCAAAGAATTACCATTTTTTACTATATGGGAGGTGTGTAAAGATAGGAACCAATGTATCTTTGATGGCATCAAACCTTCTAGTTATCATGTTTTGTCTAAAGTGAATTATCATGTCAAAGAATACTCAAATTATAAACCCAAACAAAATATTAGATTTCTTAGAAGACTAGTTATCACGGATGACATATCCATTGGATTCTTTGATGATGCTTCTATACATGGTTTATGTGGGGCAGGAAAGATACTAAATATTTAAAAGTTTCATCAAATTCAGTTGTGGATGGGTGTTTGTAGAGGAAACAATACTAAGGAAAAATTTATGTCTTTATGGGGCTTATTGTTGTTAACAAAGAAAAGAGGCATATTCCAAATCAATATTTTTGGTGCCTCCATGGTTGTAATTTATTGGGAATTATATCATTCAAAGATGCATTTTATACAACTAGATGACTTGGTCAGAAGGATTTGTGACTTAATTGATGTTTTTTCTAATATATCTTTTGATCACATCTATCAAGAATTAAATATGGAGGAAGACCTCCTATCAAAGAAATCTATTGGTCTAGTGGATGGTTATATCTTCTTTGAAGAATTATCTACAAATAAGATGGTACATTCAGGGTCCTTGTATGTTTTTAAGGTGGCAATTCTCATGATATAGTGTTAATTTTTCTATAAGTGTTTCTAAAGAATGTATTCAACTAGGGATGTTTTTAGAATGGTCATTTATAAGAATATCTGAAGATGATATGCAATATATGAGTAGGAATGTCTTTATGGTTTTATTTTAATGTTGACAGTTAGATTACAATATGAAGGTATTTTTGTGTGTGTGATCTATGTGACTTTGATTTTGATCGAATAATAAGTTGCAACATTTTCCTTTTCGAAAAAAAAATTATCACCTAAAAATAATTTTCATGAACATAGGATATAAGAATAGAGACATTAAAAGAACAATAAAAAAATGCAAAAGATAAATAGAAACAAATGGCTTTCAATCACACATCAATGACAGTTATGGGAATAAAGTATGGTTACCTTAGATCCATGGCGTAACTAAAAAATCACAAAATCCTTATAGAAGAACGAGATTGCAACCTATTTCATGCATCTTGAAACTATCAAGTAGAAAATGGCATCCACGAAAGACAACATCAACAATCAACAATGCAAAGGAATTTATAAAACTACAATCTCATTCTTAAAATGTTACATTAGAGAAACTAGACATTCATTCCATAACAAGAATAAGAAGAATGGAGAAGATATCAATGATGAGAATAATCACACCTCATCTTTGGCAGAGAATTCCATTAATACAAAACAACAAGTATGCCTTCAATACACCTCAATTATTTCATAAGAAGATCATTACTATAAGTGTCAAATTACAAATGCAATTGAAATAATTAAGACCGTGACAACTCAAATAGGGATGGAGGTCTATAAATTAATGGAATTCATCCTCCCCTTATTCTATAGGCAAATGACTAGAATAGATCCTTAGGATCCTAGTTAATCCATATATCATTTAGTTAGTTTATTTTATGGATTTTATTTGTTTTAGTTTACTTTTCCAATCATCCTCGTCTCCTTTATTTTTTGTTCTTATTTATATTTCTTCTCATAGTTTTTTCTCCTTTTTAATGGTTGGGGCTTTTGTTTCTAGCTAGTTTATCATCTTCTTATATGTTTTTCTCCTTCCATTCACTCCTAGATCCTCTTTTATGGATTCCTTTATTATGTTTCTTACCCCTTTGGTCTTCTATTTTATATTATCCATTTAGATTAATTAATTTATTGGCCCTTGTATTTCGATGTTGCTATAAGATGAAATGAAAAGAAGTTATTAGCAAAGAAAATAGCCTTTTGCATAAGTCCACTAGCAATATAGGGAAAAGCTATTGAAATGACATAAGACCCTACTATAGAGGTGTATGATGAAAGTAACTTAGACATCAACTACTTTTATCCCTAAAACCTTATAAAATTTATTCACAATATAACAATATAAGAAATAAGTAAAAGGATTGAAGCAAATATTTAATAATTTATTCTTGATCCAATCTTTGAAGGAGAAAAACATTTGCATTTAAGCTTGCACCTACATGAAGTATTGAGACCAAAAAAAACATTGCATTTTCACAAACTAAATATTTAACAAGTGAAATTGGGTTTCTAAACAATTAACATTTATTGGTTTGGTTGTTCTTGTTTAAAGTGCATATTGCACTCCCACCTAATGCATGTTATTAGAATTTAGGTTACTGACTTCTATGAATGACCTAATGCATGTTATTGGCATTTAGGTTATGGGTATAACATTTTTGGAATCTTGGGCTGAGCATGCATGTTTTTTCTTGTCCCATATGTAGTCTTTCCATGAGAAATTATTTTTCTTCTCTTGAATATTATTGTGTTGTGTAAATGGACTCTAGAAGCTTCACAATACTGTGTGCATTCATCAAACCTCATTAAAACAATGGACCCAACATGACAATGCAAGTCAGAGATATTACATGCTTGGTAACTTGAGTGCTTGGTGTGGCAAATTAAGACTTTTATGGTTGAACAAATGAATTAGAAATATTACACGCTTGGCAACTTAAGTGGTTGAAGCTGCAACCAACCTTTAACTACTTCTAGATGGGTGACAAAAATAAGATTTTTATAACTATCTCAATATGCACACCACCAGCATTTGACAATGATAACAATTTGTAGAATATGCCATCTAATCCATCACTAAACTAAAGAATGTAATGCACAATTGTGAAGGGGGTGCTTCGACTTCTTTGTCTCAGTTCTATATGACGTTGTTTCACATAATTTTCTACTATAAGAATTCTAGTTAAGTAATATGGTAAGCAAGAAGATAACCTATAGGGTTTGTTTTGTTGTAGTGTTCATGTGAGTGCAAATAATCTTCCGACATTTATAACATTAAATTCATAGTAAGATTTGTAGTTGTGCTTGGAAAAATTGTTGGTTGCATATTATATGTTTCAATATAAGTAGAAAACAGAGCTTGAAAGATAATGCAAATCCATCTCAATGTTATGGACTAGGTTGGGATGAAGTCTTAAACCATGAAGGAAAATGTTCTGAAATAATTCTTGATGAATAAAATTATTCTAAAGGCCCTTTATCCGTAAGACTTACATGAAACTAGGTATTAAAATTCAAAAGTTTGAAAGGTGAACAAGTTATCTTGTTAGGTTTCTACCCTGCAATTTCAGAACATAAGCTTCATTGAAAATGGTTACCTTGATTCCATACCAGAATTTCATTGAGATTAATCTGAAGAGAACGGTACTAGCCCTAAAAATCATAATTAATATGTTTTCTAAATATTGTTCCAATGATAGTGATTTAATTGTTATCTCAACCCACAAAAGCCAATCAAATGTACTAAATGTTGAATGTCAAAAAATGAATATAGTTGCTCTAAGTCTCATGGTGTGTGCAAGAGCAGTGATAATCAAAACATGTTTCTCAAAAATTACAATGAATGCCATAGAATCATAAGTTAGAATAGCACTAGAAGTTCATTAGGTAAGATATCCATTAATGTTGATGTGCAAGTCTTACATGTTATATTTTTCATGGATTCTTAGTCATAATTACAGAAAAAGACAACAAATAGGAAAAGGGTCAAGACCTTGCAACCTCCATTTTGATGAACCTTAAAAGAAGTCACCTTTCCAAGAGATTGACATTGTACAAACAAGAAAGAATGCTTCCTGAAAATTGAGAAAATGCAATCTTCCATAAAGGGCTTGGATTGGAAAGCCTCTTTGTTGAAAAGAATGCACACATTGGTAAAATCTAAAATAGAAAATAGACTAAAAACCTTCCAGAAAAACACACACCAAGCAAATTTCTGATCTGGCCAGTGAATTATCCCATTTTCTTTAAACTCCAAGAAGAATGTAATAAACTAGATTTATTGGTAATGAAATCAACATGCCAAATATCACTCTTCAATGGTTGTTATCACGATTTACTGTGATTGGAGAATTGGGAAAGCATTCCTAGTTAAAAATGGAAACTATACTTATGATGTGCTAAGTATATTTGGATGTACATTGTACTCTTTAGTGAACAAAAAGGGAACAATTCCTTGAGGGAGTGTTGCCTGATCCAAGACAACAAATTGTAGATATGAAATCAGCATTCCTAGTTAAAAATGGAAACTATACTTATGATGTGCTAAGTATATTTGGATGTACATTGTACTCTTTATTGAACACAAAGGGAACAATTCCTTAAGGAAGTGCTGCTTGATCCAAGACAACAAATTGTAGATACGAGATTCCAGTCTTACAATAACATCAAGCAAAACCTTCAATAAAAAAAAACATATAAGAGAAAGGGAAGATAAAGAGGTCAAATTTACAAGTACATTGTTTATTCTAGCTTTGGCTACAAGTAAACAAGAGAAACGATGACAAGAAAAATACTTCTCCATAATCTGCATGATAGCAATATGAAAAAAAAATCCTCAAAGGCCAAGAAAGATAGAAGATGAAGCCATTACAGTTGGCCACGTAAGAAACCTCAAAACCATTGCAAACGTTGCAATAGAATTTCCATAGGATATGATTCACAGTTGCAATTCCATAGGCATGTAATACAAATATGAAATTAGAAATCCAACGAGAATGATGTCATGAATAGAGTTCTTTGTCTGCTATAATCTTATACTACAATATGAAAGAAAAAATGAGTTGCAAAATTGACTAAACCAAATCTATGAATATGCAGGAAAGCTCCTCAATGAGAAAACCATAGAAGTACTAAACATGGCCATACCAAGACCAACATCAGACAAAATACTTATTGATTGCTCCATGATTATTGGAATTGCAATATCTCATCTACAAATATCATTATTGAAATGATATACTCAAACAATAATGTTTGTGTATCCACATTTGAACAAAACTAGGTAATCCATGGTCCAGAATATCTCTCTTCCCCTATATTTTGTCTTAACATTGATATTATGTGAATATCCAAGAGACTAAATATTTAGAAAAAAATTATTCTCAAGTCTACTGAGAATACATCTCAGCCCTTTCCCCATCCTTGGGGCAAGGATCAGTGAAGAAGGGGTTATCCCTTTCACTACCTTTTCCCTAATTTTCTTTGAGAGGGAAAGGAAATAAGTAAGGTCCTGACTGAGCTTAGGTTCAGGTAAGGTGCTCTCCCTGAGCAATTAAAGTAACTCAAATGCATCTGGAAGGCTAGTTTCCACAAAATTGTACAAGCAAGCTTTAAGAAGCCTAAAAAAACCCCTTTGTATTAAAAGTACCAAATCTGATAATATTTTGATTCATATCTAACTTGACCCTTTATCTGTGATTTTGAAAGGCTTTCCCTCGACCTTCTAGTATAGGGACATGACTAAAAACTAAGTTTAGAGAGCCAAAATTGTCTTTGGCATACCCGTAGATACTAGATAGATGAGTTGTGGCCTTCTACGAGACATCCTAGAAAAATCTGAAATATCTAAGCCCCTCCTCCTCATTCTACACCACCAGTAAAATTTGTTAGCTAACACAATGAATAATACTTGCATGTTACTATATTTAATTGAAAAACATTTATCTAAAATATTAACAAAAAAAATTGTGAAGCTTCACAAAATGTGGAGATTCGACTAAGAGGACATGTCACTAGCCAAGCAACGATTAAAATCCCAAACCACCACACCATAACAAAAAAAAATTGTCGACCCTCTCTTGAATGCTCCTTCCTCGAAGGTCATTAACACCTGTCTTCTCTGGTTTTATCTGATGAGATGTAGTAAGGATATTTATAATTTAGTTTCATCTTATTTTATTTGATGAGATGCAGTTATTTGACCATAATTTTCACAAGGCTCTATAAATCAGTCCTCTTTTCTTAATTTTCACAAGGTTCTATAAATAAGTCTACCAAAAGTGTTGCTAGCCTTATGGGGGACTAATCTACTTTTATAGCTAAAACATGTATGTTCTCTCTACTTTTGTGGTATAATGGTTGCTATATAAAGGTATGTGTTGATAAATTTGGGTTTCTATTTATTTATTTATTATTGTAATTGTATGGGTCTTCTAGCTTATCGTTTATTGTTAATTGATATATTACATGGGATTTATGGGTATTATATTTCAACAAAGACCAATCAGTTCCTTGAGTTTCTGTCTGCCATCCTAAGCTAGGTGGTGGTATAATCTGCTCTTTTGACAACCATTGATAGCCAAAGAAGTTCCAATGTTTTTGTGGTATAATGATTTGCTATATTGAAAAGGTGCAGGTTTGGTGGTTTAATTGCATTACAGTGCTGTGAATTGCAAAAATATTTTGGGATCAAGTACTTGGGTTGGTTCAGGAGTTTGATGTTGATATTTTTTATTATTCTTTTTTAAAGAAATACCAAGTAGTAATTGTTTTATTTTTTGTTTTATTTGTCATGTTTTGAGTTTATTTTTATTGCCATAATCACTTTGATCTTGTTACTTATTTTGCAATGAAATGAGAATAAGAAAAATACAAACCCTAACAAGTTATCAATCAAAGATAAATTATAAATATTTAGTTGTTAATGTAAGAATTCATTACCTGCAGTTTCTAAATCTACTGTAATGGTACCACGCTTTACTGCTAAAGGGTACTTTGTTTCATTGTAATGCTCAACGGCATGATGGTTGCCTCCAGTTCCATCCCAATTCTTTCTCCCATAAAGAATCATACCATCTGTCAGATTGAGCCACAAATTGTCAACCTCGTCACACTTTGGACACTTCCATTAAGATGGACATATCGTGACACCATTATCAATCTGTTGCAAGTTCAATGCATATGCACTAACTTGCTTCTTATCATCCACCCAAGCTGCAACCTATTCTTTGCGCTTAGCACCCACAATTAACAGTACACCATCAACTGATAGCCTGACCTGATATGTTTAAAGCATTCAAATGCATGAAAAAGAAAAAATCAATAATAGGAAGTCTTATAAGTTTCCACTTAATGAAAGGGATTTATAGCTTTAGCTCTCAACTACAAACTTCAAACTACAATTCCCATTATTAGGTACTTCAAAGTCAAGTTAGAGCCATTTCAACAACTTGTTAAATTTAAATAAGCCTCCCATGAGTGCATGCTTTTGTTAAGACTTGTAAGATAACAAAAACTAGATCCACGAAATTCTATGTTTTTAGGAACTATAGAGGTAGTTGCAATAAATTATTATATCCAGCTAGATGTTAAGCTCATCTAATCAGAGACAATGGTCTGTGTAAAATAGACTCTAGACTAGTTACCTTTTCTGGTAGTTCTACCGAAGGGAATGGAAGCGTAACATTATTAGGCAATATTACAATTTTATAAGAATCTTCATACTCCTGCTCTTGGTTTTCAAAGCCACCATCAATGCCTGCATAGATGAATTACTCAGATGATGCAAGAAACAAATTATTTGTGGTTTGAAATCTGTGCTTCTCCAATTTGAGCTTCCCTTCAACAATTCAAGTCATGTAGATATAACAAACACTATTAACCAACTAACCAACTAGGACCACTCTCTCCAAGTCCCCAACCTACAAAACTCACAAGAAATTCCTAGCCCCCTTTCCCATAACAAAGCACTCATTCTCCACCAACTCCAAAACCACCTAGAGATTTATACCTTGGTTTATGTTTTTCACCACCCTTTATTTTCTCAATTCAAGTTCCTTCTCCCCCCTCCCCTTCCAAAAAATATATATATTTCCTCATGCTCCCCACACGATTGAAAACAATAAATATAGTAAATGAAGTATTGACACGCAATTAAAAGAAATAATTCTCTTAAATCAATTTTTGACACCTACTTGAATATATATATATATGACACATTATTCCTCAGCTAAATCATGTCGGAACATATATTTAATTAATATAATACATGTTGTTTAATTAATCATTTCAACTAATGCATAGATTTTAATATAATCATATTAATTAATACAAGCCTCACATTAATGTATAATTTAAGAATCCACTCAAACAATTTGGAATGTTTAATTCTAGATTTTAAGTATATTAACACAATGCATATGAGGTATTTGTATATAGTTTGCATATCCATACTTCTTACACAAACTAATAATCTTAATCTTGAAATGCACAAAATACCTTTAATATTAGTTGTACATAAGCATTCACATGCTTATAATAGTAAAATAAGAATGGGGCATTGCATACACCCTTCCTTTAATAAACTTCTTCTCCAAGTTGGAGTTAAAAGGAAATAGATTCTAGGCATGCTCCTAGCTATATCCCCAACTGTAACTGCTTCCTGGATAGAATAGGCATTAAACTTCTGATTCCTTGCTGGACAATCTTTAAAGTAGTGTTTCTCCCCACACTCCCAACATTTTAAGGGTTCTTTTTTTGCTGGTTTTTATTAGGAACAATGGAGGGTACTGCAGAATATTGAGGTTTAAACTTATTTTTAATTATTACCCTGATACCCTCTCTGATTATTTACCATTTTTTTATGGAACTTATTTATTTTCTCTTAGAATCAAAATTATTTGGCCTTTGATTTTTCCAAGCTCATATACTTTCTCTTTTATTCTTGTTTTGGTCATACAAAAGTTGTCCTTAGTCATCATTTCATTTAGTGTCTTTTTCTTGTCATATTCAATCCATTCTTTAAACATGACAGGAAGGAAGCTAAGGAACCGTTGTATCTTCGAATTCTCATCAATTATGTAGGGGACATAGCAAAGTAAGCTTAAGAACTTACTACATAGCTCATTCATTGTCATGGCCCCTAACCTTAGTTCATAAAACTCCCTTTGTTTTTTATTTATAATAGTGTTTAGATAAATACTTTCTTTTAAACATCTTCTTAAAATTCTTTCAGGATAGATACCTTTATTTATATCTTGCCACCATATATCTGCCTTTCCAGTCAGATTATAGATGGCCATTTTTGCTTTCAACTCATCTAAGTAATTATATTTTTCTAAGTACTTTTCCATATCGAACAGCCAGTCCTTTGCCTCCTCTCCCTTCTCAATTTCCCCATTAAAAATGGGTGGTTTAATTTTTTTGAACTCCCCAGATATTTCCTCATAGGTTCTGTCCTTTTTCTTCTTTTTATTTTTGTCACTGCTTTCATTTGACTCTTGAGATTTTATCTGGTGTTTAACTGACTCTTCACTTGAAGTGTCATATTTATGGCTGGAAAATTCAAGCTTCCTACCCTTATGTTTATTGTACGGGCATTTTTAGGAAGTTCCTGATCAAAATCCTTATTTTTATCTTTTACTTATGGATTTTTGATAATAAGATAGTGTTTAGTTCTTCTTGAGCCTTCAAAATTTGCTCATTATCTTGCTTAACCCTTTTTAATTCAAATCTTAGCTCATCCATAGTCCTTTTTAATTCATATTTATTGTCCTAATTTTCATTTAAATCTACCTATAACTCTCCGTCCCTTAGATTACCCTCTTCATTTAAAGGTTGTTCAGGGTGACTTTCTTCTCCTGTAGACATTTCCGCATCTACCATCTTTCCTGCAAAATATATTTGTACTTCTCTTTGTTTTGTGTACAAGAATTTTCAAGACAAAATAAACATGATTCAGTTTTTTGTTTTCTATAGCAGTTTTTTGTTGATCCTATTAAGGCTTAGTGCTGAAACCACACTCTGATACCATATGTACCATACCTCAAATTTCAAATAAAAAAAAATATTCTATAACCATATATCTACACACAAATTAAATAAAAACTTATATGTTATGAGGCATTACAAACTAAATAGAGAGTTAAAATAATAACCTTGGTCATATGGATATTTCATCATCTCCTTTACAAAACTTAGAAACCCTTTTCCCAATAGAATAGTTTTCCAAACCAAAAAATCAAAAAGCTAAGTTACTTTTATTTTGCAAGAACCATTCTACAATTCTGATTTTGCGTTTCACCTTCTGCTACGGACCTCGAAAGTTGAAAAACTTTAGGAGACGATCACTTGGTCTTTCAGCTTTCTGCCTTTTGAATTACACCTTCTTCCTTCCGCTATGGAATCCAGGAATCGGAACTCAATGAAACAACCACCTTGCCTTTTGTCTTACCAACTTCTCAATTATGCCTTTCCGCCATCTGATGTGGACCTTGGAACTCAGAAAATCCATGAAATGATCACTTGGTCTTTTGGATTTCCTCCTTCTGATTTTCTCCTTGCAATTTCCACCTTCCGCCTTCTGCTATGGAATCCATAAATAAGAAACTTTACGTTTCGTTAATCTCTTTTCTAGACTTTCTTCCTTGTTATTTTTTCAACATTAAGATAGCATTGTGTTCTTAGGATCTTTTAACTGAGAGAATACCAAGCACAACAATAAAACATAAGCACATCACAAGAGACAAGAGACACAAAGAGTTTTTCTTAGGGAAACCATAAAGGAGAAAACCCTGCAACTTCCTCAGAGATAGAATCGGCACCAAAATAGTAAAAGCCCAAAACAGTAATATGCACTCCTGACAGCAGTAGTCTTCTTCTTGTCTAGTCCTAGTGTATTTCCTTCCTCACTAATGTGCCACACTTGAGTGAGTCAGTGATGTGTGTTACAAGTGATAAATAGAGAGGCTCTTACTCTCTATTTATATTCTTTCGTTCACTTGAAGTGCACTCCAACATGTCGGCCTCACTTAACAATTACTTACTGGAGTCGACATCTCTAGGAGTGTCTAATAACCCTAGTGCCCCACCACTTGTGGGGAGTTTGCCTCCTCCGACCAATAGGAGGGTAACACAATGGTGGGGACTACTACCCCGAATTACAATGACTCACCTAGGGTTGACTTCACTAGGATAGTCTAATAACCCAAGGGCCCCACAACTATGGGGACTTTAACCCTTGACCAATAGGAGGGTTACCCACAATGACTTGACATGACTTTCTCATTATAGAAACTTCCCGATCGGAACATCAAGGCATGAAATGACTCAAATACATCCCAGAATAAACATCGGGTTATAATACATAAGAAATACGAATGAATACATTCTGAAGTTACAAATACATCAACACTCCCTCTTAACTAGGAAGGTATTCTCTCGACACAATTTATTAGCACTGGTCTTCTTCTCTGTATCATCTGATTCATCGTCAAGTCTTCATCATCTTCAAAGTCATGTTTATCTTCAAGTCATCTTTATATGTAAGTCATCTTCATTTTCAAGTCATCTTCACTAGATCTGGATCATCTCTCGATCTGGATCAACATGGAACATCATCACTGGATCTGGATCATCTCTCGATCTAGATCAACATCACTGGACTGGATTTGGGTCATCACTCAATCTGGATCATCATCAATGGACTGGATCTGGATCATCACTTGATCTGGATCATCATCACTGGACTGGATTTGGATCCTCACTGCTGGATCATCATCACTAGATCTCGATCATCACTCGATCTGGATCATCGCTGGCTATCATCACTAGATCTGGATCATCACTCGATCTGGATCATCACTGGTGCTATCTCGTGATTCTTCTTGTCATAGGAAGTTCTACAGAGCGAGCCCTTTTTCATGTTGGTTGTAGGCCTACCCATCATGTAGGTCTTCTCCCAGCACTTACATCTAACCTACTCATCAGAAAGGCATGCCCAACACTCACATCTGATCATGTAGGAACTAATCCTATAATCATATCAGAATGGACCAGCACTCACATTCACTAGCATGATAGGACACACCTACTATCATCTATGAAATGGCTCAGCACTTACAACCACCAGCATGATAGGACACACCTACTATCATCTATGAAATGGCTCAGCACTTACAACCACCAGCATGATAGGACACACCTACTATCATCTGTGGAAAGGCACAACACTCACATCCACCAGCATGGACACACCTACTACCATCTGTGGAAAGGATCAACACTTACAATCACCAGCATGGTAGGACACACCTACTACCATCTGTGAAAAGGCTCTACACTTATAATCACCAGCATGGTAGGACACACCTACTACCATCTGTGAAAAGGCACTACACTTACAGTCACCGGCATGATAGGACACACCTATTATCATCTGTGAAAAGGAACAGCACTCACATCCATCAGCATGATAGGACACACCTACTATCATCTGTGGAAAGGCTCAGTACTTACATCCATCCAGGCGGGAACACATCCTGCTCACAATGATGGAAGGGCATGCACTCATATCTGATCATGAGGGAACACATCCCAGCAATCATATCAGAATGGCCCCCAGTCCTCCTTGACTGAGCTACCTAGTAACTGACCAGGCGCCTCCATTCTCCTAGAGAATGGCAGTTGCACTTACATCCTACCTACTCATCGGAATGGCCAACACTCACATCTGACATGCAAGGAACTTAATCCTTTAGCCATGACAGAATGGTTCAGCCCTTACATCTGATCAAGTGGGAACACATCCCTCTATCACATCAGAATGGCTACTCAGTCTTTACACTGAGTGTTCCTGGTAACTGACTAGGTGCCTCCATTCCTATAATGGCAATTGACCTTACATCTATCCTACTCGACAGAATGGCCAGCACTCATATCTAACATGGAAGGCACCAACCCTACCACCATGACAGAATGGCTCAGCCCTTACATCTGACCTGCTCGTCAGAATGGCTATGGATCTCAGCACTCATATCTGACATGGAAGGAACCGATCCTCTCACCATGACAGAATGGCTCAACCCTTACATCTGACCTGCTCGTCAGAATGGCTTTGGGACTCATCACTTTCCCTTGGAGGAAACCTCGATCTGGAGGACACCAAGCTTCTCCCTGAAGTACTCAAACTTCAGCCTAGCCAATGGCTTCATCAATACATCAGCTATCTATTCCTCCATTGCAACATACTGGAGCTTCACTACTCCTCTCTGCACCATATCCCTGATATAGTGATACTTGATCTCGATATGCTTCAACTTGTCATGGAACACTGGATTCTCTGACAACTTCACGCAACTCTAGTTGTCACAATGTATACAAGTAGAATCGAACTGGAGATCAAATATATCAGACAGTAGCTTCCCCATCCATACTGCCTCACAACTAGCTGAACAAGTTGCGACATACTCTGCTTCAGCTGTACTCAGTGCCACATAGGATTGCTTCTTGCTAAACCAAGAGATCACACTTAATCCCATTATGAAGCAAAATATTGAAGTACTCTTCCTGTCGATGGCAGTGCCTGCCTAATCTGAATCAACATAACCTTCCAGGTTGATCTTTTGATTCACACCATAATTGAGCCCATAATCAACTGTACCCTTCAGGTACCTCAGAATATGCTTTGCAGCAGTCAAGTGAACACTTCTCGGATCTATCAAGTACTTGTCTCAAGGTGTTCACAGCAAAGCAAATGTCTGGTCTCGTGTTCGTCAGGTACATCAATGACCCAATCATCTGACGATACATCGTAGCATCAACTGACTCTGATGAAGCATCACTCAATAGCTTCAGGTTCGATGCCATAGGTGTGGTCATAGCTTTGTAGTCCATCATCCCAAACCTCTTCAGGATCTCTACTGCATACTTCCCTTGTCCAAGGAAGATATCATCCACACTCTACCACACCTCCATGCCTAGAACAATAGTGCATCAACACATAACAGGAACATCACTGGTCTTCCACCTTCAACCTTGAAGCAAAGGTTGGAATCCACTTTACTCTCAGTAAAGCCTAGAGTTATCAGTAATATTCCCATCCTATTGTACCATGTCAATCCTCAAGATATTCTATAGTCACTCCTTATGAAGCGGAGCATCATACTCCCTCCATCTTCTGTACTCTATGCACTGAAACATTCTGTACTGGAGTGACAAGTAGTATCCGTCTAGGATCATTGGATAACAAGATCCTCTATCTTGAAGTTTTTCAAAAGTTCTTCTCACATCTATCTGTGAGCTTGTCATCCTTTATCAACCTTGTAGCAAAGGTTAAGATATTCATCAAGCTCATCATGTATGTGTTATCCCATGGGTGTCTTCTGAACTCGTACAAGGCCTTCTTTCATTTGCACACATGATTATGCATGTCATGTGACTTCACTTCTAGTGACTGCAAATATCTCTTAGCAGTTTATGTCTTCTTTTCATGAGAATCCTTGTGCTACGAAACTTTCTTTGTATCCCACGATATTTCCATCTACAGCATGATGGAGCTATGAACTTCCCTTCATGTATTGATACTGCATCCTAGAAATCATTCTTCTTTGAACTGGTCTTCCATATCTTCTTAGTTACTTCTTCATGGCTGGAAGGTTATGCATTAATGATGTCACTGCACTCATCATATTATTCTTCATTTTGAAATGTCATCACTTGCTCTTCGGAACAAGTCTTCATTCTTCTTTTCTTGTAGGTGATTATGTATGCGGTCTTTCCTACAAGTCAAATGCAATTGTATCGTTAGAAACATTTGCTAAGGAATATTTATACTGGAAAACACTTATACATAAATATATGATCATGCAACTACTTTATCCAATATAACATTCATCCATATCTCATTGAAACTTTCTAGATGCCTTCCATCTCTGCCAGGACAACATTAAGATTGTGCACTAATCCAATATGTCAGCAAAGAGGTTTCATTCTAGATAAGTAGCAATGGAGAATTTTTATAGCACCATGAGCTACTTACCCATCACATGCATATTAGTAGCATACTGTCATTAATCCAAACATCCTATCATGTATAATACAATAACTGAATATAAACAAATGCATAACAAAACAATGAAATGACAATTGAATACTTATCTTTATTTGTTTCATGGGTAGACTGCTCCTTGATCCTTCAGCTTCATCGTCTTCTTCATTCATAATAGCATCCTTTCTTATCAAATGCTAAGGTGGATAAGAATTTCTTCAAGAGTTGAGATCTTCATATTCCTCATCGCTTGAGGGATCTTCTTTGGATGATGAGAGCTTGATCTTCAGTTTCTTCCATCTTCCCTTCTCTTCTTATGAATCGAGCTTCTTCTTCTTCTTGGAGTCTGCTGAAAGTACTTACTTCCTTCTAGCACACATTCTTTGAATGAATGAATCACATGATCCTAGGAGGCTATTCAAGGTGGTCATCACCACTTCTACATTCTTCACTTATTCTTTTACTGCTTCAAGTTGTTCTTGATTTGAGAGACTCTTATGACTGCATGGTCTCTGCATTCTGGATCTTCACATTCTTCAATTGGTTTCTCAAGGTCATATTCTGATTTTTGTTCTTCCCTTCAAATAGCTTGGTCAAGGAATCAAACATATTTGGTGTCTTTAAGGAAGACACTTGTGGTACAAGTTGATCCGTGACTGAATCAATCATGATCTTCTTAGCCTTGACCAAGTTCTTCTTGTGTAAGGCTTCTAGCCTCATCTCCCTCTGAAACTGGAACCTCTCTACTCATGTAGGTGTCCAATTCATTTTCTTCATATAGATCATATACTTCTATGCTTGGAAGTTGTGAGCTTCACCAATCTGATGTGATAGATGAGAACTTCAAATGAAAATAGCAAAGGATTAGATCTTACCGATTTGAGGTGTCCGTCTTGGTTCCGGAGCTGGCTGATCTAGGGTTTGTCACAGAAACCCTAATTTTCAAAACTTGGAATATTTTAGATATTATTGGATAAACAGATATATATATTCAAATGGAGCTGTCCAATGTACTCCTTTTCTAAAAACGGTGGAGAGAATCTCCCGGAACAGGAAGCCCTAATTTTCCAATTTCTTCTGCATAAATGTATGTTACTGTTTCTATGATATCTCCAAAATTTATGCTCCTATATGTCTTAAATTTATCACTGAGGTAACCCCGTATGTCTCTGATCTAAAAAAATAGGTTTCATCAGAATTGGTTTTACTATTTAGGATTTATGATCATTTTCCCAAGGTGACCTGTTACAGGACTGTTTAGAACAGCGAAGTTGTATGACATGACACGTGTCACTGGTTCATATTCTGAGTCTGATATTCATACCACTGAAATTACAGTCCGTTTCCTTTTTGGAACATCTTCAGGAATTCCATTTGGACCTTTGTATCCCAAGATATTGCAATTATCCCCAGGTGTCCTGTTTAGGAATGAATTCTAGAAGAGGCTGCAACCCTAACTTGGAGGGATTATATCTCCCCGAATATAGCAAATATGAGGCTGAGTTTTGGATACAGTTTTTATCAGGATCTTATCTTCTGCCCCTATAATTTTTAGCTTTTGAGACTTCGTCAACCTCTAAATATAGCGACTGTACCAAAACTTATCAGTTTTAGTATTTAGGGTTTTTCCTAGCTCGAGGTCAAACTAGGGTTTGACTTTCCTGGAGTTTCACCCAACCAAAATTCTTGATCCAGGGCTCTAAAATTCGGTTCTAATGAGGATAAAAATCCTATTCTGGTCTCACTAAAAAAATTCCTCTTCTGTATAAATCCCTAATTTCCACACCGAAAACTAAAAATGCTCGGAATCGAATTCCGCTTCGACAGAAAGATGTGCCCTTCAATGAAGAGTTAGCCTAGCATGCTTTTACTGATAGATTGTGGAGAGAGACCCAAAAATTAAGAAGCCCTAGCTTTTGCAGCTGCATAATGTCTTCTTCTTAGGTTAGCTTTGATTCCATGTTAGTTTTTCAACATTAAGCTAGCATTATGTTCTTAGGATCTTTTAACTAAGAGAATAACAAGCACAGCAATAAAACATAAGCACATCACAAGAGACAAGAGACACAAAGAGTTTTTATTGGGGAAACCATAAAGAAGAAAACCCAGCAACTTCCTCAGAGATAGAATCAGCACCAAAACAGTAAAATCCCAAAACACTAAGATGCACTCTCGACAGCAGTAGTCTTCTTCTTGTCTAGTCCCAATGTATTTCCTTCCTTGCTAATGCACCACACTTGAGTGAGTGAGTGATGTGTGTTACAAGTGATAAATAGAGAGGCTCTCACTCTCTATTTATATTCTTTCATTCACTTGAAGTGCACTCCAAGATGTTAGCCTCACTTAACAATTACTTACTAGAGCCGACATCTCTAGGAGTGTCTAAAAACCCTAGTGCCCCACCACTTGTGGGGACTTTGCCTCCTCCGAACAATAGGAGGGTAACACAATGGTGGGGACTACTGCCTCGACTTACAATGACTCACCTAGGGTTGACTTCACTAGGATAGTCTAATAGCCCAAGGGCCCCATAACTGTGGGGACTTTAACCCTTGACCAATAGGAGGGTTACCCACAATGAATTGACACGACTTTCTCATTATAGAAACTTCCTGATCGAAACATCGAGGCATGACATGAATCAAATACATCCCGGAATAAACACCGGGTTACAATACATAAGAAATAAAAATGAATACATTCTGAAGTTACAAATACATCAACATTCCTTCTACATTCCACATCGACTTTTCACACCGTTGATCCTTGCAGGAACAACCTTGACCGTTGATCTTGTTTTGATGTGGAAATCTGATCCTGGAAACTCCAAGTTATGTTAATATTATTTATGGACTTTTTTCCCTGCCGCATTCCACATCGAATTTTCCCACCGTCTATCTTGGCGATAACATCCTTGACCATCGATCTTGTTTTGATGCGAAAATTGGATCTCGAAAACTCCAAGTTTCGTTAAATTAATTCTTGCCTTTCCACGTTCCACAAATTGCTTCTACACCATTGATATTTGCAAACTCAACCTTAACCGTCGATTTTGATCTGATGCGGAAATCAAGAATTGGAGCTCAACATTATACCTTGTTCTTTATTTCCTGCTTTCCGCCTTCCAGCTTCTACAGCTTCTATAAACCTTGATCTCTTTTGCGGCTCTATTCCCAACTATTGATCTAATTTATTTTATGGATTCACAATGAAACCTTCAGGACTATCATCAACAGTTAATCTTACCCGTGGATGAAATCTTGGTCATTGATCTTCTAAATTTGTGGATCAATGTCTAAATCACTAAGGTGGACTCAACCCTATAACAAAATCCTTTGGATAAAAATTTCATGCATTCTCTGGGACATTAAACAACTTTCTCCTTAATCAGTGAAATGTCTTGTTGACCATATGATCAGTGTCCTCACCAAATAAATGGTGGAATAAAAAATTATGAAGTGCATTCCATAAAAAATTTGTGCACATCCAAAGCTGTTCAAAACCCGAAACTTCTCCCTATGAAATTGTTCTGGACCGTCGATTTATTTTATGATAGATCTCAGCCATAGATCTTGATCTTAAATTCCAGTGATCAACTTCTAATTTCAGAGCTCGAACCCTCCTTTATCTTCCTTGCTCTTTCCCTTGTGAAATATCCTTATCGATGTCGATATTCTCCAAGATCAATGTCCACTAGACGATGAAAGGTGATTTGTTTAGGTTTAATTTGGGTGCAACTTCTAAGTGTGAAATTCCTTTTCAACTATTGATCTGATTTCTCTTATGGATCAACGCTTAAATATCGATTCAATCAGTTTCTAGTTGATTTGAGGGTTTAAATCACTATAAGTTAATTGGATATGGAAACTACCTTACTGATTACATTCATACCTTGATTCCACCTACTGAACATGATTTGGGAACATTTAACCAACTGTGGTAAGTTTCTTACAGGATTTATACTGTTTAATTACATTTTTTCTGTATGCAAATAAGTTTCAACCACAATATTGAAATAAATCAGATCTAAACTATAAAAAATCATTATAGTTCCATTCAGAAACCTAAATTTGTAAATGAATAATTAAGGGAGAATTACAGAAAGCAATTTCAGAAGGAAATACACATCAGGAACCTCTGATACCGTCTAAAACCAGAAGGTTCAAACTATCAGATGTGGACTCATCAATTCTAAAGCATTCAAGCATAACAATAGTAAGCTAACTAAGAATGACACTAGAATCTACTTTGATACTCATTAATACAAGGATTTATAAAACACGTATAATGGTTTTCCAAAAAAGGATTAAACAATACTTCCACAAATTATAACTCCAAATTTAACATTTCACCTGTACATCCTACTGCATCTAAAATCATTCATAAGAAACCAAGTAGGAACCTGCCACCAATGTTGGGAAAACAAAAGTGGAGAAGTTGTTCCTCCCAACCAACTCCCAGAGCAGCCAAATTACTTTCTCTAGAACCCTCAAACCTATTCATTGAACCCCAAGAGAAAAATATCTTAATGTTCCATCTCTTCCATTATACATATGTTAATCCCTGTCCAATGTTAGCCTCTTGATGCTCATGGACATACTATTAAATAGTATTTTTCCTAAGACTCGGTCATTTATGAGCCTCCTTCTCTCTAGAAACTTAGCTAGGAGTGCGGACCTGATTTTTGGGGATGATGCCTCCTACATCTTGAGTTCTCACTCAGTGGTCTTTTACACTTGTCATTTTCCTCTTGTGGTTCAACAAACACTCTTTCAATAGCTCTATCTGCTTTTGTTCCCCTTCATCCTATTTTATTACATAGGGAATGTTTTATTACAAAATGTTTTATTCTCGACCTTCTTGTCAAAGAATAATAAAATAATAATCAAAATATGTTCCAACATAATTAAAAATTATTAATTCAGGGGGTATTACATACACCTCCCTTTAAAACATAAAATCGTCCTTGGGTTAATCACTTTTTCTTTTATTCATCCATGTCAGCCACTTGAAATAAGTATGGATATGCCTCCTACATATTACTTTCTAGCTCCCAAGTAGCTTCTTCCAGACTAAGGTGCTTACATTGCACCTTTACTTGTTAGATGGTACGGTTCCAGAGTAAAAGTTCTCTTTTGTCGAGAATGTGCTCTGGTCCCACTTGGAACTCTCCCTCTAGTTCCACGTGGATTACATTCCAGTCAATTACATGAGAAGCATCATGAACATATCTTTTCAATATATAAACGTGAAACACATTATGTACTTTGATACTCGGTGGTAAAGATAGTCGGTATGCAATCGACCCTACTTTAGCTAGAATTTCAAATGGCCCGCAATACCTAGGTACCAATTTATTATACTTTCCCAAGCTAAAGGTACTTTTCTTGGTATTTACCTTTATGTATACATGATTACCCACTTGGAACTCTCTAGGATTTTTTTTTAAGTCACCATAACTTTTCTACCTGTCATAGGAAGTCTTCAATTTTTGTTGTACATGTTTCATAGTTAGTTCCATATATTCTAATAAATCAGGTCCTAACATCAATCTATCAACTGGGTTACTCCATGAGATTGGATTATTACACTTAATTTCATAAAAAATTTCAAATGGACTCATACCTGTAGAAACTTGGAATTATTTTTATAAGCAAATTTAACCAAGTGTAGGTAGTCTTCCTACTTACCTGGTTTGTCCATAACATACATTCTTAGCATGTCCTCTAAAACCTGGTTTACCCTTTCAGTATGCCCATCCATTTTGGGATGATATGCAGTACTGAAATTTAACTGGGTACCCAAGCCTTTAAATAAGTCTTTCCAGAAGTTACGTGTAAACTTCGTGTCTCTATCTGAGACTATCACTTTCGGTATGCCATGTAACCTAAATATTTATTTCATGAAGATGTTTGCAATATTAACAACTTTGTAGGTAAATTTGACAGGTATAAAATGAGCCGCTTTGGTTAGTTTGTCAACCACAACCATGATGGAATCATGTTGTCTTAAAGTCTTGGGAAATCCGATGATGAAATCCATATTGATGGTCTCCCACTTCCATTCTGGAATGGGTAGTGGCTGCAACAATCCTGTAGGATGCTGATGCTCTGCTAACTCGCTAACATTCTAGGAAGCGAGCTAAGTATTCAACTACTTATTTTTTCATGTTTGACAAAAATAAGTCCTTTCTAATCACGATAATCATTTTATGATACCCTAGTTGTCCTAAGTATGGTATTTTATGTAGTTCATCCATGACTGCCAATTTAAATTGTCTTATGTTGGGTATATACATCCTATTTTTATACAACAATAGTCCTTGTTGGTTTATGCTAAAGTCTATTTTTACTTGTTCTTGTTCATTTTTAGTAGTCTTTTCTTTTAACTCTAATAGTCCCCATCATAATTTCCAATGCTTAAAATATGACCTCCCAGATCAGATCCGTAGCTGTTTCTTGCACACAGTAAATTAACATGCCGACTTAAAGAATCTTCTACTTTATTTTCTTTTCCCTTTATATGCTTTATTTCAAATTCATACACGCTTAGAAAGGACAACCATCTGGCTTGTCTCGCATTCAAATTAGGTTTATCAAATAAATATTTGAGGCTTATGTTTTCTGACAAAAGTAAACATTTTCCTCCAATTAAGTAGTGTCACCACATTTTTAAGGGGTGAAATATAGCAGCAAGTTCTAGATCATGTGTTGCATAATTATTTTCATGATCTTTTAGTTTTCTAGATTCATAAGCTATGACAAAATTATCTTGTAGTAGGAACTCCACCTAACCGTTCATTGCAAGCATCGCTACATACGAGGAAAGCCTTGAATGGATCAACAAATTTTATTATCGGGGCAGTGGTTAATAGGTGTTTGAATTTGTTAAAACTTTCCTCACACTTTTTAGTCCAAGCAATTTTTTTCCTTTCTTTTGTAAGGAGGTTATGGGTTAGGAAATCTTAGAAAAACCTTCTATGAACTTCCTGTATTATCGAGTGATTCCCATAAATGATCTAATGTTAGATACATTTTTAGGAACCAACCATTCCATGATGGCTTCTACCTTATCTGGGTTGACTGAGATTCCATCCTTGGAAACTACGTGTCTGAGGTCTTGAATCTCGTCTTTGAAAAATTCACATTTACTGAACTTTGCATAAAACTGTTCTCTTAATACTTGCAAAACTATTTTAAGACGTTCTTCGTGTTCTTGTTCATTCTTAGAGTAGATTAATATGTTAGTAAATGTGAATTTTTCAAAGACGAGATTCCATCCTTGGACACTACGTGTCCGAGGTCCTGAATCCTATCTTTGAAAAATTCGCATTTACTGAACTTTGCATAAATTTGTTATCTTAATACTTGCATAACTATTTTAAGATATTCTTCGTGTTCTTGTTCATTCTTAGAGTAGATTAATATGTCGTCAATGAAGAAAACCACAAATTTATCCATATAGTTACTTAAGATCTTGTTCATTAAACACATGAATGCAACAGGTGTGTTTGTTAACTTAAATGGCATTATGACAAACTCATAGTGACCGTAATGGGTCCCAAATGTTTTTTTTTAAATATCTTCATCCTTTATTCTCACTTGATAAAAACCCGACCTTAAATCTATCTTAAAAAAGGTAGTTTCTTTGGGGAACCAATCGATCAAATCATCTATCCAAGGAAGTTGATATATGTTTTTAATAGTCATTTTATTTAGTTTTATGTAATCTATACATAATATTAGGTTACCGTCCTTCTTTTTCACAAAGAAGATCGGCACTCCCTAGGGAGATATACTTAGTCGAATGTACTTTTTATTGATTAGTTCTTGTAACTGTGATTTTAGTTCTGTGAGTTCGCTTATGTTCATTTGATATGGATATTTCGATGCTGATACCTCTCCAGGTATCAAATCGATTGTGAATTCTAAATCCCTTTTTGGAAGAAGTCTAGGGACTTCTTATCGAAAGATATCTACGAAATCCTTTAAATCATGTATGTCTTCTAGTTTATGCTTCGTATCATTTTCCTTAACATTCATTATATATACTATGAATACTTTACATCCTTTTCTTACTAATCTCTATGATTTTTACAGCAGATATTTCTTTGATGGTTACCTTCCTAGGAGTTTCTTTCATTTTTATATTATTTCCCTTATTATTAATACATGTAAAATTTTTATCAAAACAGTCGAGCAAACCTTTATTCTCTTCAATCCAATCCATTCCTATCAACAGATCATAAGATCCTAAAGGTAATATATTTACATTCACATGTGTAAGAAAATCATTCAACATTATCTTACAATTTCTAACAATACTTGTAACATGTCTATTTGTACTTGTGGTTAACTGTACTAGCCATGACTTATCAAAATTTTCAGGTACCAAATTGTATAAATCAACTACTCTAGATGAAATATAACTTAGTATTTGACCTGGATCAATTAATATAGAGATAGGTTGATTGTTTATCATACCTTCAATTTTGACCATGGAATTCTGGTGGTCTGCTTGCCGATTCTCCAAAGAAGCGTTGGGCATGCTCCTGGCCATATCCCCAACTGTAACTGCATCCTAGATAGAATGGACATTAAACTTCTACTTCCTTGCTGGACAATCTTCAAATTAGTGTTTCTACCCATTCTCCCAACATTTTAAGGGTTCTTTTTGTGCTAGGTTTTTATTAGGAACAATTGAGGGTACTACAGAATATTGAGGTTTAAAAAATTTGTAATTATTACCTTGATACCCTATGTGATTATTTCCCATGTTTTTATGAAACATATTTTGTTTTCTCTTAGAATCAAAATTATTTGGCCTTTAATTTTTCCAAGATGGTATACTTTCTCTTTTATTCTTGCTTTGGTCATAACAAAAGTTGGCCTTCCTCATCGCTTCCTCTAGTGTCTTTGGATTTTCATATTCAATCCATTCTCTAAACATGACGGGAAGGAAGCTAAGGAGCTGTTGTATATTCAGCTTCTCATCAATTATGTAGGGGACATGGCGAAGTAAGCTTAAGAAATTACTACATATTTCTTTCATTGTCATGGCCCCTAACTTTAGTTCATAAAAATTCTTGGATTTTTCTTTATAATACTCTTCAGATAAATATTTTCTTTGAAACAGCTCCTTAAAATTTTTCTAGGTTACATACCTTTCTATATATCTTGCCACCATATATCTTCTTTTCTAGTCAGATTATAGATGGCCATTTTTTATTTCAACTCATCTGAGTAATTATATATTTGAGAGTACTTTTTCATACCAGACATCCATGCCTCTGCCTCCTCGTCCTTCTCAATTTACCCATTAAGCATGGGTGGTTTAATTTTTTTGAACTCCCTAGAGATTTCCACATAGGGTCTGTAAATTTTCTTCTTTTTATTTTCGTCACTGGTTTCGCTTGACTCTTGATTTTTTCTATGGTGTTTAACTGACTCTAGTCTTGAAGTGTTATAGTTATGGCCGGAAAATTCCAGCTTCCTACCCTTACGTTTATTATACGAGGTAGTTTTAGGAAGTTCTTGATAAAAATCTTTTTTTCTCTTTTTCTTCATTATGGATTTTTGCTAATAAGATAGTGTTTATTTCTTCTTGAGCCTTCATAACTCACTCATTATCTTCCTTAACCCTTCCTAATTCATATATTAGTTCATCCACACTCTTTTTAATTCAGATTTATTTTTCTGAGTTTCATTTAGATCTATCGAGAACTCTCCCTCCCTTAGATTACCCTCTTCATTTAAAGGTTGGTCCGGGCGACATTCTTCTCCTGTAGACATTCCTGCATCTTCCATTTTTCCTATAAAATATATTTGTACTTCTCTTTGTTGTGTTAAGAGAATTTTCAAGAAAAAATAAACATGATTTAGTTTGTTTTTTCCTATAGCAATTTCGTGATACCATATGTAACATATCTCAAATTTCAAATAAAAAAACATCTATAGCCATATATCTACAGACAAATTAAATAAAAACCTATCTGTTATGAGGTATTACAAACAAAATAGAGAATTTAAATCCTAACCCTTGTCATATGAAAAGTTCATCATCTCCTTAACAAAACTTAGAAACCCTTCTCCCAATTTTCCAAACCAAAAACTCAAAAAGCTAAGTAACTTTTCTTTTGCAAGAACTATTCCACAGTTCTGATTATGTGTTCTGCCTTCCACTGTGGACTTCAAAATTCAAAAAACTCCATGAAACGACCACTTGTTCTTTCAGCTTTCCGCCTTCCGAATTTTGCCTTCCACCGCGAAATCCGAGAATTAAAACTCAACGAAACAAGCTACTTGTCTTTTTTCTTTCCTCCTTCCAAATTAATCCTTTTCATATTTTGCTATGAACATTAGAAGTCAGAAACTCCATGAAGCGATCACTTGGTGTTCCATATTTCCACCTTCTGATTTCTACCTTCCGTCTTCTGCTACAGAATCTGTAAATCAAAAACTTTACGTTTCGCTAATATTTTCTCGACTTTTCTCCTTCCACATTCTGTATCGTATTTCCGCAGTGTTGATCCTTGCGGGAACAACCTTGAACGTCGATATTGTTTTGATGAAGAAATCGGATCACGAAAACTCTAAGTTCATTAATCTTATTTATGGAATTTTTGCCTTCTGCATTCCACATCAACTTTTCGCACTGGTGATCTTGGCAGAAAAAACCTTGACTGACAATTTTTCTTTGATGCAGAAATCGGATCTCGAAAACTCCAAGTTTTGTTAACTTAATTTTTTCCTTTTCGCGTTCTGCATTCTGCAAATGCCTTTCACACCATTCATCTTTGTGGAATCAACCTTGACCGTTGATCTTGATCTAATGCAGAAATCAAGAATTAGAACTCAACATTCTGCCTTGTCCTTTCTTTCCCACTTTCCAACTTCCACCTTCTACAACTTCTTTAAATCGTTGAACCCTTTTGCGGCCTTAATCTTGGCCATTGATCTAATTTCTTTAATGGATTCACAATGAAAACTTTGTGACTATCATTAGCCATTGATATTCCCTGTGAATGAAATCTTGGTCATTAATCTTCTAAATTTGTGGATCAACGCATAACTCAATCAGGCGGATTCAATCCAGTAGAAAAAATCCTTTGGATAAAAATTTTGTTCCTGCTCTCAGTTGTTAAACAAATTTCTTGTTAATCATCGAGATTCCTTGTTGACTGTCTGATCAGTGTCCCCACCAAATTAATGGTGGACTCCAAAATTATGAAGTACATTCCATAAAAATTTCATGAACATCCAAAGTTGTTCAAAACCCACAACTTCTTCCTGTGAAATCACTGTGGACCATCGATCTATTTTATGATCGATCTTGGTCGTAGATATCGATATTAAATTCCAGCCATCAACTTCTAATTTCATAAGTCGATCCATTTTTAAATATTCCTTTCTCTTTCCATTGTAAAATGTCCTTATCGCTGTCGATCTTCTCCAAGATCAATTTCCACCGCACAATGAAAGGAGGTTTAGGTTTAACTCGGTCCCTGCTTCTAAGTGTGAAATATCTTTTCAACCATTGATCTAATTTATCTTATGGATCAACATTTAACTGTGGATTCAACGGGTTTCTGGTTGATTTAAGGGTTTAAATCACTGTAATTTAATTGGATCTGGAAACAACCTTAGTGCTTACAATCATACCTCGATTCTGCTGACTGAAGATCATTTGTGAACATTTAACACACTATGCTAAGTTGCTTATAGGATTTGTATAGTTTAATTACGGTTTTTCTCTGTGGAAATCAGTTTCAACCACAATATTGAAATAACTCGGATCTAAACTATAGACAAGCATTATAGTTCCATTCGACAACCTAAATTCGTAAATCCAGAATTAAGACAGAATTACAAAAAACAATTTTAGATGGAAATACATAGCAAGAACATCTGATACCATGTAAAATAGAAGGTTCAAATTATTAGATGTGGACTCATCAATTCTAAAACATTCAAGCATAAGAGTAGTAAGCTAACTGAGAACATAACTAGATTCTACTTTAATATTCATTAGATCCTAGATTTACAAAACATGGATAATGGTTCTCCAGAAAAGCATAAACAGTACTGCCAAGAATTATAACTGCAATTTAACATTTCACATGTACATCCTACTGCTTATAAATCATTCATAAGAAACAAAGTAGTAACCTAGAACCAATTATGGGAAAACAAAAGTGGAGAAGTTGTTCCTCCCAACCAACTCTCAGAGCAGCAAAATTACTTTCTCCAGAACCCCCGAGCTTGTTCACTGAACCCCAAGAGAAAAATATCTTAATGCACCATCTCTTGCATTATACAGATGTTAATACCCATCCAATGCTATCCTCCTATTGCACATGGACATACTATTATATAATATTTTTCCTAGAACTTGGTCATTTATGAGCCTCCTTCTCTTTAGCAACTCAACTGGGAGTGCAAACTTGATTTTTGGGGATTATGCCTCCTATAGCTTGAGTTCTCACTCAGTGGTCTTTGTCACTTGTCATTTTCATCTTGTGGTTCATCAAACACTCTTTCAATAGCTATATCCACTTTTATTGCCCTTTAGCCTATTTTATTAAATATGGAATGTTTTATTACAATTTTTTTTATTCTTGACCTTCATGTCAAAGAATAATAAAATAATAATCAAATTATTTTCCAACAGAATTAAAAATTATTAATTCAGGGGGTATTAAAAGATGACATCCTTAATATCATTATTATTCCATATATCCGTATCATTGTTTATTACTTTACACGGAGGACCAACCTCCATGAGGATGGTCGACTCCATCTATATGGACTTTATAGAGTATGTAAGTATTTATGTTAAACTCATTTGGCTTCTATCAGGAAGGGAGGAGCGGCCTTATGAAAGAGGACCAACCCCAAAGCTCTATATATTATACATTGGTCCTTTTTGGGTTGCATTTATTTCTGATGGAAGCGGTGTACTTCTTGTAGGATGGTCGATTCCCAATATTTACATATAAATATCTCTGTGATAACAATGTGAGATAATAAAGAGTTGTCTTAAGCAAGTAAATAAAATGAAATTCTTATGTTAGATTTGATCTGATATAACCCAATACATATTTACTATCTGAATTTTTTGAAGAAGAGGAGGCACCCTCTATTTGAGCCAATTCCATAATATCATATCTACACTTAGATATTTGAGGGCATGTCCCTCCTTAGTCCTTGACTATATATAAATTATGAACTTGTTGTGTAGGTAAAGGGAGCAAATCCCTCTCATCCTTTATATCAACCATATGTATATTATTGTAGTATGGATATTGTTTTCAATATGAGAAATCTTTTGGTCTCCTTAATAGGAAGCCAATATTTCACATATCTCTTAAAATGTAGCATGACTATTTACCTATTAATGACAAATTTATATGATACATGGCCAAAATGATTGTTTATTTAATTCTTGTGGAATAGAAGAATACTAAAATATCACTCATGCTATGCTGGGTGATATATAAAGCTCTTTCTGTTGTCAACAGAACTAAAAACATTATTACCTTACTTGGGAGATGAGAGCTCCAACTAGCCCTATTTATATAATAGGATGCGAAATAGTGGCAGCTCTATGCTTTCTTATGATATTGTTTAATTATAAAGAATTCCAAATTGGGTTGGAGTATTTAAGAACCGAGTTAGTTATTAATCTTTTGCATTCTTTAGTTAGAAAATGGAGAGTTGTGTTCTTTATTCAAAATTTGATTAAAAAACAAAATCCAGCTATTGCTATAAAAAAAAATGAACTCAGTGTGAAACTCGAGTTTTTTCATAAAAGGAGAAAAGGTTGTATGCCTATCGACTATTCTTTACCTTTCTTATTGGGAGTGGTTAAGAAGATTTGAAGGGACTCCCCATTGTAGAAATCCGATGCTATCATATAAATTATTATGTTAATGAGTTGGATTAAGCTTCTTCATGAGAAAACATGCTTAGGTAAATGAAAACAAGTATTCCATGTGTGACGTTGATTATATTAGAAAGATAAACTTGGTGGTTAAATTATTTATGTTTTAGAAGACTATGAAATTCCTTCTATTCTTGTTGATTAAGCAAGGATAAATTTATGATATTTGTGGAATCCAAGTTTATAGTGGGAGAAGATATCAACACATGCTGCAGATTATATCCCTTCTTATTTAAGATAAATTAATAAAGACAATGACAAATTCTTTGTGGGAATAGCCCGTGTTGGGGTGAACCACATATATTGGTGTCCTTCTTCTATTTGCACTTTATGGGTTTCATCTCTCCTTTATTTAATAGTTTTGAAATATATAATGATTTTATTTTAATGAGTGGTTCTAATCAAAATATGATAGTATGTAGGAAAAGATGTGTAAATGTGTTTGGTTAATGTAAACGTCCTCGCATGTCCTCATGTGAGAATTAGTTGTTATGTTAATTTTCCCATGCAATTGCGGGTAACTACTATATTGAGACTTTACTTAACTTTTTAGTTTTACCTAATGAGTAAGTTATCTCAAAAAGGATTATGATGAGTACGAAAGCATGTATAAGAACTATGTTTAAACAATAATAGTTGATTAAGATAAGAATTTGGTTAATGTAAATGTCATGTCATGTTCTCATGTTACACTTAGTTGTTATATTAATTCTATCATGTAATTGTGGGTAAATACTATCTTAATAAAAAGTTTGTACTTCATCATTAAGTGATAAGATTATATCATCATTAAAACTAATAGTTATGATTGAAGCAAAAAGTTAAAAAAAAAAAAAAACTATTACCCCACTCATCTCAAAGAAGAGAATAAGTTTGTTACAAGTTATATGGAAAGATGATATCTTTACCATTTATTTTTATTGGTTATGGGTTTGAGATCAAAATTAATTTAATTAATTGCTAATTTGTTATTTTTGTAAAAAGCTTATATCATTGCTTTTTATACTCGTTACCAGTTTGCCATCAAAATTCATTTAATTAATTGGTAATTTGTTGATGTTTTAAAGTTTATTAAAATCATATAAATTAATTTAAATTAATGGATAATTTTGTTATTTTTATCAAGTTTGTTAAAACTATATGTTAAATAAAATAGTTATAAGTTAAAAACTAATATTAAAATTTTAAAAATAAAATATATATATATTTAATAATTAATTATTATAATTCATAATTTCTTTTTTTTAAAGTTTATTAAAATTATATATATAAATAAATAGTTTATAATTAAAAGCTAATTTTAAAATTTTAAAAATAAAATATTTATATTTAATAATTAATTATTATAACGATAATTTGTTATTCTTTTGTAAAGATTATTAAAATTATATATTAAATTAAACAGTTTAAAATTGAAAATAATTTTAAAATTTTAAAAAATAAAATATTTATATTTAATAACTAATAACAATAGATAATTTATTATGCTTTATAAAGTTTAGTAAATTTTATATTAAACTAAATAGTTTAAAATAAAAACTAATTTAAAAAATTAAGAAATAAAACATTTATATTTAATAACTCATTATTATAATTGATAATTTGTTATTTTTTTATGAAATTTACTAAAATTATATATTCATTTAAATAGTTTAAAATTAAAAATTAATTTTAAAATTTTAAAAATAAAATATTTATATTAGAACTATTTGTTGAGCTCATTATATTATTTGGTATAGCTTGTGACTATTATTGAACATCTAAGCAATTATTCTAACCCTAATCCTCTTTGATTAGATGAAGACCTTACTCTAGCTCGCATATACAAAAGAAGATATCAAGATCTAGGGGACAATTTGTTTGGGTCTGAGCTAGTCAAGCTATGTAGTGCTCAAGATCTCATACTTTGCAATGGTCTAAAGAAGTGGTCCAATTCTAGCTAGATGGCATGTATCCATGGGCTTGGTAGCAGCGTGGTAGACTATGTTATTTTGGACACCCCTTTATACAACGAAATAATCAATTTTGACATCTGAAATGACCACGAGCCTAATTCAGATAATAGACCTTTAAATGTAACTCTCAATTTTGTCATGAATCGAGATCCCATAGAAAATAATCCTCATAGCCAAAAAAAATTAATCTTTGATAGAAATAAAACTGATCTTTTTCTAAATGAATTAAACATTAGTTTTCTTCCCTTAAGTATAGAAAACATAGAAGACCTCTATCATAATTTTACTACAACCCTCTCATATTCTATTAACAAATTCTTAATTGATAGAAAAACCAACCCTTTGTATGATAAAGATTGATAAAGAGCAAGGGGACAAATTAAAGAAGCTCTTGATGAGTCTCTTAAAATTGACAAGATAAAATTATACAAACCCCTAACTAAAAGGGAAAAAATGCAATATATTCATAAAAGACAAGAAAACCTCTTACACCTCACTAAGGTGGCTCTTAATAAATTCTGGAGGCAAATTCTAACTAGAAAAACTAAAGATAATATTAATATTGCTTTACATGGCTAGAATTCCTATCTTAAGAAGCTTTATGAATCCCCAAATGTCGTAGATAACTTTGAAACCCTGCTCACAACAGAAGAAGTTTTCTCATTAGAAGACATATTTTTGGGTTAAGCAACTCGCAAATGGAAAAGCTAAGGACATTGAAGGTGATCGACCATAAATCTTAAAAATTGGAAGTCGTGTTCTCATCCCTCACATCCACAAGCAATTCAATCAAGCAGTCAAACAAGGGTTCCCTAAACCTTGCACTCAGAGCCTCATTATCGATATTTTTAAAAGTGGGGATACAAATAACCCCTCTAATTATCGGACAATTATGATTATGCCTCTGTTATCCATCTTATATGGTATTATTGGAAAAGAGGATCAATATATGGCTTGAAAGTGAAGGTAAGCGGGCTAAAGGCAAAGCAGGTTTTAGAAGGAAGCACTCAACAATGGACCACCTCGTTATGCTTAGGATCATTGTGGAGGAATGTCGTAATGATAAATCCAATCCCTTTTGTTTCTTTGTGGACTTCAGAAAGACTTTCGATATGGTACCCAAAAATAACCTATGGAACATATTAGAACAACTAAAGGTTCCTTTTGAGTTGAGAGCTACTAGAATAAGGTTATACGAGGATGCCATTGCCAAGTTTAAGAGAAAGAAGGGGTGGTCAAAAGATATTAAGTGTAATATTAGAGTTAAAGAAGGTTTCCCCTTGTCCCCTACCCTATTTGGCATCTACATCGATAAGCTCGAAGGTTATTTAGAGGAAGCAGGCTGTGCTGGAACAATATTAGCTAGAATAGTCATAGGGTCGTCTTCTCTATGGTGACGATATTGTTCTTTTGGCAAGGTGTCCATCTGATCTTGATAAGCAGCTAAAAATTCTTAAGGATTTTTTCTCTACCATAGGTATGACTGTTAATACTAACAAAATAAAAGTTATGATTATCAAATCCAAGAAGGACACTTATGCTAATTTTGTGTATGACAATAGCAACTTGGAGGAAGTTTCTTCTTACAAATACCTAGGAATTGATATTCATCGTAAGCTCAACTGGAACTATAGCATTGAGAAAAGGTAGTAATGGAGGGTAGAAAGCTTATTTTGGTCTCGAAAATAAATGTAAAGAAACAAACTTTGTGATGTTGGATAAAAAGAAACTCCTCTTTGATGCTTTAGTCACACATGTTATCTTGTATGGGTGTGAGGTTTGGGGTTGCAACATCTCTAGAGAATCATGGAGAAAGATTGAGCAAATCGAGAAGCGCTTCATAACGTATACCTAAAAATTAAAAGAAATACACCCTACCCTATTCTCCTTATAAAAGTGGGTCTTTCCCCTATCGAGAGCCTAGCTATGACTAGGGTCTTGCTATACAAAACACAAAATCAATAACATGGGAGACCATAGACTTCCTAAGCTAGCTTTAAATTTCAGCCAAAACCAGCTAAGTCTTAAGCGAGGTTGGTATAAAAATACCAAGGCCTAGTTAAACCTTTGGGAAATCGACGAAAATTATTCATTGCTTAATATTAATAACATTAAAAATATTGTTACTTTTAAGTTTAAAGAGAAAATGTGGTGTGAGAAAGATTTAGAGGATAAAAAAAACTAAGATATTATAAGGATGTCATCAACCCTAGTCTAGAAGATCAAAAGTATCTCTTTGTTTTAACTAGTTCAAGGGAAAACACTAACATAGCCAAGATAAGAACGAACTCTCATGAGCTCCATAGTGAAACAAGTCGTTGGGTGGTTCCTAAAATACTATGGGTGGAAAGGATCTACCATCTCTGTGAGAATATGAACATTGAGGATGAAAATCGGTTCCTCTTAGAGTGCCCTATGTATGCCCACATTATATCCCAGTTTCATAATTTTTTTGCACAACAGTCCTTCCTAGCCTTTTAACTTATCAAAATTATAGTACGATCGGGATGCTTCTCTTCAAGCTTTTTGAGAAGAGAAATAGAATTTTAAAACAAACCAAACAATTCGTTTCTTTAGGTTTGGTAAACGAAACTTTGGTCTATCATCATCATCATCATTATATGGTTTTTTTTTTCTTTTCATTTATCATTAATCTCTGATATTTTTCTTATTAACCTTTGAAAGTTTTTTTTATGATATTTTTGTTCTTTCTAGTAAATTTAACATTTTCATTAATCTCTACAAATCTTTTCATTTATTCAATTAATATCTCGTATTGTTTTTATTAATCTTTGGAAGTATTTCTTGATGGTATTTGGTAAGATAGTTATTAAAAGGATATAATTAGATTAAGCAATTTACTATTTGGGTATTTTGCTGGTTAGAAATAAGTTTAAACAAAAGTTGTTAGAATAGTAAATATAACAGTACAGTTTACAATTTTATTGTTAAATCTATTTTGATTTATAATTTTGTAATAATAAGATAGACTATAAGTAGTTTGTTTTTTGTAATTTGTAAATGTAATTATGTGTTAATATAATGCAATAATTGTGTTTTTATTTTAAGAAATATTTTTTTTAATTTCTATTAAATTTTAAATATAATATTTTTTTATTTTGAATTTTTTTTTCAATTATAAAAAAACATAATAAATCATGGTTATCTTTAATCAAGTTTATATTACTGTGAAACATGGTTAACCATAATTTCTCACCTATCTTCAACTATTTTATCGATTAAATTATAAGTTAGTTTTATTATTATTTTTATGTATAAAAAGAAAATTGGTCAAATTAAAATTAGCTTTTTATTTCTATTTAATTTACTTTATTTTTTTCTTAATTTTTATAAACTTTAAATTAATTAAAAATAATGTTTTATTTTTATTTTATGTATTTATGTATTTGTTAAATTTTTTATTGGCATTTTTTTTCCCTGGAAAAAATTCGTAATTTTATTTCAAAATAGAACAAAATTACATCTGCACATGTAAGAGGATCACTAGGATCCCTACATTGTCACATATTTGTTGTCTCATATTGACATAAACTGTAGCTGTAAAAGCATATCAGCTATATACATCATAGAAAATATGGGTATCACAACCCAAATCATAAGAACACAAAAACTCAGATATACTGCCGATAGCAAAGGCCACCACCTCTGAAAAACACCGTCGCCGCCACAAAGATCCCTAAGGACACAATACGGGTCGCCACGCAAGAGTATATCCACAGTCACTGCCACCGCCATAAGGCTGGCAATCTTTCACTGCAATACTAGCAGTCACGAAAGATAGTCGAAACCCTCGACCCCAATGCATGTAATCGAAGCCCACCAATTTTCATCTGTCGCCATGGATTCTGAACCTGATCTTGATTTTCTTGAGTGCACCGATCTTGAATTGGTGGACACCAGCAACGATGAATCTCATCAGCGATTGGTGCCAACCATGAGTCCGCCCCAAATCCAGAAATCTTTGTTGGTTCAAGAAAATGGAGCAATCCTCTGGCAAGAATTCAGCCCAGTGCCTGCGAGCCAGAACCGCGCCCGCACGAAAGCATGCACAGCCACATTGTTCCTCCAGGGTAAAATTCTTCCAAGAATAGCTTGGAACGATGTAGTCCCTGTGCATCTCCAAGATCTTGTTGAGGCTAACAACCCTAGGGTTCATGAAATTCCAAATTCCGGTCAGGTTCCGCTTTGCCATCTCTATCGAAATCGGCAGAAGCTCGTCCAAAATGTTCATAGAATTGGGGATGTTGACGACCTTCTTATAGCGTGAGATCTTGGAAATGTAGTTGCGAGGGTTCGATAGATCTAAAGAAATCGGGAACTGAACTCGCAGAGTGCAAACTGAAACCGCCTCCATGAAAACTTGGATCCAAGATCCAGCACCTCGTCCTGTGGAGAATCGACCAGCCGAACTCCACCCGATCTGGTACTTCAAGATATCGAAGCTTCCTCTATCGGAGAACCCGCAACATTTCTGAACGGCGGCCAAAACGCCTCCACTGGCGTAGAAAGAAACAAGAGAAACTCCAACAGATACATGCGAAAAGCGCCAAGCCCAAAAACACAGAAAAATCAATGCAAAAAACCACAAAAGGCCGAACGATTGGCCACACAGAGTATGGGAGGCTAGGGAAAGAACCCTAACCTCCGCCAAAATTAGCCCAAATACGACTCTCAAAACCCCTTTTTATTGGCATTTTATTTCCATTCCTAATTTTAAATTTTTTTAAAAAACATGTTGAATATATTATAGAGAGGTTATCAACCTTACTCTAGAAGATCAAAATATTTATATGTTATTTTATATATACAAATATTTGTATATTACTTTATATTTACAAAGATTATCTTTGGATTTTTTTTTTATAAATTTGTGTTAATTTATATGACAATGCAAATTTTTTTACATAATTATTAATATATATTTTGACATAAATATGTTTTATAATAAAATTAATATATGTTTTTTAAGAATACGGTTCACTATTTGTTAGAAAGCTATTCCACACAAAATAGTAAGATGTGCTATTCAAACATTATAAATATATATTTAATTTTTAGAAAGATTACCAAATATGTAAGCTTTGATATGCTCTTGTGGAGCACTTTTGTAAGATGGTCATACCTTAATTCATGTTTGAATAATTGACATAACATATTTCGTAATCTTTCTAAAAATTAAAGAGCCTAAGAGACTAGAAATTGAACAATCATTCCTCCCAACCACCCAATTTACATCCAATGGACACAAAATTGGCATATGTTTATAAAACAAAAAATTAACCTATGTTTTTATAAAACATTAAATAGCTTATTTTATTTTTAATTATAGGAAAAAACATGTCAAAGAAAATAAATATACAAATATAATAGCAACACTAGTTTTCAAAAGCAGCCATCAATAAGGCATCTATTATTGGTCATTGGCCAAACAAGGCTACGGCCACCAAAAGAGCATCTCTTGCTCATGTTACAAAGGATAATTACAACCATATAACTATGGTTCTTTACATGCAACTACAATTAGGAAGAAACCATATGATGCCAAAACCATGTGCTCAAAAAGGCTTACATCATTGCTCATTTAGGAGTCAAGGTTAACCCTAGCACAATTTAAACATTAATTAATTAATTCATGTAAGTAATGGTAAATACTTATTTATTTTATTCTTTAAATAATTAATAACTATTAATAACTAAGAGTTTTATCTCTAACACTAAATGTATTAGTATTTTTGGTTATAAAAATATGTTTTAAAAAAAGAATAATTTTTTTAAGTTTAAAATTTAATGGTTTATATTTAATATTTTATAAGCATATATTATGAATTTTAGTTATAAAAATATGTTTAAAAAAATAATAATTTTTTTAGGTTTAAAATTTAATAATTTATATTTAATCTTTTATAAGCATATATAAATGTTATACATCCTATTAGTATATTTAATAAAAAGTGTGTTGATAATTATGAAAATTAATAATGCATATAAAAATTTGAAAGTGGGGACCACCTTTAAAAGAATCAAACTGATCCCAAGGACACATCCAAGATGGTCTTAATCTTCATTTTAGTACAAACAAACTTGATGACAACATGGAATACATCTTCCATGTTTAAAAAATAAATACATTCAAGATAATCATTCACCTTACCGGTTGGCAAGTTTGAAAAATAAATGAACAGATAAAGAGAAAACAATCAAAATAATCAATCACTTTCAGAAAATGAATGTTCGCATCTTTCTGTTTTTTTTTTATTGATTCATGGAAGCATTGACGAGTAGAAAAGTAGTTGAATGGGGCCATTACGTGCTCGTCTGGTAGATAGATATCTTGCTAAGTGGTGGGTTAAATTTGATTAGGTCATCCACATGATCCGCACTGGATTCTGAAAACGTGATTGACAGGGAATCATTCATATGCTTGGGTCTGAGCTCTAACTTTCCTCCCATATTCGGTTGTATCCTTTTCATCTTACTTTATTCTATTCGCATGGTCTTCCTTTCTCTTGAATACAATTATTAATTTGTTCGCTTCTCGTTGGCTATATTGCTTACCAGTAACTTAGGAGTCGGCAACTGCAAGCAATCATTCGATCTCAATGGAGCCGGAGCCTGGTGAAGTGGAGGAGCATCTACTAATTAATGGAAGCAACGCCCATATTGATGATCATTCATATGCTTGGGTCTGAGCTTTAACTTTCCTCCCATATTCGGTTGTATCCTTTTCATCTTACTTTATTCTATTCGCATGGTCTTCCTTTCTCTTGAAAACGGGATTGACATGGAATCATTCATATGCTTGGGTCTGACCTCTAACTTTCCTCCCATATTCGGTTGTATCCTTTTCATCTTACTTTATTCTATTCGCATGGTCTTCCTTTCTCTTGAATACAATTATTAATTTGTTCGCTTCTCGTTGGCTATATTGCTTACCAGTAACTTAGGAGTCGGCAACTGCAAGCAATCATTCGATCTCAATGGAGCCGGAGCCTGGTGAAGTGGAGGAGCATCTACTAATTAATGGAAGCAACGCCCATATTGATGATCATTCATATGCTTGGGTCTGAGCTTTAACTTTCCTCCCATATTCGGTTGTATCCTTTTCATCTTACTTTATTCTATTCGCATGGTCTTCCTTTCTCTTGAAAACGGGATTGACATGGAATCATTCATATGCTTGGGTCTGACCTCTAACTTTCCTCCCATATTCGGTTGTATCCTTTTCATCTTACTTTATTCTATTCGCATGGTCTTCCTTTCTCTTGAATACAATTATTAATTTGTTCGCTTCTCGTTGGCTATATTGCTTACCAGTAACTTAGGAGTCGGCAACTGCAAGCAATCATTCGATCTCAATGGAGCCGGAGCCTGGTGAAGTGGAGGAGCATCTACTAATTAATGGAAGCAACGCCCATATTGATGATCATTCATATGCTTGGGTCTGAGCTTTAACTTTCCTCCCATATTCGGTTGTATCCTTTTCATCTTACTTTATTCTATTCGCATGGTCTTCCTTTCTCTTGAAAACGGGATTGACATGGAATCATTCATATGCTTGGGTCTGACCTCTAACTTTCCTCCCATATTCGGTTGTATCCTTTTCATCTTACTTTATTCTATTCGCATGGTCTTCCTTTCTCTTGAATACAATTATTAATTTGTTCGCTTCTCGTTGGCTATATTGCTTACCAGTAACTTAGGAGTCGGCAACTGCAAGCAATCATTCGATCTCAATGGAGCCGGAGCCTGGTGAAGTGGAGGAGCATCTACTAATTAATGGAAGCAACGCCCATATTGATGATCATTCATATGCTTGGGTCTGAGCTTTAACTTTCCTCCCATATTCGGTTGTATCCTTTTCATCTTACTTTATTCTATTCGCATGGTCTTCCTTTCTCTTGAAAACGGGATTGACATGGAATCATTCATATGCTTGGGTCTGACCTCTAACTTTCCTCCCATATTCGGTTGTATCCTTTTCATCTTACTTTATTCTATTCGCATGGTCTTCCTTTCTCTTGAATACAATTATTAATTTGTTCGCTTCTCGT
>LPNX011087871.1:305319-353806 GCA_001517045.1 Pseudotsuga menziesii
TAATGACAACATTTACTATCTTTAATCATTAAAATCTAATAACAAAAAATATGTATTATCTTATCTCAATATATATTTTATTTTATATAAAGTATAAATATTTTCAATTTAAATATTAAACAATATTTTTTAATCATATATATAATGTTATCTAAAGACAACTCACATTTAATTATATATATTTTAAATTTTATATACAAAATTATAAAAAATAAAATACAATATAATTTATGTCTTACTTATATATCATATAACTTATCTTTATACATATAAAACATGTTACATCTTGATGTATATATATTTCACCATATAATTCAATAATGGTAACGCATTATGATACTTGTAATTTGGTGTGAATTTTATTTTGTCAATGAACTTACTTTACATTATCTATCACATAAATACATTATATACCACATAGATGAATAATATCATAATTTGTTTTAATATATATTATATATATTTTATAATTAATGTTTTCATATATATATATCTTCAAACATTACTATTTTTCTTTTAGTTCAAAAAATAAAAGCCCATAACATCATCTTTATTTAATTATGTTCTAAAAAATAATTATGCTCATAAAAATTTAGATATTATATCATATTTTAGATTTGTTTAAGCTAATTAACAAATCTTAACAAAATACATTATATACCACATAGATCACATAAATACATTATATACCACATAGATGAATAATATCATAATTTGTTTTAATATATATATTATATATATATTCTAGAATTAATGTTTTCATATATATATATCTTCAAACATTACTATTTTCCTTTTAGTTCAAAAAATAAAAGTCCACAACATCATCTTTATTTAATTATGTTCTAAAATATAATTATACTCATAAAAATTTAGATATTATATCATATTTTAGATTTTTTTAAGCTAATTAACAAATCTTAACAAATATATGAGAGATTCATTTCATAGTGGTCATACATTATTATGGTTAAATGCATGTTTATTAAGATTTAAATAAGGTTGAGTTAATGGGTCGTTAAAGAAACAAGTAACAATTTGTTTTTGTTTCCTGAATGTGGGTGATATTTCAGGCGACAGCAGACCCTCTTTCCGACCACCTCAAAGAGCAAGTGTTGTTCTTGTGGACACTCATTGCGACAACTCACCTCTTCAGCACATTCAAGGCTCCTTGCGCGCGGGAGAAACTCCCTTTGTCACTTCGGCTCATGCGACTCACGCTGGCGAAGGTCCGTCCTCCTAGGTGCTTTCAAGGTTCTACTTTGAACATTAATGCTTGGAGGTACTTCGAATGACAGGCGCCTTGTTCAGAACAATGTCAAGATTTATGGCTTGGCTAGAACCAATGTTGGGTTTGTTGTGTGGCGGGAGGTTTGCAGTGTATTTGTTTCACTGCGCTATAGGTTCGTTGCGGGAAAGAACGTCCCCATGCAAATTGGTTTCAGGCTCAAGTTGGTAGCCATGTCCCGACATAGAGGAACTCCTAGACGTGTTATCTTCGGGCGAGGCAAAGCCCAGTGGGGCTGTAGTGCTCATACCCTCGCGGACTATGAACCTCACATCTCTCCGCGCGTCCGTGTTTTGGTGGAAGCTTGAGAGACTCGGGTCCTCAACCACAAGCTCTCGACTCGTGAGGATGGAAGCCAAATTAATCATTATTGGATGATGAAAAACATGCTCTGCAATTTGGCAGGGGATATGCTCAATAATTGGTCTAAGGCTCGGGTTGCTATTCACACCATGAAATCTAAAATTTGAGAGATTGAAGCCGAGATTACGGCTATGGACAATTCCTTTTCTTAGAAAGGCATGGCTAGTATCTCTAGTCTGAATGGGAGGAAAGCTGTGGGGTGTGCTCACGATGGTGGTGCTAGTGGTAGTGAAATCAGGTGGTCGAGCTCTTACTAGTCTCGGTGGTAGCTGCAGCACAACAGATTGCTCAACCGAAGTTCCTCGCATCAAGCCATTTTCGGTTCCCTCTATGGTTGAGCCTCTATTCAAACATCTGAAGGAAACGTCGACCGAGCAGTCTCAGAAGCAACAACATTCGCTTTCTTTGGTCCCGAATGTTGCAAGCAACTCGCCTACTTTGTCGCAGGAAGAAACATGGGTCTTCCCCATCACTAAAGAAACTCCTCCAGTTTAATGGACGTGTCATCGATGGTTTTTGGTCAAGACTCGAGTGGTTTTTGGTCGGTCTTTAATTATATTTCATGTCACTATGTGTTTTATGTCTGATATGGAAATCTTCATCTTGGCTCAAGTATAGGAGCTTGTCGTCTTTATTATGGATTACTTTAATTATGTCTCTCAATCATGGACATCTTAAAGGTGAACACTCTCACAGGGCTATTATTTTTTGAGAGGCTGTGGAGGGGGTTTCACCTCTTGTATTGTTTTTTCCTCTCTAAAAAAATAGCTGAGAAAAAAAAAACAATTTGTTTTTGTTTTTTCATATTTTTAAATAGTATTTTTTTTCTACTTATATTAACTCTAACAATCTGGTATGAATAATAAATCTAAAATTATATATTTTAGTTTTTCTTTTAAAAAGTCACCTATCTTCATAAAACTAAATAATTGAATATACATATAAGCATTCACTTACCACTTTATTTTTTACTATATTAATATAATAATAAACATCAAGAAGAATATATTCTGTTATACCTAAGCTGCCAAGGGAGTCATAAATACCAAAAACGTTTATATTTTTATTTTATGATCAAGACTCAAAGCCCCAGCTTGAAATTTTTTACATTCTCTGAAAAGATGAAAAGATGTTTTGGTAGACATAGAAAGTTCTTATGATATTTATTTAAAACATCTTAAAATTAACTTCGACTTCGAAACATCCTCTTCCAACCTAGTAATTTTTTTTTTCTTAATCGTAATTTTGATAATCTCTTTTTTATTTTTGAACAGTTAGGAATGGGAAGCGCAGTGGAAACCCTATGCGGGCAAGCCTATGGAGCGAAGAATTTCCAAATGCTCGGGATTTACCTGCAGCGATCCACCATCCTCCTAATGTCAGCGGCCATACCTCTCACGCTCATCTACGTCTTCTCCAAGTCGTTACTGTTGCTCTTGCGGGAGTCGGAGGAAATAGCCTCCGCGGCCGCTATATTTGTCTACGGCCTAATTCCACAGATATACGCGTATGCTGCCAATTTTCCGATCCAGAAGTTCCTTCAGGCCCAGAGCATCGTCATGCCCAGTGCCTTCATATCATTCTGCACGATATTCGTCCACCTGTTTCTGAGCTGGCTGGCCGTTTACGAGCTCGGCTGGGGGATCTTAGGGGCCTCAATTGTGCTGAGCTTGTCGTGGTGGATCGTCGTCATTGCCCAGTTTGTGTATATCCTTAAAACCCCAAAATGCAAGCACACGTGGACAGGCTTCTCTCTTCAGGCCTTCTCCGGTTTGCCTTCATTCTTGAAGCTTTCTGTGGCTTCCGCCGTCATGTTGTGGTAAGCTTGGATCTCTAGTCCTCGTCATTTGTTTCTATCATAACATTGTTAACATTTCTTGATTTTCTTTATTGGGGTTTTTATGAATTATGCCATTTTTAGCATTTCTTGATTTTCTTGATTAAGGTTTCTGAATTATGCGATTTTTTGTTTAAAGCGTTACTTGTCTTTCTTGATTTTTCCTTTTGGATTCGCTATTCACTAATCGACTGGTTTTCTATGACATTAGTTTGGAAACTTGGTATTTCCAGATATTGGTTCTATTGGCCGGTCTTCTGGACAATCCATTAATCGCATTGGATTCACTATCTGTATGGTACGTTTTTTTGCAATCTTTGTATTAAAAAAATGTTTTTACCAAAGTGGTGCAGATCAAACTAAGTTCATGATTGATTAAATCAAGCTTTTTATATTAGAAAAACGTTCGTCCTTATATCATTTTCTTTACGAAAATAAGTGGTTTTAAATTTTTTCAGTATGACAATTTTGGGATTCTTGTTCATGATCTCAGTTGGCTTCAACGCAGCAGCCAGGTTAGTAGATCTCCGTGATTCAATGAGGTCTCTACTGTTAAAATATTTATTTTGTTGAATACACTCTTTCTCTATGCTGTGTTCAGTGTTAGAGTAAGCAATGAGCTTGGCGCCGGAAACCCCAAAGCAGCAGCATTTTCAGTAATAATAGTGACCACGATTTCTTTGATCATCTCGACCATTTTCGCCATTGCTATTCTTTTGCTACGAAACATCATTAGCTATGCTTTCACAGAGGGGGAGGAAGTATCTCGTGCAGTGGCAGAACTTTGTCCTTTCCTGGCTATCTCAGTGATTTTAAACGGTGTACAGCCAGTGCTTTCAGGTTAAACACTTTCTTATTAATATCGATTCAGATGAGAGAAATGATAAGTTGATGTTTATCGCTGATAAATGTTTCTGTTTCTGTATTGCCAATGCAGGTGTGGCTGTTGGTTGTGGATGGCAAGCTCTTGTGGCTTATATTAATGTAGGTTGTTATTATATTATTGGTGTACCTATTGGATGCTTATTGGGTTTCAAATTTGGATTTGGAGTTAAGGTGAGTTTATTAAATTTAAATATTTTGTTATATTAAATTTTACATATTTTATTAACCATTTTAAATAAAGTTATATTTTAAGTAATTATAATTTTTTATTATAATTTTTTAATATTTTGAATATTAAATATTTCAATTTTAATTAGTTTAGTTTTTATTTATTGTTTATCATTTTAATTACAGGGAATATGGCTTGGAATGTTAGGAGGCACATTTTTGCAGACACTCATTTTAATAGTTGTCACATATAAAACAAATTGGAACAAAGAGGTAAGTAAAAAAAATATTAATATACGATAATAATATATTTATTTTTTAATTGAATTACTTTTATTATGGTTTTAAAATGATAGTATTATCGTTTTAAAATTATAGTTTAATGGTTGTCTTATATTTCTATATAATGGTGGTAGGTTGAAAAGGCCTCTCAGCGTTTATGTACTTGGAAGGTTAAACCTCAAAATTTGCAAGATAATTAATCAAAATGTAGCGAGGACGAGGAATAGGGTGATCTTCTTCACTTTATATTTTTCTCTTAAATTTTGTATGAGAGTAGTTTATTGGTTAATAACTTAACTTATGGTATTTTGTGTTTGTTTTACATAATTACAGGTTGAACAATACGTTTATCGTTATGTTTTATTTATTTTCTTTTTATATTATAGTAGTTTATTGGTTAATAACTTAACTTATAGTATTTTCTGTTTTTTTTACATAATTGCAGGGTTGTTCAGAAGATGCTTATTGTTATGTTCTATTTATTTGTTTTTATATTTTTGACAAATATTATAGGTAACTGAGATTTGTAATTTTCATATTATTCTGATTTGGAAAATAAAATATCCAAATTTATAGGGCTTTTTTTATATGAGTATTTTAAAGAAATGTAATATCTTTGATGATATTGAATTCAATTTAAATTGATTTTTTTTCATTATTAGAAATTGAACTAGCATTTTTAATTTTGTTTCAATTTTTCCATATTTTTTTAATTTTAATTTTATATTTATTTAAAATTTATTAGGTCAATGTAGCCTTGAAATAACGAGGTCAACTTGGTCTGAAGGTCTTAACCTAACCAATCTATTTTTTCTTAGTGTGTAGGCCTCCATATGCATCGTTTTCCAAATGTGATTGGAAATAAAAGGTTACACCATAAATAAAAAGGCCTATGTATTGTAGAAATATGATTCGTGTACAAACAAAAATGTATAAAAAGTAAAAGCAATATTTTTTCTTAAAAAACATATATAAAATTTGTAGGCAAATCTCTAACATATCGATGGAAAGCATAACAACCTTGGAAGTAATTGTTAACCAAGAAAGGTTACCCTTTGAGTGATAATATTGATGACAACTTGAGGTTTCGTCATGTATGGGTCTCGAGGCCTTGAGCCACCACACCTAACCTCTTGTGAGTATCACTTGCCTCCAAGTCTAGATATGGGGACCATTAGGATGTTTTCACTGCTAGGTATGAGTATCAATGACAATCTATATCAGGGGAAAAATGTAAACACTACTCCTAAACATAGCTTCGAATGTTCAAGGTCCATGAAAGAAACCTTGAACCACCACATAACACCTATTTTGGAATGTTTGTATTTTGGAACATAATCTTATCTACATTAGAAAGTTTTTAGCACTATGGATATGCCATGGGGGGGAAGACATGGTTATGTGAGGAATTTTAGGGACTAGGACCTAAATAAAGCTTCCAAACATTCAATGCCAAAAAACATTGCGTTGAACCACCACACATGATCTCCTAAGGGCATCCTTGGACTCTAAGTGGGGATAGTAAATAGAACTTAGGAATCAGTATTTTATGATAACTTATAGGGACCAAGGTTCATGGATGATGCACTAAAGCATCACTAGCAACCCATCACATCAAACATTGGCCTTAAACCATAAATATATCGTTCAGGCCTTGAGCCAATAATCTTCCTCCTTAATTCATATTTGCAGATTCAAGGCCCATGCCCAAAGCTCAAAACCTACTAATGATTTCCATATTGGTAATCAAATATTTAAGATATACTAGAACAATATTATGTGGTTGATTAATCCTTGTTCATTTCCAATATCACTAGAAACTCCCTTTAGATCTTAAGTTCACGATTTTATCCTTTAAGCATGTCTAGTTTGATAAAACCCATATCTAGTGCTTAAATCCCCCTAGTTGCACCCATATACATTATTGGAGGTTATGGATTCCCTAGATAGGTTAAATGTTATGGTTTGAGGCCTCTTTCATGGCTATGAAACCAACCATTAAATACACCTTTAGGGCCTAATACTCATGCTTCCTTCCTCCACCATGTTCACACTCTTCTAACTGATATTTTGTTCTCAAAACCTTATAATGGTGACCATATCCCTAATCGAAGGCCTAAGAATCCCTATACCAATATTATGTGGTTTTCAAAAACATGATCGATTCCCATCAATCAATAAAATATTCCTCTATGGCCTAAGGCCAATGTTTCATCCTTAAAAAATGATCAACGACTCAACGAATCACAACCCATATAAGTTGTTATTAAAATCAACCTATAGGGGTCTATTGTTAAGTTACAAAATGTTTTCCAAGGGACTTGAGCCCTATCAGTTACTTTTAGGTCCTAAATCTGAATAAGTTTATCTCATATCCATTTCCAAGTTCATGAGATCTATACTTGGTTCTTAAAACATATTAATGGATTTAATATTTCCACTAAAGCCATAGTTAGTTATCAAAACCTCTTAATGGTTTCAATATTTCCACTTAAAGGCTATAGATCCCCTAGAGTGCTCATGTGCACTGGAAATTAAAGGTAATATTCATGGCCCTTGAGCATTGGAAGATTTTATTATTATTAAGGCTTGGTGTCCTCCCTCCAACAATGTACAAGGCCCCAATATCCATAAATGGTTCTCAAAACCTCCTAATGGAGTATATATCCTCACTTGGATGCTAAAGAACCATTATACATCTACTATGTGGTGGTTTTTAACATCCTTCCTATCCCTTGAGCCCTAAGCGTGTACATTTTAGGCACAACCCCTAGGTTTGCTACATTTACAATGTATTAATTCAATACCTATATATGGGGCTCAAAACCTCCTAATGGTGATCCTACCCCATGTACAGGAAAAATACACCTAGAAGAGGATATGTGTTCCAAGATCTTGTCCATGGTCCTCAATCTCTAGAATCTTCCCTTAGGACCTATGGATTTTGTTTCATCCTTTCACCAATTCCATATACTAATAACCAATTTTAGTGCTCAAAACCTCCAAACAATGTCCATATCCTCACCAAAAATTTAAGAATCGCTAGATATGTGTTGTGTAGTGGTTAAATGACTCATGCATAATCCTTGAGTCCTCAAACTTATAGTTAGGGCTCAAGGTCTAGGTTTATTCTTCCAACCATATCTAGGCCCTCAACACACATGGTCTTCATAACCTTCTAATCATATTTGAATATGCTCATATGGATTCCAAATATCCCTTGATCCTAAATTTAGTATGGTTTGAGACATCATACACATGTATACAACTTAAAACCACCTAATGACATTGACATCCCCTATGATGCCATATGTGGTTTTTTTAGGAAACATTCTTGGTCTTGGATGGATAGAATATTCCTTAGGGAATAATGTTCAAGTCTCCTTCCCTAACCAAATGATTAACCATCAAGTATGCAAGAACCATACATAATTCCATGGATACCTACAATAAGTGATATGTTTTGCTTTGAGTCATTACTCATAGGTTTGGATGCCTCAATTATTTGTTTAGGGCCTAAGGAATCTTGTTCTTCACCCTAAAATTTACAAGGAAATAAGACACACATATACTACTCAAAACCACCTAATGGTACTGAAAAACTCAATCATATTCTAATGGCACCATCAAGAGGAAAACTTCATGGTCCTTTCGATGTCTAGAATATTCCTTTAGGGCATCAAGTTCAAGTTTCCTCTTTTGATCATGTGCAAGGACCCAAGGGAATAAGACCCATACACTAGTGTCAAGGATACCACTAGAAGTCATGTGTTGTGCTTCAAGCCATTGTTCATGGCTCTAGATGCATCAATGTTTTCTTTAAGGCCCAAGGCATGTTTTTTTCCCCTAAATAAGTTAAAGGCCTTGAGATACATCTATGATGCTTTGAAGCAACCTATGGTTGTTAAATACTAAAAAATTGGTCAATTATACCCTCGAGAGTCCAAACTTCTTGTCCTTTAAAGGAAAAATTATTTCTTTTGGTATTAAGGTTCAGGTTCATTCCCCTAACCATCTCCATGTCACCAAGGCCTCAAGACCCATAAAGAGTGCCATGCATATCCTTAAAAAGTCATGTGTGGTGTTTTGAGGAATTTCTCATTGCAATGGTGGACTAAATAATTTCTTTAGGAATTAAGGCATGCTATTCTTCCCTCGAACACATTTACAAGGCCATGATTTATATACATACTACTCAAATCCACCTAATGGAACTGGCATCCTTAATCATATGTCAATGATACTATAAGGAGGCAATGTGTGGTTATTTTGAAGGTATCCTTACTGAACTTCTAGAGTGAGAGGATTCCTTTAGGGCCTAAGGTTTAGGTATCTTCCTGTAACCATGTCTAAGGCCCCATGACCCATACATATCACCATGGATTCGCCCTAGAATTCATGCATGACGATTTGTGGACTCAATCATTCATGGTTATGGGTGAATTAACTATTTATTTATGGACTAAGATATGGTATTATTCCATAAAACATTTACATATTCCTAAGACACATGCATACTAATCAAAACGACCTAATGGTGTCACATCCTTAATCATAAGTGAATGATACCCTTAGAAGGCCATGTGTAGTTTTTCAAGGAAAAATTCTTGGCCTTAAATGGATAGATAATTTATTTAGGTCCTAAGGTTAAAGTCTCATCCCCTAGTCATATCTAAGGCCCCATGGCCCCAAGACCTATACATAGTTTTCTGTATACCCACAAGAATTCATGTGTTGCATTTTGAGGCTTTGTTCATGTATTTGGATTCCCTAATGATTTATTTGGGGCAAAAGGCATAGTTTTCCTCTCCAAGTCACATAAACACTACTCAAACTAGACAATGTGACTGGTTTCATGAATAATAGGGAAATCATACCCTTAAGAAGCCAATGTGTTGTGGTTCAAGGTAACCTTTATGGCCTTGAATGGATAGAATAGTCTTTTAGGTCCTATAGATAATGTCTCATCCTCTAAATATATCCAATGGCCAGGGCCCTCAAGAACCATAAATTGTGCCAATAATACCCTCAATATTTCATGCATAGTATATTCCCAAGAATTTTACCTACCACCAAAAAACTAGTTAATGTCATATTTGTTATCACAAGAACACATGTGCATTATTAATGTGTGTTAGTAATGCTTGGGTGTTAATAATGGGAACATGCTCACACTATTATATATAATAATAAAAACATACAACCAACCTTATTTTGCGAACCAAAACTAACTTACATATGCTACACAAACATCTCTTAGGAAACATTGTGGTTTCAATATTACAAATTTTTTAATGTTTTTTATGATTTATCTTCAAGGGTGAGTGCACAAAGTTGAGGCACCTTTTCAAGATGCAATGGTAGAGTGAAGTCAATCACTCTTGATCCATAAAATAGAAATCATCCCAAGCAATCCCAACCCTACCAAGCCTTGTCCCAAGGCTGCCAACATGAATGCCAATTAGGATAGTACACAAAAATGTGCCCCCATTTTATTATTGCAAATAGTGCTCCCATTTTACTTTGAGAAAACATGCTCGTGTTTACTAAAACCTATTTTATGGTTAAAAGGGGTCGAGCCTGTTATTTTTCCATAACATCGCACTTGTTGGAGCTTCGATGGACCAAAACGAGTGAGGGAGAACGCATTTTGGATGAGAAAAAGGAAATAAAATCCACCTTGGGATCAACCTCTTCTTTGTGAGGTATTTTCCTCAAATCCTCTAATGGTTTTTCCCTTGTATTCATTATTTTCCTTGCCCTAATTTGAAATTAAACCAAAATATTTTAATTTATATGGCCAATGGAAACTGAAACCCTAATTTAAACATAGAAACCAAATAATTTTGACTATTCACCAAAATTCACATGCCCAATGGAAACCAAAACCCTAATTAACTCATAAAAATAAATCAATTTCACTATTTCCATATGCATATTTACAAGAATCCTTGTGAATCCATAACAAAATTCACAAATATGCAAAATTTGTCAAGCACATTGCAAGTTTCAATAATTAATTTACATGTCCTATGTAAACCAAAACCCCAATTAACTCATAAAAAACAAATGAACTTCACTATTTGCATATGCATATTCACAAGCATCATTGTGAATCCAAACCAAAATTAACAAATATGCAAAGTTTTTCAATTATATTTCAAGCTTGCATACAACTAAAAAAAATCAAGTAGAATTCATATCTTCCCTAAAATACATAAACAAACATGGTAAATCTTTTGCCTCTATTCGAAATATCGAAGTTGGTCATACAAGAACATCAATAAACACCTTATACTTTTGATGAAACTTCCTAATCCAAGTGTTAAAGTAAGGTATAGAAGCTTCCCATGCTTAACAAATATTTCCTCTTGACTAAAGGGTACTTTTGGGTTAAGGTCAAGAAAACAAAGTTCAACAATTGGCTCTACGAACATAAAGATACATAGGGAGTTTGATGTGATTGATTTCATGCCAATCACATACTATCATACATGATAGAATCTAGCGGAAACCTTGCAACCATAAAAGCCACTATACACAATTATGCATTTAGCCTCTCATGGGTATATAGAAAGAGTGCATAGAACTAAAATAACATCAAGTGGAATCCATACATGGACCAAATTACATATAAACAAAGCTCTGCTAAATAGACTTTAGAGTCCAAAAAACATCACGCCACAACAAATAATTACATATCTAACAAAATTGTTTCCTATAATGGGATTTTATTCATCAATAGCACATTATGCCACCTATTCTAGGCTCTAGCCATCGCCTCTACCCGTAATCTGGGAGCTGGTCTTGCAAGGGCATTAGTCAGCACCTCACAATTTCAATGAAGCTTCATAATCCAAGCCTTAAAATAAGCTAGAGGAGCTTCCCGATCAACATATGCACATAGGACATTTTATGTACACATGCATATGGAAATTTGAATTAATACTTGAATTTTGGACATAAATTTAAAATGAAAAAATGCTAAATGTTTATTCTTTACTGTAAAATTCAAGACCAATTTTAAAATTTAAATAATAGATTTAGTTTATGTTGTTATTTGTCGTACATTAGTTTTACACTTTTCATTGCTTAGAGATGTCATTATGTCATGTGTTTATGTTTCTAATGATATTTTATTTGTAGTTATGATTGCAATGGCTACTATGGACCACAATGCTGAGATATTGAGGGTTATTGAGCATCTTAGAGAGATTGGTTCTTCCTAGAGGGGTAGAGATGAGATACTTTGCTCCTTGTCAGACTCATTGCTGACTATTCTTGATACGAGCTCCATATCAAACAATGCTTTGTATAGCATCACATCCTACACGGAAAGAAATAGACAAGAATATGCTGATAGTTTGAGCTACAATGAGATAAAGAATCTAAAAATAACCAAAGAGCACATTTATACATTTTTTAGAGTGTTTGGGATGGATGACATTCCAGAGAGCACCATGCCACATATTTCGACTGAGTGGTGCACCTTTCCACCCATTATAGACCATTGGATGGATATATGGTACATGGTTTTCGACATTCCCCTATACAACAATAGGGAATTATTGTTGTACTTCCTCCAAAAGTTGTATGCAAAGTTTGTGATTGGGAAACATGTCAACTATTTTGACATGTTGGGCTTCCAAGACGTTCGTAGGGGGATTCCCCAAAACCGACCCAATGCTAGGAATAGAGATGTGTTGAGGCCTGGAAATTCGCAGGCAACAACAGCAAGGGATTCTCCCCAGTCAACGTTCCCAACTAGCCCATGACTGTTTGGTATAGGGAATCCGTTCGGTTTACGGTCCGGCTACCGTAGGTCAAGTAACAAAAGCAAAGGTTTTACTGGTTGCGGCCAGGTCCACCGTGTATTTTTGTATTTTTTGACTTAAGTATGATATGCATATGCCTAATTAACCATGCAGGGTGATAAAGGATGCAAGGAGCAGTCACAATGTGATGCGCAGGTTCTTACCTCTCGTCTTATAACCGACAAGCATCTCGATCACATATGCAGTAATAAAATAAAACTAACTATCTATCTGTCTATCTATCCCCAGGGAGCAAAATTGTAACTTATTTATGAGTAATGTGTATTGTGCATGCATTATAAAGAGAAATTATAGATAGCTGATATTCCTTCCTACAACACATAAAAGATTAGAGATATTTAGACAATCAAATAGCCAATTGTTTATGAACAACATACATTACTCATGGTGGTAAATCCACAGAATGAACCAGAAAACAGTCAAACAAGAACATAGGCTCTAAGAGTTAGAACGATCTCACGGTTTATGGACAAAAGATGGAAAAACAAAATAGTTCATCTTTCCGCAATCCACAACATAACATTTGAAAGTCCCACCAATATTTCTCCAACAGGCAAACAATAATTCTTTATTGCAAAAAAAAGTAACTCTTCTTACAATATCACTTTTCATGTCTAACTGGGAAAAATCCCTTCCTTACTCTAAATCTTCTATATTTATACAAAAGGATGAGACTGTTGGGCTGCCCACAAATGACCCTTGGGCTTCCCAACTTTTCGCCTCCCAAGATTTTACTTTCCTCTAATGTTTACAAAATCGTTAGATACAAAAGTGAATGATTATTCAAGAGGAGGGTTCGGCTTGGTTATTTAGGAATTTCTTCCACGCCAAAGCCTTAGAGGAAATTCCTTCAAATGTGCAAGGTTCCAAAAACTAAATGTTTGTTTCGAACTTTGCAGCCTGGTTCTTGATGGCCTCAATTCTAGCTGCACTTAAACGAAGCTGATCCTCCAATAGCTGCACACTGATGGCAGAATGATCTACTTCATCCCTTAAGATCTGGTCATCAAGGGCTTTAATGTGCTGTATTTTACTTCCTCCTCCTGATACCTCTTCTGTAAAATTTCCACAAATGAATTGTGGTCTGGAAAAACTTCAAGCCTCTGCTCGGCCTCTACTTGGCACCGGTTGTATGTAATCAGGAGCCTTCTGAAAAATTATGTGCATGCTTCTTTAGTATTTCTCACAGCCCTTTTGAAATCTTCTGTTGTGTTTATAGCAAACTCTACTAAATCATAACCTACTTCAAGGCCTGTCGATCTTTTGCGGGCAGCTCTGCAGGAGTTTTTTCATTATTTTCCATCCTTGCCATTCTTGCAGTCAGGACCTCCAAGAAGTCCCGAGATCTATCAACAAATTAAGAGGAAGTCTCCTTGTCATAGAAAACAGTGTTAAAATAAGGTATTTCTTCCCCTTTCTTCTGTACAAAGGGAACCAGCTTCAGTGTAGGGACCACAGACTGTCCAGATATGCTGGCAGCCGGTACTTCTGGGTCCTGAACCTCGGGGTTTTCTATGTCTTGGGTCTGACCGCCAGCTGTGTCAGAGGCTGACTGTTCTGTCTCTGTATGGGTCAGCTTTAGCCTCTCTGCTTCTTGTTTCCAAAGCTCCTCATCAAGCTTTCTTTTCTTTTCTTCTTCTTCATTCCTAGCATTTTCTTATGCCAGCCTTTGGGCTTCCTCATTTCGTTTCCTTGCTTCTTCATCAGCTTTGGCTTGTTCATCCGCTCCCTTCCCACCTTTCGTGGTACTCTTCTTCTTGAACCTTCTCCTCAAGGCTGTTATGTTCAATGCATTACGGAAGACGGATTCTTCTCTATCCCAATGGTGGGTATATTCAAAATGTATGATGTTTTCTTTGCAATGTTCAGCTACTTTACTGCAGGAGTCATTTCTATGGAAGGGCATCTCACCAAAATGAAACCTTTCCAACTCTTCTACAAAATCATCAGCTTTCTTCACTCTGGTAAACTTATAACTGCCTAACTTGAAGGGCAAAGGGGGATAGGCAGCCTTCTTGTGCTCAAATAAGAAGCTTCCTATACCATCTAGGAAGAATTTCCTAACTGCCTCCTTGTGAATGATGTAGTCGGTGGTGTATTTGGGCAGCAGGGAGGGTGCTCTTGAACTTCCAAACATTCTGAAGTATAGGCCATCCTCGGTCAAATAATAATCTTCATACTCCTCAATAACCTACAATGCCTCTTCTGACATGCAGACACACTCCTTCAGGAAAATGAGGGTATACGGTGGCATGATGAACTGTTCACGGATCTCTCGGTAATGACTGTGGTACTTGTGCACCCACAATGGCTTGTATGCAACATAAAGAGGCATCCTCTCCCTGGCCCAGATGCACCTGAGGCCGGGGAAAGGTTGATTGCACAATATACAATCAACAAGTATGGAACTCATGTAGAATTCAGACCTCTTTCGGGACACTCCTCCCAAAGCCGAGGCCATGCAGGCTGAAAGACTATTTGATACTATGTTGGCCCAATTGAAAATGGTCCCCTGGGTGGCAACATAAAAAATAATTGGCATCCATTCCAATTTGAAGAACCTGCCATGAGCTCTTCCAAAAATCCTGTTAGGCATTAAAGCTATGAACCTGTATGGGGCCCTTAAGCTTGCTGTGTCATACTCTCCCGTATGCATGGTTCTGAAATGTTTTCCTGATAACAACATCCTTTTGAGAGTCTCAACAAGGTCCATTTTGAGGTTATTTAACCAATCGTTAGACAAGAATACTTGTGCTTCTGGCAGGTGGTAGGCCAGGGCTACATATCCGGGGATATAGGTAGCATAGCCCTGTTTTTCAACATTCTCCAAGATCATCATGGTTACATCTTCCCAGGGCAGAATCCAACCATCACTTCAGAGCATGGGAAGAGCTTTGGTCTGGTGGCAGTCTTCATCAGTGAAGATCTCTCTATGTTGGCATAAATGACTTCTTCTTCCAAGCCCATATCAGGCACCTCTCGGCACGTGATCAACCTGTATATCTCTCCCCACTGGTATTCATGTTCTACACCAGATATACACTTGGTATCTTCATAGATGTATTTGGTTTTGGTAATAACTTCCACTTCAGGATCCTCTTCGACCATAGGGGCCTTCTTCTTCTGTCGCTTTGACATTTTGTATTCGGAATCTTCTTGTCATATACGAGATTATAATCATTAAGACATCTTAGACTGAGTTGCAACCATTGAGAGAACAATGTGTAGTGTTTAACTTTCTATATCTTTAACATGATGGAAAGTCGTTAAATGAACCAAATATGTGCAAGCTAACGCCACTGTCTAATAAAACGGTTCTATCAACATATCTCGAGCGGGGAACAAAACTACATTAACATGAAGGAAACTTCAGCTCTCTGCGGGCGCCATGATCATCATGCTGTGGGGAACGACAGTGAAAATATTTTCAAGCTTTTTTCTTAGTGGTGCGTTTTCAGAAAAGAAACTGCCTATGCAATGTATGCTCAATAAACTCTATGTAGTGATATATCCCCCTCCACCGACATGGATTCAAAAACGGCCGTGAACTGGGCAAGCGAGACAGCGCAGTGAAACACGAATGGTCTGAAGGATACGGGCAGCATGAAAGGGAGGAAGCCAGTCCAAGCATCAAAGGAAAGCCATGAAAAACTGTCCCCCATCAAAGCATCATCACACAGGGCAAATTGGTGTAGACAGCGTAACGACCGTCTACACCAAACCCCCTATTCTCTAAGCGAAGGGTTGTATTAACAAAAGGCCGCGGTAAAACAACTACCCTGTGGGTGAAAATGCCCCCCCATGGACAGTTATGATACAAATCCCCAACTATATATACAAGCAAATAACGGGGCCAAAGGTAAAACGGCCGCGGGAAAACCCAACCATAGAAAAATCAACCAAAAACTCGAACAGAACGGGATAATGTAATGAGGATCCTACCTAGCCACACTGCGTGGACGGCGGGAAGAAGGGCGATCAAGATTCCATAGTTGAAGCCACCTGGAACAAGCATACATTGACAGGAGGGTCCGACCAAGCTCGAGAAAATGACAGCACACGAGAGCGACAGTCAAAATAACAATAGGATAATCCATACATCCGGTCCCATATATATATATATATACTTCGCAGGACTAATCATCGGAACCATAGTGGAATCGGGAGCCGCAACGGTGGAGCCGCAAAGGATAAATCAATCCGCAATAGGCAAAGATTAGAGGAAAATCAAATAAAATATCGGAAGGCTAATGCTTTTAGCAGCCGCAATGGCGGAAGCCCAAGACTTATGGAGCGGCAAAAACAACGATGCAAGGTTTTACAAAAAACAAAGCGAAAATCGGGAGACTTTGCCATCTACCGTCCGCAACTGCGGACACCAAAGTAACAATACACTCCAACTCGAAACCAAAGGTCAGCCGACAAACGCGTTGGAGAAAAATAATGAGGCTGAAACTCATTATTCCTCCACAACGGTGGGCTTGCTAGCGAATACTCTCCCGACTCAAACTCTTGAAATGAATTCAAAGCCAAAACAAACGTGGATCATTTCAGGAACAAATCTTTCTGAAGAATCAGTGAATCAAGTTAAAGAAGAAAATCAAGCTAATATAACCAAAGGGGGGTCCCAAATTTTTTTGGAATTTTGGGAAAATGTTGCAGCTGCAACAAGATGCCAATCGATAGATACCTACATCCCATGCCCAACTACTGAGGGAAAACATCTTTCTTGCACATGATATGGTTTCCCAAACACAGGAGGAATATCTGACTCTAGCTAAGATGGTGTCTTGACACAGGATAACTATTGACCAGGCAGCGCCCTCTTCGTCTGCCAGGGTACAACCACCATCTTTTGGTGGTAGAGAACCATCTATTGGTGGCGATATACCAACTTCCCTTTTTCCTCAGAGTGAGCCACATGTGTGCACAACGTGTGGTCAATCCTGTTATGGTCCTAGACCAAGGCATGGTACCTCTATGATTACCGATGGTCAGGTAAGGACATTGTGAAAACTCTATTGTTGTTCAATTTTTAAATTTTCCATATTGTACACATATTAAAAGATTCATAATACATGCAAATTTTACTCTTGCAGGAGATTGATGCCTCTCAAAGGGGGTGGTAATGCACCTGATGTGGTTGTATCCGAGGCCCAAACAAACAACATTGATGTAATATTTAAACATGTGTCGTTTTGTTAATGCATGTGTTAGTCTTGATTAATTTGTTAAACTGTCTAATATTTACAATTTTTAAAGTTCTTGGAACGCAATTTAGAACTAGATGCTAGAGACATTGATCTCATCAAAGTACTCCCAGGTGGAATTTATGATTACCTGAAGAATGTGAGTACATGGTTAATAACTGAATCTTGTTGGAATTATTTAAATATCTTACTATACACACCCTTATAGATTGCTAATATTTATAATTTTTAAACTTGGAAATTTCATCTAGATCTGAAGAGGGGCAAGAAATTGCTTGAAGCGGTCCCTCCCATGGGGGAGATATGTCCCAGGAAGGGGTAGGTATACTACAACATGTTAGTTTTTCAGTACATATTATTCCATTCATTCAAGTCCATGTCTAACTATGGAAACACTTTATGACTACAAACATCATCGCAAATCCCTACACCGCCTCTTTGGTTTGGATATCCCTGTAGTCCAAATGTAGATAAGTGGGTTGTTTACACCAGATGACCCTATTCCTTGAAAAGGTTAGGTGTCCATGATGATCAACCTACTCATCCCACGGTAATGTACACACTTCTAATGGAAGTTGTTGGCTAGCTTTGAATTCACTTCACAACTAGTTTTTCTTAATGTTATTTTTGCATGTTTACAGCATTAGGATGCAGAGTCATCCATTCCACACCTTAGTGGGATTTTTGATATTGCAGTCAATGTTGCATATACAATAGGGATAAGTTACACAGAGTTACATCTACTTGAATATTTGTAATTGTACAGTTCATTTGTATTGTCTATGGACATGCACGATGTCTAACCATTTTATCATTTGGTGAATGTAGCCACACCCTGTTCCACTAGTGCACGTGACCGAGGTTGATCTTGAGCCTACGAATCCTCTTTCTACTAAACAAACCTAGTCTCATTCCGAGGAACAATTTTTTTTGGTGAGATGTTCATTTTTCACATAATTGATTAGTACTTTCTCATTCATGTACATGTTGATAATTGTTGAGATAAATGACATATTTTTTTATTCACAGAGAAGCATTGCAGAGAGAATCTCTGCAATTACGAGGACACCAGAGGCATTTATACCCCGAATGGATGTAGTTAGTGTTTGTTTTATGTACAATTGAGTTGTATTTTAAATTTTCAAGCTTTGTTATTACTGGATAGTACTAGTTTAGTTACTTCATCAAGAAATATTGTCATCAATTTAGAGTCGCCAGAGATGTAGAGTGGTCGTGGACAGAGGAAACAAGCATCAAGGCCAGGAAAAAACAAGAGAAAGTTAAAGTTTTGATGTGTTAGTCTAGGACAAATATGTCGTTTTCTGTACAAGAGGAAGTTAGAGTATAGGGGCGTGGTCTAGGATAGATGTACTTTTGTTTGCATGTACATCAAAGATGTGTTTGATACATGTACATTCATAGTTTATATAAGGGCCTTCTATTTTTCTATTATAGCTTTCATGATATAAAAAATATTTCATATCAAGGCTCTTGAAATATTCATGGTTCAGTCTTTTAAGTGTGATTATCCATGCATGGCCAAGAATGTTTCTATGTGCAATGTTCCCAATTTTTGATAGATTTTATGATTGCATGGAGATATTAGTTATAAATTTGAGAACAATGCACAATTACAATATTACTTAATGACAAAAATGTACATTTCAATTGTTTTTTACCACGATCCAATTTCATATACAATGTTAAATTGTATTCATAAAGATGGAACATACCTCACACACATAAGCACCGAGCACAGCTAAGCAACTGATCAAACTAAGTGGAATACAAAATCTCCTTAGCCACATAACAACCTAACAAACTTCTAAAGGATGCACGAAGTTGACACACCTAAGTGATGCATCTGTGTGGTCTACATAAATGAAATTGGTGTTTGGCACGATGTCTTTCATCCAACGAATATATGGGATACACATGAAACCTAAAAATATCCGAGTACAAGGTTAATTCAAAATCATGGTTATGATTATATCCTACACATTATGTATATCCTGCACATTATTTTATCATTTTGTTAATGTACAGGGAATTTGATGAATGGCCTCGAGGAACAACTTTGGAAGAGATGAAAATTATGTGTGATTTTATTATAGTTTAAATTGATTGGAGAAGTACTATTCTGAATCTTGTTTGATGAATTTATGTTTATGGAGTATTATTCGAAAAATTTGTAGTGTGAAGATATATATTTTACAATAATGCCATAATAGGTTTGCCACTTGTTTCTAAACATAAACATGTTCCATTACATATTTACTGACCTAATGGAATTGTCTCATCTTGCATTTCATCGTACAATGCTCACATCTCTGGGATAACTAGGATAAATGAATATGGAAACAACCTTCTTTTGAATTTCCAGTCTCACAAATGAGATGAGATCCTAATATCAATTCTTCTCCACATAGAGATTGACAACTCCTTTCCCCTTGATTAAAACACAAACAAAGAATACTTCTTTCTTGACAATGATAGGAAATAAGTCAAGTTCAACACCTCACAACAAGTAACAGAATTCTCAACATCTACACATGGAATAATAGTTTTCAACAAGTATTTTTTAAATAGGGGAATATCTACACTCACCTTCAAGTTGACCTCTATGTGCAAAAATTTCACATTCCCTTACTGAGCAAAACCCTAGTTTCCAAAATTGACCTAAAACAGGATCCCTTTTCCATGGACCCAGAGTAGAGGGACCCCCCTAGCACTATCCCTATGTCCTCAATCCAACGAAGTTGACGGTTCATTGATCCAAGAAACGATCACCATTCTATGGCACATTCAAGCCCACCTCCTATAAGCTTTCAAGGACACCTGTTGAATCCCTACCCGTGGTATAGAATGGAAAATGTGCATCAAAATAGGATTTTGGTGGGTCATGAAAGTCTATTTAGGCATGTTCCATGTGGGAACACTAGGCACATGTTCATGGTTTAGGAATTTGCAAAAATAACCCCTGTGTGCAAAAATTTTGCATTCACTTACTGAGCAAAACCCTAGTTTCCAAAATTGACCTAAAAACTGTTCATTGTCCATGGACCTAGATTAAAGGGATACCCCTAGCATTACCCCAATGTCCTGAATCCAATGGATTTGATAGTTCTTCAATCCAAGCAATGGCCATCATTCTATGGCACGTTGAAGCCCACCTCCTACAGGATTTTAGGGACACCTGCTGAATCCCTACTCGGGCCATCGAATGGAAATCGTGCATCAAAATGGGATTTGAGTGGTTCATGAAAGAGTTTCTAGGAATTTTCCATGTGGGAACTCTAGCCACATGTTCATGGTCGAGAAATAATTTTTCTGATAGTTGTTCTTGGAGAAGTTCTCAAAATTACTCCCAAAACTCTTGTTTGACTTGAATCCTTCTCTTCTTATCAAAATGACTTGTATTTTTAGTATTCTAATTAGGTAGGATTTCTCTTTTCTTGCTCTTCTCATAACACAATTCATCCTTTCTCAAAGCTTCCTCCATGGTTTTCGGATTGTCAAACTCAATCCTATCTTTCAAGCTAGCAGGTAAACAACTTAAAAACCATTTAATTTCAGGATTTTCATCTATTATCTATGGTATGTATCTTAGCAGAATTAAGAATTTGCTACTAAATTATTTCATGGACATGGAACACATTTTTAAATCATAGAACTCCTTGGCTCTTTCCTCGTAATATTGTTCAGACAGGAACTTTCTCTTGAACTACTTCTTAAAAAATTTCCAGATTATGTACTTATCTTTCATATTTTTGACCATCTTTATATCTTTCCACCATATGTCATCCTTCCCAGTCAAATTATAAATAGCCATTCTAGACTTTAATCTGTCAGAATAGTTGTAAATTTAGAAGTATTTTTTCATGCTTGACATCCAAGCTTCTGCTTCCTCTCCTTTCTCTACTTCCCTGTTGAACATGGGAGGCTTTATTTTATTGAATTCTATAGAAATCTCTTCATAGGGTTTATACTTCTTTCTCATAGGTTTTTTATCACTTTCACTGCTGTCACTTATGTATATTTTCCTTTCCCTATGTGACCTTGGTTTAACCTATGAAGAATATTCACTATCAAACTATCTTGTTTTATTATCTTTATGTTTATGGGGCGTTGTTTCAGAATATGTTTCAATATCATTTCTTTTATCTTTTTCCTGCTTATGTATTTTGTCCAATAGATATTCATTCAGCTATAAATTTATTTTATTATCATGTTTCACAATTTGAAGTTCATCCTTGAACTCTTTGAATGTTTGTAGTAATTCAGAAATTGCAATCATTTATGCAAATGAAAGGTCTAATATTGAAAACAACAAAACCAATGACTAGTGTTGGTTCAATGCTCTACCACTTTTGGACAAACCTGGATGATGATGTTATTGCATTTAATGTTTCACATGCTTATTGGATAGACCACTTTGTGACATTCTTGTCAATCTCTGCCAAAAATAGTTGATTCATTTCATTTTTACAACACTTTAATGTTAAATGCTAAGGCCTTTCCATATACTTGTTCTATTTGCTGTTGCGATAGCCCTAACTATATTGATATGAATACTAGACTATTTCTAGCTCCTTTCATTACACCCCTCAACATTATAAGTACTAATAGAAAAGATAATAAACTATTTGATTATTACAAACACAACTGAAAAAAAAGAGTTATCAAGGTATTTGGACATGCATTGCTGTAGATGTTATCAGTGGAATACAACTCCGAAAATTAGAACAACTCTCTCTCCCTTAATCGAAGTAACTGTATTTGACTTCTTTTAGATGAGTTGGAAATGATACTAAGCGTTGAGTTGGAAGTGCTACCAAGTGTTTTTTTGGATTAGGTTTTGCCTTAGATGATTGAGGCAACTCCTCTTAGTATTAAACAATATCTAAGTGTGAACCAACATCTGGTTCTAATTTTCTCCCGTGACATTCAGCTTTAACTTTGGTAAAATTTCTCTAATTGTTTCCCTCTTACTATTGTATGGGACTATGCCCTCAATCCTCCAAGTGATTATTTATCACATGTTTAACATCTAAAAAACAACAATTATTCCAAGGCATTTGTAGACTCTTTCTTCTACAAAGTTTGTGCGCTTCAGGCTGTAGTGAGCTACTTGTTTGATACTGATTGAGAGCTAAATTTAGGTATGTTTTTAGCATCTGCAACATTGAGGCAACATTAATGTCACAATTATCAGTTTAAATTCTATTTAAGTTTCTCAGATTATTATAACTTTCTTATTGATGTCAAATTCTAGTTCTTTTTCGTTGTTGAAAAAAAAATGTTATTCTTCTTTCTTAGTTATATACACTTTGTTTTTCCCATGGTTGACATCTAAAAAAAAATCGATCATGATTTCTATAAAGAGACTTGTTAGGAAAAGTATTCACTTCCTATCTCCATTTTGTGGTAATGCAGAATATGCCTAGTCTATTGAGGAAGTCTTAGTACCAAATTCTTTTATTGAAGCGTTAATTGTAAATGGGAATTTGCTAAGGCCAGTATCTCTTCTTCAGCCAACATTCTTGTTACTACATACACTTTGGTCTGTGCATATGTTAGAAATCCTACCAAAGAATTGTATACGTTTTCTTAACCTTCTTTGTTTTTATGTTATTGGCCTGTTGCTATTTTTTCCCATCTCTTTTACATTCTTTCTTTTATTTCCACTATTTAACAATATTAGCTGCATCTCATTTTTCTGCCACTTTGTAAATGTACATCTTTTGAAATGTGAGTCTAAAATTGCAAGTGAAAACTACAAACAAAACAGCTTCTGCATGTTGCAAAATACACTAGAAATGGCATCAGAAGCAAATAACCCAATAACAGAAAAAGGTTCCTTGCCTCTCCACGACATAATAGAAACAATGCCGACACTAAGCAAGCTGACAATGGAGATAACCTCAACTGCTAAAAGTCCAAAAAGGGGTGCATGTATTTTAGTTCTAATTGCTTTTTGCACCATTTTGAACACATGAAACTTCTTCACCTTCTTTTATAATTTTCTATTAAAAAACACAACATAATATAACTTATGCATTGACAAATACTTTCTCAAACTTGATATAAATTTCAAAATAGTTACTATTGAATCCTGCTAATTTCTTTTTCCCATTTCTTTATATATGCCAATAGCAGACTAAGACAAACCCTTGCAGAACCAGCGACTACTATCAAGCTATGCACAACAACAACAAAGACTATTTTTGAAGGAGACATATTGGCTGTATATGGCCCCGCACAAAAAAAAATCCAAACCTCCCCTAGAAAGGCGCAAATACTTCATGCAGACTTTGTTGATAGAGACGATCTAATTACAATTACAACTGGGATAAATGACAACTTGATCAAGCGTTTTGGTACCTATTTCTCAACCAACAAAATTCTAAGAATCACTCGATTTGGACTCAAGAAAAAAGGGCAATATGATAGAGGTGATGCTAAGTACTCAATAGTCATATTCCAACATACAATAGTTGATACAATTGATCAGGTCTATAAAGTAAGGAAACTAGCTCCAGATTCGACAATTGTTGATTTGTTGTCATCGAACGAGTCCTACTCTGTTGGATCCGTTGCATCTATTATCGTTGCATGTGAGTACAACAACTGACAGTTTGGTTTTCATATCAAAGATGGTGAAATAGCTAATGATCACGCCATTGTAAATATCTCACGTTCATAAATAATGTCTTTTGAAAATTTGTTTTTATTTAAAATCAAAGAAACTTTTCATTGTTTCATATAAACAAGTAAAAGGAAAATAAAACATACAAATACCTTCAACAGTTTCCAATTGCAACATATGCTCACTGTCTGTTGTAATTTTCTATTGTAGGTTCAGGTTAGCGAAGGATACAAAGATTTATTTTTGCAAATTCAAGAACATCTTGCATGTGAAAATCCTCCACTCTACTTGTTTAAGAACATTTTTTGGAATGAAGATAAAGGAAGCCACATGTTCTGGACTTGTGCAGCCACCTTCATTGATCCTCTTAATGATGCCTATGCAATTTAGAGTTTGGTGCCAATCATTGACTTGAAGACACAGGTTTGTTGCAAAATTGCTCCTTTCTCATGGCATCAAAAGTAAAAAAAACACACATTTTACTTTGCTGCAAAGTAGATCCATTGCTTGACACCCTTTTCTTTATTTTAAAGGAAATCTCTCCTAGGATTGACTTATTTGGCGATATCCATTGTCCCTCCCCATAACAGGACCCCAACTTCACACTTATAGGAGAATGGACATTCAATACCAATTAATTTCGCAAAAAAGCAAGACCCACAATCAAATGTACAAATAGTTTTACCTACAACTAAAACCAAACTCGTGAACTTTCAGCTGCAAGTTCTTCCTTCTATTGCTCCTTCCATATCTGTCTATTTTTTGAAAAATTCATTTGAAGGTCCAACTACATAGACTAATAGCCAAAAATTGAACTTGTCTTTCTAGGATCATGCCCACCCTGAATTGTAATAATATACTTCCCTATCTGTAATCATTGACAATTTTGATGACCAACAAAATAAATATAAATTAAAATAAAAACACAATATGTATAAGAAAAAAACTAAACTAATGAAAAAACGTTGTTCTAACCCTTCATATCCACCTATATTGATATCTATCTACCATATGATGCTTGTATGTATGGTTAGAAAGGTATCCACATCATAAACATGTGAAATTTGTGCCTCAGTATTTTTTTTTACAGTAGGTTCATGAAACATTAAAATCAATATTTTGTCTCAAACTTGTTGTTTAGAGGGTAGAGTACTTGACAAATTCCCTATTTGTTGTCAAAATGTTTTAGATCCCAGGCCTAGTCCCTGGTGTATGACCATTTGTATGCTTTCTAGAATCGTTTTTTTTGTGACCAAACCGACCATTGAAATACCTCCAAATTGTTGTTGTGTGTATCACTAATGTCCGTTTCCCAGAGCATTATCAAAAGAATCTCCCTTTAATTAACCCAAAGTTTGTTTTTGGTTAAGTGAAGTGTACCCAGGGATTGTAACTAGCATTGAAGTACTCTTGTTCTATATTTACTTTCTTTGGTTGCTTAGTGAATTTTGTTTGACATAAGTGAATTATTAGCTGGTATATTATAGATCGGTATCACTATAGAAATGTGTGATGTCCTATCATTATGGAGGAGTATTTTTGTCATGTTTTTGAAGGCATTGGATTCATAAGTTACATATTCAAAGGTAGTTGATTGGAAACAATTTTATGGTAAATACATATATTTTGGAATTACTCCAAAAGTGATTTCACCTTGATAGGAGAGCACTAGGTCTCTTAGCCCTTTGGTGATGCTTTACATACATATGGGTGGCTTAGTTTGGGTGGATGCATGACCTTGGTCATACTAATAACATAGAGCACTTACCTAGGAGGTTGATACCCTAATAAATACGATGTCTTGTGCATTGTGTAATCAAGAGAAATACAATGAATAAAAGAGAAACACAATATGTAATCAAGAGGAAAAAAAGAAAAAAACAAACCTGAAAGTCTGAACATTGTTCCCATTCTTGAGTCAATGGAGACTTGACATGAAGCTCAATATCAATTCCTGAACAAATGTTAAATAAGAATCAAATTTAAAATTAAAATTACAGGCTATAGAGGGACTTTCGAAGAACTTTGATTTTCCTATTCACTATAGCCAATTTTAACCCAGAATCAAGTCCATCTCTTCAAATAATTTTTCATTCGCTGCGATTTTCTATTTGCATCAATATATTTCCCACCCTCCCTTTGACTCAACTTTCACCACAGTCCAGCAAATTCTCCCATGCACCGAGCTCAGCAAATATTTAACATTAATTTAAACGTATGGACTTTTTGATTTCAACACTGACTATAAAAAGTTCATTTCAGTTCTTTCTATAAGATAGTTCAGGAGTGTAAAATCTTTCAAATACCCATTGATATAGCAATAGTATAAATTCTAGACTAAATCTTTGATGTTTTCAACTTCATTAACATATTTAAAATTTCCTAAATTCCAACTCCATTTTCTCCTGTTAGATACGTATTGAAACATCTTCTTAAATCCTACAACCCTCTAGTAGTAAAGCTTGAAAAAAATAGGGTTTCAAAGGGTTGAATAAGGTTTATAGGAAAAAAACCATAGGCTAAGGAGAGTGAATCTAAATCTACGTAAGCTGCAAATTCATCTGAGAATTCTGAAAGACTCTCATATTATACAGAGAAACACCGCTAGAAGAGTTTCAAGGAGCTGAATAGGGTTTAAAGGAAAACAACCAGGGGATGGTGAGAGAAAATCTACATCGATCTAAGCTACAAATTCATTTGAAAATTCTGACAAACTCTCATAATATACAGAGAAACGCTGCTGAAAATTTGAGGTGTATATTAACTCTGGGAGAGACATTTGTATTGAATGTCCCCTATTTTTTTTTATTTACACTGTAATGTTGGATTTGTTCAAACCTGCTATAAATTACCTTTTGTTAGTTATCGGTGATACAACATCTTTTAAAGCTCTATTAAGTGCACTAAAAAATAAGTGTCTATGGATTTTCTCTTTTAATATTTCATTTTAATCAATAATTTATCTCATCTTATCTTTGCTTCTTTTCCTTGTCTCTTTGTGCTTTGGATTTTACACTTAAAACAACTGCCTTCTTTTCATTGATTTCATTTCTATCTTTATACGAGTCATTGGTTGTGACCTTGCATCATTGTATCTAAAAAAAACACTTTCAAAGTGCACTCTTTCATTTTTCTTTTGTTTCATTGTTTTTTTTTGGCTATCATTGCACTTTCCTCATTGGTGACTACTTAAAATTTATTTAAAAGCATGTATTGTACACGATTTCCCTTTAATAATTTGTGGTGCCTTATCTGTTGTCATCTCTTGTGTGGATTTGGCAGATACATGGAATACTCAAAGCAAGGAACACATTTGCACCACCGTATTGATGCATTTGCGCTAAATGTAAACAACCACTGATTCAAAGCTGTGTTGTATGTGCATTCTGCAAACATGAAACAACAACTATATATGAACATAATTTGAAATGCAATTTAGAAACAAATGATGGATGGATAGAATGCACATGCAACCCATAGTTAAAAGAATATTTTTCAGAAGTAGCAAATATTTCATTTCAAGAATATTCAAAAAACATATCATCAACATTTCTCAATCTGTGAAGGTTCTCGCAGCAAGGGCTTTTTACATTGGCCTTGAACAACAGAATCATCAATTTGAAAAAAAATTAACTGCGAGGTACACAAATCCATATTCTTTTTTGGTTTGTTCAAGTTTCTTGTTAAATGCTTCTGACACCTAAAAATTATGTATTCAAAATTGTATTCCATTGAATCCCCTACAAACACAAACAACTTGTTGTTTCTTTGCTTAAAACAATTTTCTATTAATTTCTTACTTAAAACAATTGTCACATAGTTTAGCTACACATCTTCCTTTAATTGTATATTTGCAAACTTACCAGTTTGATGATATAATACCACGAGTAAAATAGAATACCTTGTTGTATTTCACTTGGTGGCAATGTATTAGGTTAAGCTTTTGGAGTTTGCTGCTAATAGAAACGATACCAGTGGTTGCTTCATTATACGAAGCAAGCATAGAAATTGCTGTAAGGTCATTTCCATATACTAAAACTACTTGTTGTGCACTTAAAAGTAAGGTGCAATTTTACAGCTAAGTATTGAAATGATTGTAACATTCATCTTATTTGTCTACCCAACACATATCCGAATTGATTATATTATTTTATATATTTGTGTGATTTATCCATTTAAACCTAGTTAAACATAGCCATATTCCAAATTTTAGATACCCATTTACTTTATGAATTTTAGATGCTCATTTCTGTAGACAATGATGCCATTATGTTGTAACATATAATTGGGAGCTTTGTTTAAAGTTATTGCACTTGAACAAATATATCTACAAAAGTATAATTATTTCCTCAAAAAAAAAATTTCTTTCATTATCCAAATCAGTCACAAGCTTCAAGCACCAATTTGATCCAAAGTTTCGAGAATAAAGCCCACCTAGAAAGCCCATGGTCCTCTGCTGAATTGGAATCATCAAAATGAAAATCCATTACTGTTTAGCAACAAAAAAAAACTAGAAATTCCTCTATTTAGCACTAAAACTACAAACTTGAGTCTATTGGTTATAATCGTTCAATGTAAATAATAGATCATTATTATTTGTCCACAAAAACTGGAGGTTCAACATAAAAGTAGATATGTGGTCATGAGAGCATACAATGAAAGTCCACAAATATATTATATTTCGAAAAATAAAAATAAAATCTGCTCCGTGATGGTTATTAAGCGATAAAATAACTGTTAACATTGTGTGTGAATGAGAATCTGATCCATCTATATATATATCAAAAGGAAACCAGGTGAGGGAAATGTCACACCTTATGTTTTTAAAATGAAGAGTATCTTTATTTTATATATATGTATGTTGAATGCGTTGTGCTATTTGCAGCGAATCGAGATCGATCCAACACAGTGGATATATCAGCAACCCATTTTAACTTTGCCTTTAAATTTTCCTCGGAATGCACTCAATAGACAGATGTTCATTCTCAATATCATAAATGCATAATTATGTTAGGTTGCAATAAAACATTATAAAGCATATATTTTTTTATTGACTTGATAAGTACAAAAATATTTGATAGATTCTTTATTTAGCTTTGAAGAAGCAACTATTTATTGTCTCTATAGTAAAAAGTAACTATTGCTATTAAAAAGTTAACAATGAAACATGTAAATCTAACATATTAACATTTGAATTAATATTTTTTGGCTTACCCAAATTTTGTCCACTTGAAATGCAATAATTTAACTTTTTTTTCATGATAATTTTCTTTCGTGATGATGTTTGAAGTTCTAGCTATGGAGAACACGCTAAATCTTGGTAATTATTTTTTCCATTTAACGGATACCAAAGATTACATGTAGGAAACGTAAAAGATAAAAAGGAACTCACTAAATCTTGGTAATTATTTTTTCCATTTGACAGCTACCAAAGATCACATGTAGGAAACATAAAAGATAAAAAGTTAGAGTGCTAAAATTCCCTCAAGGGTATATAGCCTCCATTCAATAAGCTTGAAAAATAGAGAATATATAGAATAGTGGAGCCTCCATTCAATAAGCTTGAAAAATAGAGAATATATGGAATAGTGGGATAGGTGAATCCAATAATGCAATAGGAAACTAAAAAAGAAGAGAAAAATAGAATATTTTTTTTTGCGTGATGAGGTTTTAAGTGTTTTTTAATCATAATAATAGGCTAGTTTGAAATGTAAATCCTAATTCCTAATTCTTAAATGGGATATATATGGATCAAAGGCTATGGAAATGATTATGCCACATAGTTTTCTTGCTTCTTTGTTTGCAGTCCTTCCTAGAATTGTGAATGTTGTGTCAGTTTTTAGCACCTTATAAGTGTTCCTAAAACTGTTAGAGGAGACCCTAATACCCAAAAAAATAGTCCTTTACAAAACTTATTTCCTTGGAACATCAAATTAAATTCTCATATATAATGGCTAGTTAAACCATTTCTTATTGGAAAAAAACAAAACACCTTAAAATATTAAATATCATTGATTTTAGATAAGTTGAATATAATTCACGTTTTTGCTATACCAAAATATCTACACATTATTTTTGCAACTATTAAAAGAGAACTATTCAAATATTGCCTATATAAGTGTTTTTGTAATTACGCTTCCACTATTGTGATTTTGCTTCTTGTTCTTATTATGGACTGCATGGAGGAATAGGTGGTTTCAAGAAATCCAACAATGAATCTGATTACCATCAAGAAAAAACTTGTTACAAGGCATTTTGTTATAGGGAATTTTGCAAAAGCATAGCTAAAACTTGATACTTTGCATCACAACACTCGCTTAAAGTTGTCTATTTTTGTATTTTATTTGGACAAGAAAATTGTCTTAATCTTGTCTTTTATTTTGACAAATGACTTCAGCATGCAGTCTTTAATTAGCTCATGCTTGTTTTTGAAAAGTTTTTCTACTTAAAATTTCTACATTTAGCAAATGTTTTTTTTATTTACTTGAAACAAGAAAAAAAACTCCTATTTTTTTGCTATATAGCAATCTTGTTTTTTTACTCTATTTAATCTCATTTTTGTTTTTTGTAATTTGTTTCGTTGAACCTCCTCCAATAAAAAGTTCTTGCAGAGTGTGTTGTTCTTTCATAGATGACACCATGTAACATTTTTGACCAAAGAAATTATATAGTTCTTTCAATATTATATGTCTATCAAAATTTTATTACTGGAGTGCTAGGGATTTTAATGCACAATATAAAGGTAGTTTTAAAATACTTATTGAAATAGCTAAAAAGATAAGAATATATTGGGTATGTTCATTATATCTATTTTAATATGTAAAGTGTTCTACAGTTACATAAATTTAATACAAGAAATTTATACAAATTTAAGAGAATTCTTTCCTATATGTAAAACTATAGGTATAATTGACAAATGGAATGAAAATTTAAACTTCACTTATTGTGCATCGAATGACCAAGGCAACGTCTTTGGTAGAATTACTTTTCTACACGTCTACATTTTGTGAAAAATTATTTGCTGCTTTTAACTAGCAGATTGATTTTATGATCTTTATTTTAACAAATTTCCCTGGTTTACTTTTACCAAAGCCAAACAAATAAATTATAATATATATATATATATATATATTATTTAATTATTTTAAAACTTTTTATAAGGTTGAAAAATAATATTTTATGTTTATTTTTATTAAAAAAGTTTGCTTGGATTAAAATATCATGTGGACCTTTATAAAGAGTATGGGTCTTTACTCACTAAAACTATGTCATAAGGCCTTCTTTTATGGAATATTAAATAAATATATGACTTGCATTAATATTTTGATGTCAAATAAGAGCTAGTTTGGTGTGCCACATTGTGCTTATATAGACATTTCCCATCTTGTATGGTATAGTCTATGACACCCATAGCTTCAAGTTTTGATGGAGTATGGATTATGTATGACAAACTTGTGTGTGGAATTATATGCTATAGACTTGATTTGGGTCATATGACCAATATGAGAATATATGTGTGTGGTAGTTTAGTAGATTATATATCTTAGACAGAATTTTGATTATGCATAAGTGATGTGGATGTTCATTTTCTACATATGACCGATCGCGTGGTGCATAGCTTGGTCAACCATTGATGATTGTGATATAGGGAATCATGGATTATCTTTGTTGTGTGGAACATATACTTAATCATGGATTTATTAATGATACAAGTATGGTCGAACATACTTAGCTGTAATGAGTGAGATTTGGTAGAAATGTGTCTGGAACTCACACATACATCTTGTAAAATGTAATTATGTTGAATTCGTTATCAATTGAATTTGATTATTTTGCTTTTTTTTATATTAACCTAATCTTGTAAAGCTTACCATTCAAGTTTTGAAATTGATTATGAATTCTCAATCCAATACCAATGGTGATAGCAATATTCACTTAGCTATTTTAAAATTGGTTATGAATTCACTTATTAACTATGAAGTGTTAAAAACTTGCATATTTTGAATCAAAGGATACATTAGTTTGGGTCAAATTAGGAATCACGATGGCACACATATTTTGTCATGTCTTACTTGTTTGTTGATGTAACACCATTTTTTGTATTATTTCATGTTAATCAAATTGTTTGATCTTTTTTTGCAGTATTTTAAGTCATTAATCTCATTCATTTGTAATTTCTACTAGTACCTTACCACCATCATGTAGATTTAGCCTCTTTTCATTTGTTTTCTAGATGTTGGATGGTAGTAATCATCAATCAAAATATTGGTTGACAAAACCAAGGAACTCATTAGGACTTGATCTTAAGATCTCCATAATTTCATGGAAAACCCATGGAACTCATTATGACTTGATCTCAAGATCTCCATAATTTCATATCAATGAGAAATATAAATATATGTTGATAATATATAGAGCTGGTATGACCTCTTTATCCATACAAGTTTGGAACAAGTACGTTTACCTCTGCATGATCCAATCTTCTTGAAACCTGGACCCAGTCCCTCTTGCTTCTCTTATCTAAAGGAAATCCTCCCGCATAACTCTTTATCTAGAATGGTCCCCTTTTCCTCTAGCCTCTCTATTCTTTTTATTGTCTATTGAGATAAGAAGTTATGAGGTCAGAGTAGTTGAGGAAGGTTGGAAAGTTGCCATATCGACCCTAACCACCTCATAATTAACTTCTTTTTCATTTGTAATGAGTTTTTAAGGAATACATGGGTCCATCAAGGGAAATGTTTGTATAACATGCGAGATTCCTTAAAGAAACTTGTGTATTCAAATTTTAGGGTAAATATGTGGGTTGACAATGTATAACTCACATATAACATGCAGGTTGACAGTGTGAAAGCTGTGTATATGTTCAAAACTCATAACAAAAAGGTGTTATCACTGGAGTGATCTTCATGGAATTTAGACCAAGACCTCCTATAGCCAAAAGGCTCTTCAATCCAACTTGTTTTTTTTTGTGATGACACATTGAGCATCATCACTCGGAAAGAGAAGTTCCATTTTGAGGTATAACAAATTGGACTACTTCAATCAGTATTTACATGCCAAAAGTATTTGGAGGAGTCTATTTGGATTTGGTTTACGTAGTAAAACTATTAAGGATAAATATATCAAAACCTATTTTTTTCTGCACTGGATTTGATAGCCTAAACTCAATGCTAGTAATGCTTTAACTATTTGGAAAGGCTTCCTTAAAACATTCTTGATTCTCGGAAATTGGATAAATTGGAAATTTGGTATTGGAATTCATATTTTTATCATCCTCCTTCTTTTTGTAGGCGTTGTAGAAGATTATAATATTTATAAGCCTTTTTTTATCGCAACTTCATAAAATAATATTTTGGTTCCTGCACAAGTTAGGAGAGAATTTAATAATGATGTATCTTTACCTTATTGGTACCAAGATAATGAATTAGGGATATGAGAAGAGGTAGAGGAAAAATGGAATGGTTTTACTATGGGGATGAAGAAAGCTCGAATTAAACTGTCTGAAGAAGTAGGCCCTTTAGTTTGGGATTGGGGTGATGTCAACGAGTTTTAACATCCATATAAACTTATGAGGATATTATTTTTCAATAGGTACTATTCAACACTAAATGGAAGAGGAACATTCCCCTAAAGATCAAGTTCTTCTCCTGGTTGTGCGTAGAAAAGAAAATACTCACTTAGGATAATCTTCTCAAGCATGAGTTTATTGGATTGGGAATATGTGTATTATGTCAAATGGAGATGGAGAGTGTTACTCATATCTTTAATCAGTTCCCATTTTTTATATTGGTAAGGCATGATTTAAGTATGATGCCTAATCATGATGATGAATGGTTCATCCAAATTTTTCATGACTGTATTTTTAAATGGTTCTATACAAGAGTTAAATTCAAAGAATTGCCATTGTTTACTATATGGGAGGTGTGTAAAGATAGGAACCAATGTATCTTTGATGGCATCAACCCTTCTAGTTATCATGTTTTGTCTAGAGTGATTTATCCTATTAAAGAATATTCAAATTATAAACCCAAACAAAATCTTAGATTTATCATAAGACTAGTTATCACGGATGACATATCCATTGGATTCTTTGATGGTGCTTCTATAAATGTTTTATGTGGGGCAGGAAAGATACTAAATATTGAAAAGGATCATCAAATTCAGTTGTGGATGGGTGTTTGTAGAGGCAACAATACCAAGGAAAAATTTCTGGCTTTATGGGGCTTATTGTGTCTAACAAAGAAAAGAGGCATATTCCAAATCAATATTTTTTGTAACTCCATGGTTGTAATTTATTGGGATGTAGATCATTCAAAGATGCATTTTATACAACTAGATCACTTGGTCAGAAGGATTTGTGACTTAATTGATAGTTTTTCTAATATATCTTTTGATCACATCTATCAAGAATTAAATATGGAGGAAGACCTCCCATCAAAGAAAGCTATTGGTCTAGTGGATGGTTATCTCTTCTTTGAAGAATTATCTACAAATAAGATGGTACATTCACGGTCCTTGTATGTTTTTTAGATGGAAATTCTTATGATATAGTGTTAATTTTTGTATAACTGTTTCTAAAGAATGTATTCAACTAGGGATGTTTTTAGAATGGTCAATATCTGAAGATGATATGCAATATATGAATAGGAAAGTCTTTATGGTTTTATTTTAAGGCTGACGGTCAGATTATAATATGAACGTATTTTTTGTGTGTGATCTATGTCACTTTGATTTCAATCGAATAATAAGTTGCAACTTTTTCCTTTTTGAAAAAAAATTATCACCTAACAAGAATTTTCATGAGCATAAGATATAAGAATAGAGACATTAAAAGAACAATAAAAATAAAAAAACACAGAAGATAAATAGAAACAAATGGCTTCCAATCACACATCAATGATGATTATGGGAATAAAGTATGGTTACCTTAGATCCATGGAGTACCTAAAAAGTCACAAAATCCTTATATAAGAACGAGATTGCAACCTCTTTCATGCGTCTTGAAACTATCAAGCAAAAAATGCCATCCACAAAAGACCACATCAACAATCAACAATGCAAAGGCATTTATAAAATTACATGCTCATGCTTAAAATGTTACATTAGAGAAACTAGACATTCATTCCATATCAAGAATAAGAAGATCGGAGAAGATATCAATGATGAGAATAATCACACCTCATCTTTCGCAGAGAATTCCATTAATACAAAACAATAAATATGCCTTCAATACAGCTCAATTATTTCATAAGAAGATCATTACTATACGTCTCAAATTACAAATGCAATTGAAATAATTAAGACCGTGACAACTCAAATAGGGATGGAGGTCTATAAATTAATGGAAGTCATCCTCCCCTTATTCTAACTCAAATAGGGATGGAGGTCTGTAAATTAATGGAAGTCATCCTCCCCTTATTCTATAGGTAAATGACTAGAATAGATCCTTAGGATCCTAGTTAATCCATATATCCTTTAGTTAATTTGTTTTATGCCTTTTATTTGTTTTAGTTTACTTTTCCAATCATCCTATTCTCCTTTCTTTTTTGTTCTTATTTATTTTTCTTCGTATGGTTTTTTTCTCCTTTTTAATGGTTGGGAGCTTTGGTTTTTGGCTATTTTCTCATCTTCTTGTATGTTTTTCTCCTTCCATTCAGTCCCTAGATCCTTTTTTATGTATTCCTTTATTATGTTTTTTACCCCTTTGCTTTTCTATTTTATATTATCCATTTAGATTAATTAATTTCTTGACCCCTCTATTTATATAGAGGAATTTAACCAATGGTTAACCACTTCCTTGTATTTGTATTTATATAGAGGAAGTTAACCAATGGTTAACCTCTTCCTTGTCCTTGTTTATCATTTGTTTTTTCCATTCTTATTATGTCTTTGTGTAAGATGTATGAATCCAATTATATTCAAAATGATTTTTCATTCTTTAATGTTTTCATATAGTTATATTTTTGTTTATTTATTTTTTACTTTTTAAAAAATAATTGTTGATGTTTTCATTGGTTGTTAGAGATGATGTCATTCTAGAAATTTGCCCCCTGTGGGCTCCCGCAATGCATTCATGTCATTGTTAATTAATTGATAGTTGCTGACCTAAAATTTGTAGGTTTCTAGGACTAATTTTCCAAGCCAATAAATATTTAACAGGTGCCTGCAAATAGAATTAAGGTGGTTGTAAATTAAATCTAACTGGAAAAAATTATTAATTCAAATATATTCAGATTCTCTCTATCTTTCATTTTTATGCATCCTTCCAACAACTACTTTATTTCTCTTAATTAATTTAAATGCCTCTCTTTGTTGAAATCTTCCAACAACTACTTTTGAAATATTTGCATTTAGTTGTTGATGCATAATTTTAGCAGTTTGAATAATTCTTTTATAAAGCTGAAGCAGCCGTGCAATAATTCAATCAGGCCCCACTTCGAGCTGCTTATTCCTTTTTGAAAAGAAGAGAGCACCAAAATAATTGGTGGGCATTTGTATGTAATGCTGAAACAAAAATCCATGCTTCCTCCTTGTGTGCCATTTTTTATTTATACTCATAATTGATTCCTCCAAATACCGAGCTGCATCTCCCACTAATAGATTCGGATCCCTTCAGTAAAAAATACAGAGTTTGTGAGGAGAAGACTCCGATGATTTTCTCTATTACTGGCTGGGCATAAATAACCAGTATACAAAGCTTTAGATCCTATAGTTTAGGACTGATTGAATAACTATAAGGAAACTATAGCTATCCAGATACAATCACATATTTACAGGGGTTCTCGTAATTCTAGTCTATCTGTATAGCCAGTAGTAGAGACAAATTAGGGGCTTGAATGTTGGAGAACCAACTTAGAGATAATTACTCCTGATTTTCAACACTCCCCCTCAAGTTGGTGAGTAGATGTCGCTCATGCCTAGTTTGTCGAGACACCCATTAAATCCTTGGTTTGACACTACCTTGGTCAGCACATCAGAAATTTGGTCTTGAGATCAAACATGAGGAACTTCAATCAATATTTCTTCCAGTTTCTCCTTGATAAAATGCCTATCAGCCTCAACATGTTTAGTTCGATCATGTTGGACAAGATTATGGGCAATATCACATGCTACCTTGTTATCACAATATAACTTCATAGGGTTGACTTGATTAATATGTAAATCTTGCATCATATTTCTAATCCACAACAATTCGCATATTACCTTAGCCATTCCTCTGTATTCGGATTCAGCACTGGATCTAGCAACTACCTCCTATTTTTTACTTTGCCAAGTAACCAAATTTCCTCCTACAAACGTGAAATAGCCAAATGTAGAATGTCTATCTTGAATTGACCTAGCCCAATCAGCATATGTATAGCCGTTAATATCCAAAGTGTCTCCTTTTATGAATAAAATTCCCTTTCCTGGAGATGACTTCAAGTAGCGTAAGATATAGATGACAGCATTCATGTTCTTCGCTTGGGGAGTGCATGAATTGACTAACCACACTCAGCGCATACGCTAAATCAGGCTGAGTATGTGCAAGATACATTAATCTTCCAACCAGTCTCTGATACCATTCCTTGTTAGCAGGAACTTGATTTGAATACACACATAGTTTTAGATTTTCTTCCATAGGAGTGCTAGATGGAATACATGCTGTCATACTAGTTTCATTCAGTAAGTCTAAGGCATATTTTATTTGTGATAGAAAAACACCTTTCTTCGATCTTGACACTTCAATTATGAGGAAATACTTCAATTCAATGAGGTCCATCTCAAACTCTCTGACAAGATTCTCCTATAGTGTTTTCCTTTCTTTAGGATCATTTATAGTCATTATCATATCATCAACGGAAACAATAAGAGCTGTGATTTGTTCTTCATTATGCTTCAAGAATACAATGTGATCTGAGTTACTTTGCTTGTAACCAATAGACTTCATAAAACTTGTGAACCTTCCAAACCACGCTTTAGGAGACTGCTTCAAACCATATAGGGATTTTCTCAACCTATAGACCTATTTATTACCTTCAGTCTACCAATTACAGCCAGGGGGCAACTCCATATACACTTCTTCTTAGAGATTTCCATGCAGAAATACATTCTTTACATCAAACTGGTGTAAAGGCCAGTCAAGATTCACCGCCAGAGATAATAGAATACGAACAGTATTAATTTTGGCTACTGGTATGGATGTCTCCATATAATCAATTCCATATGTTTGAGTATATCCCTTGGCGACAAGTCTTGCTTCGCACTGTTCAATAGTTCCATTGGCTTTGTATTTAATGGTGAAGACCCACCTACATCCAACATGTATCTTCCCTTCAAGCAAGTCAACAACTTCCCACATTGAGTTCTTTTGAAGGGCGTTCATTTCTTCATTCATTTCCTCCCTCCATCTAGGATCTTTCAAGGCTTCCTGCACACTGTTAGGAATAGATACAATAGATAATTGATTCACAAATGCCATACTTTCCTTTGACAATCTATGGTAGGATACATAGTTATTTATGGGATATTTAGATTTAGAGTTGAGGATAGGTTCATAGCTAACTTTGGGTTTCCCTCTTGTGACTCGATTGGGTGACACTTTTAGGTGAGGTTCAGATTCAGAATTTTCATGAGACTCAGGCATGGAATTGGCTCGAGAAGACAATTGATTAGCTGGTACATCGTGAGAGACTGACGGCACTTCCATTTGATTTTGAACTTCCATCTGACCCTGATTCTCATCCTCAAAAAATTCTGGACCATCACCAGTCTCACCTGGACACTCCTCCCTGTTATCCATGGTGTTACCATCACTTCGACATTCACCACTAGTTTCCAAGTTATCACCTCTTATAAAATCCAAGTTGTCCAAAGGATGATGTAAAGTCTGCACTTCATCTCTATTCTCCCCTTGAAGTGAAGACTTAGAATAATACATATCATTTTCATGAAAGACCACATCAAGGGTAACATAAAGATTTCGAGAAGGGGGGTGATAACACCGATAGCCTTTTTGATGCAAGGCATAGCCAACAAATACACATCGAAGTGCCCAGGGTTCCAACTTAGTTCTCAAGCCTTTGTGAAGATGCACAAAGGCTACACATCCAAAAACTTTAGGGGACAAATTCGGTATGGTAGGAGAACTTATAGTGTGATGAAGGACATCAAAGGGAGTCTAAAATTGTAGGGAACTAGAAGGTACACGGTTGATGAGGTAGGCTGCAGCGGTGACGACTTCACCCCAATAACTTGTGGGCATGTGAGCTCTAAACAAGGAAGCACAAACAACCTCAAGAAGGTGACGATTTTTTCATTCGGCTACCCCGTTTTATTGAGGGGTGTAAGGGCAAGTAGTCTGATGAACAATGCCATGTAAATTCAGGTACTGTTTCAAGTTTTGATTGATAAACTCGCCTCCATTATCAGTATGGATAACTTGAATGTTAGATTGATATTGAGCTGCTATCATTTTGTGAAATTGCTGAAACAGGTAACTCACTTCACTCTTTGATTTCATCAAGCAAATCCAAGTCATACGAGTGTGATCATCAATAAAAGAAACAAACCAACGTGCTCCACTCAAAGAAGAAATATTTGCAGGCCTCCATACATAAGAGTGAATAACCATAAAAGGTATAGGACTTTTATTCATACTAATAGGAAATGGAACACGATGACTTTTAGCCAGTTCACAAATGTCACACTTAAAATTTGAAACAGTCAATTGCGAAAAAAGCTGTGGAAACAATTTTTGTAAATATCCAAAAGATGCATGGCCTAAACGCCTGTGCCACAACTAGATCTCTGAACTCTGAATTTTATGAGGTGTATTAGCTGAAAAAACTTGAGCCAACTGATTTGAGCTTGCCGGCATTAGATCCAGATAGTAGAGCTTCCCTCTCCTAGTACCATAACCAATTGTCTTCCGAGTCCGAATGTCCTTAAAAAAACAAATGTTAGGCCAAAAAATCACAACACAATTTAAAGTAAGGGTTATTTGAGCAAGAGACAATAAGTTATGATTAAGGGAAGGGACAACCAGAACCGAATCTAAAATCAAATTTTTGGTAAGAGAAATTGAACCTTCTCCTAACACTGGAGAGGGGGTACCATCGGTTGTGGACACTATATGTTGGTCTGAGGATTTTATGGACTGAATATGATTATTGTCAAAGGTCATGTGATTTGTGGCACCTGAATCAATTATCCATTCACTATGACTAACAGGAGTAGAGGTATGAAGAGCCTTACCCACATTCCCAGAAGTAGCAATGAAATAGGAGGCTTTCTCTGGATTGCTGGTGGAAGCATGACTAGGCTCGACAATAGCAACAAAAGCATGATGGTTTGTCTTTGAATTTTGTTTGCGAGGTGCCTTGGAAAAATCCCACCATTCGGGATATCCAATCAATTCATAGCACCGTGACTTAGTGTGTCTGGTTTCACCACAATGAGTACACATACATTCTGGACATGCAGCTCCTATTTCGTAGCTGTGATTTTGTGATCCAAACGACTTATTATGATCATGACTCAGTGGACCAGATGTTCGATCTGGTTTCGGGTTTGTTTGCCATTGTTGATACTTGACTCGGCGAGCTACCATAGCAGATGGCTCTGAATGTTCAGGTTCGCCATTCAGTGCAGCTCGGCAAACAGAATCATGACGAACATACGCATACGTTTCTTCAAGATCTAGTACAGGATCCCTCCCGAGAATCTCACCTCGAATTTGTTCAAATTTTGCATCTAGTCCATTCAGAAAAATATGCACCCGCAGTCTCTCAACTGATTTTTTATAGGCAATAACATTATCAGGATCATTTATGACAATTTTATCACGATGATCTAGCTCTTGAAAAATTTCTATTAGATCACCATAATAGGTGGAAAGAGGACGACCAACCTGTTTGGTAGAGAATGCTCGTTGATTCAGTGCAAAGAGTTGCGATTCATCTGCCCCATCATAGAATGCTTTAGCAAGAGCACTCGAGATTTCACGTGCAATAGACAATCTAAGATAGCGTTTCATAATCTCCGGTGACATAGAGGTCAGCAACCATCCTTTGACCTTTTGATTCTGAGCATACCACTTCGCATAGGAAGGTTCAGTAACCTTCAGAGATGTTTTACTCGTAATATATTCAAGCTTCTCATGCCATGCAATCTACATTTCCATGATTTGAGACCAGACATTATAATTGGTTTCGGTAAGGATAACATTAGTTGTGAAACTGGGGTTTTCTGATTGAACATGGATAACTGGTACAGAGGATGATTCATCAGTCATGGTGCGAGGGGTATATAAGGATTCAGGCCGTGATGATATAGAACGGATAATAATACCCGCTCTAATACCAAGTCAAAAATACAGAGTTTGTGAGGAGAAGACTCCGATGATTTGCTCTATTACTGGCTGGGCATAAATAGCCACTGTACAAAGCTTTAGATCCTATAGTTTAGGACTGATTGACTAACTATAAGGAAACTATAGCTGTCAAGATACCAATCACATATTTACAGGGATTCTAGTAATTTTAGTCTATCTGTACAGCTAGTAGTAGAGACAAATTAGGGGCTTGAATGTTGGAGAACCAACTTGGAGATAATTACTCCTGATTGTCAACAGAGTTTGGTTTAGTCCATCAAATTTCAATTGGAGTAAGTGAACTTTAATAGGGTAATTTATCTTGAAAATTGGGCAGATGAGAGTGTAGTTGCAATTAGGGACGATTGCGATGCTGAGAATGTAGCTGCAAGGGGCAATTTCAGGCAATTTGTTTTTGGTTACGAGGTTCTAAGAGATTCAACTGGAAACTTTGACAGAGACAACTTGCTTGGCAGAGGAGGGTTTGGGGAAATTTTTAAGGTATTTAATGTCAAGAGTGGATTTGAATCTTTGATGGGTCTGTCCAATTATATATTGCATTGTTTGCAGGTCAATATTAATGAGTTTTATGAGCAGGGAAGGCTCCCAGATGGGAGGGAAGTTGCTGTTAAGAAACTAATTGAAAGGCAAACAACTCAAGCTGTAGAAGAGTTTCTCATAGGAGTGAAGCTCCTAACTAGTGTCCATCACCACAATCTTGTTCGTTGACTAGGATGTTGCACGCGATGGCACCAACGCTTGCTGGTTTAGGAATTTATGCCAAACAACAGCCTTCACAGGGATTTGTTTGGTCTGTTGCTCTCTTTAATTCTCTTGTTTTACGATTCAAGTTCTTCAATTTCTAAAATCATGTATTTAGGGTTTCGATCTGAATTGTCGGACGTATGCAGGAGAGGTCAGGAATTGTTTGAGCTGGGAAAACCGCTTCAATATTATTGTGGGCACAGCTCGAGGACTTGCCTATTTGCACGAGGATTCCAATGTTCGTATTATACACAGAGATATAAAGTGTGGAAATATACTTTTAGATGACAGATTTCATCCTAAAATAGCAGATTTTGGATTTGCTAGATTATTTCGAGAAGACGAAACCCATGTAGCTCTGCTTCTACCAGAGTGGGAGGAACAATGTAAGTTATATGAATGGCTTTGATAGGATGTTTTTTTTTTATAAGAAAGGGATAAAATATAGCATTAATTTGTGAATTTGAATATAGATTGTTTGTATACCATTAATTTCTGAAGATGGATTGTTGGTATAGTACTAATTTATGGTTTTAACAATTTTTTTTTATGAAGCAGAGGCTACACTGCACTGGAGTATGATGTCCATGGGATATTAACAGAAAAAGCCAATGTTTATTGTTATGGGATCGTGGTTCTTGAGATCGTGAGTGGGAGAAAGTGTGTGGATGAAAGATTGCTAGAATCTGTACGCATTCTCTTTCAATGGGTTCGACTCTGTTTTAAATAAATAGTCTATTATATAACTTTGTTTTGTTAATTATAACCAGGATCTAAAATTTTACAAGCATATAGTTCACAGTACGAAATCAAACTTTACAAGCATATAGTTCAGTACAAAATTGATGAATATACTGCTTATTTTACAAGCATATAATTCACAGTATGGACTTGATGAATATACTGCAAGCCTTGAGTGAATATGAACAAGGTATGGCTTTGGATATTGTTGATCCAACATTAGAGGGGTATTACCCAAAAGAGCAAGTCTCAAGAGTGATCACATTTGCACTACTTTGTACTCAAGGCTCTTGGGGGCTGCGGCCATCGATGTCACAGGTTGAGTCCATGTTAACCAATAATTTTGAGATTTGTGTTCCACCTACACAACCAGCTTTCATAGATGCAACTGCAGCCAGACCTGCCAGTCTCTCTATCACCTCCAACTCTGCAACCTTAGGTTCTGCTGCATCTCCTGAATCCCATGGATATATGACTGCATCTTTATTTGCTGGTTAATTTAATTTATATTGTTATGTAAACAAAATACATTTGGTAACAAAGTAATAAATGTGCATATGGTAACAGGGTAATAAATGTTATATAGGTTTGAGATACATGTAACTGGATTGGCAAAGTCACTCTCCTCTTGTTCTTTACAACTCTGGAAAATCTCAAATCAAATCAACATTCCAAAATATTTCAGGCTCAAATTAAAATATATACCTTTGGATTTAAATCCAATTATATATATCTTAATTTATAACTAATTTTAAACATTTCAAATTCAACAGTATATATTCAAAGGTATACGACACTTACTATATTTCTGTCAAATATATATATATATATAGTTATTATTTATTTATTGTATGATCAAACAAATTAATTCATGTATTGTTGTCAAATACATATATAGTTATTATTTATTTATTATATGATCAAATAGATTCATGCCCTGCTTTTAATTATTTATTTAATGTATGATCAGAGAAAGAAATTTCTTGATGAATCGCTTAGAAGGAAATATAAGCATGTGTGAATGGGGCATTACATCTAACCAGGGTATTCCAGAGTCTCTCGAATGGTAGGTGGAAACTTCTTCATGCATTTGACAACGCATTCCATAGGGAATTGGTAAAGTTTTTCTAAACTAAGTTACCCTGACGACAGAGGCTATTCGAAAAGTTCCTAAGCACGATCACAGAAGCAAGAAAAATATACAAAAACTTTCTCGAGGTTTAGATGAGCACCTCCAACAGTTTTGTTTTTAACTAATCTTCAAGTAAGTTTCTCTGTTTAAAACTTCTAACCTCCCTTTCTGGAACTGCAGGTTCCCAGTCCTAGTCTTTCTCCTTCGTATTCACGTATTTCAATAAGCAAAATAATTCCGATTTATTCCGTCCCTTTTGTTGGCCTTTAGTATTCACCCAAGAGAGTTGGTTAATCTCTAGGTTTTTTACTGTTTGGGGCCAATGGAAGGAACAAATAATCCTCTTGGAGGATAAATGTAATTATAGTTATAGTTTGTCTTTTTATTTGCTGCTAAATTATTACCCAAATAGCAGGTGCTTGTTTACATTATAGTTGTATCGTCTTACTGTCAAATTTTAAAGTTCAGTGGTGAATTGGTTTTAACCACAACCTGTTTGAAATATGATGTATACATACTAGGGTTTAACCAACATTTGGTTTAACCAACATCTTGGAAATGTGGTGAATAATTCCATGAATGTACAGAAGCAAATTTAGGGATTGCAAATAGGAAGTGGGTTGGGGTTAGAAATGTGGTGAATAATTCCATAAATGTAATGAAGCAAATTTAGGGATTGCAAATTGGAAGTGGGTTGGGGAGTTTTGGACATTGAAGGGAGGATTGAGAAAATGAGGGTCCATACATTTTGAATTGTTTTTGAATTATTAGTAATGTATATGTTTAGTGAATGATCATGGGAAACACGGTTTTTCTTTACATAACACCATCAAATGAAACTACTATTGTGATATTCTGATATAACTCGAAAATAAGCATTTAAAACATAAAATAATAACTACTACTTGCTTAATATTTACACGGTTAAAATCCATAAATGTTGAATTTAGAAAACTGTAATATAGATTAACTTCATTGGAACTTGGTAATACTGCATACTGAATGTATTAGGAACAACCAACTTCCACCCTACGGTAGGGTTTGGGAAGGGGAAGTGGGTTGACGTGTTTTGGACATTGAATGAAGGGTTGAGAAAATGACTTAGTTAATTTGGGAAATAGAATATCCATTAGCTTGGATTTCATTAATGAGGTAGAATCATTATTTACTTTGGAGGAGGGGAGAGGAAATTTGAATGCATTGCATTACATGAATAGTGCGAACAACTTATGTATTTAAGTTGGGTGGTGGCTTCATTGGGAAAAAATGTAACTATGAGTATGACTCTTTTTTCTATAAACCTGATGGGAGAGGGAGTCATCTAGTTAATGACTCACTAAAACTTCTAGGACATGAATATTACAGTTGCCATTATAAATTTCCATGGTAAAATAAGTGTGGGTAAATAGCTTTAAGGTGGCTTAAAGTGCATTAAGAGAAGACTCACCATGGTCCTAGAAGACAAAAATGTCATCAACAAATTATATCCAACATTCGGGCTTTAGATGGAAATTGTTGAGGGGTAAATCTTCATAGTGTTCTATGAATATGTTAAAAACTATATTGGATAAGAAAGACCCCATAGAAGTAACTTTAGTTTGCTCCCTTTGAAAATAAATAAAGTACATGGAAAGGACTTTTCAAGTAGTTTTAAGGTATCAACATCAACTATCTTAGAAATAAGGTCTAGATATTCTCGAACATGTATTTTGGTGAATATAGAAACAACATCGTAAATAACGATTATGTCATCCTCATCAATATCAAGGTTGTGAATTTTATGGATAAAGTCCAAATAAAGCTTAACAAATGAGGTTATTTGACCTTTAAAAAGTTTCAAATTATTTGACATTCACCATTCCATATAACATATAATAAATAATAAACATTTATTATATAAACTAAAACTTGTTAAAAAAGTCATTGACTTATTCTACCTAGAGTTCAAAACAATCTTTTTTAAGTGTTTGCATGGTTCATACATTTTGAATTGTTCTGATAGTCAACTAATCACAAAATATTTATGTATCTTGCCAAAGAAAGGGAAAAGTAATGAATTTTGGTGAATCTAGAAACAACATCATAACTAACCATGATGTCATCCTCATCAAGATTGAGGTTGTGAATTTTATGGATAAAGTCCAAAGAATCCTTAACAAGTAAGGATATTTGACCTCTAAAAAGTTGCAATTTATTAGCTGTAAAATGCTCCAAAAATAAGATAATAGCATTAGTAACTCCTCATCAAGATCGAGGTTGTGAATTTTATGGATAAAGTCCAAAGAATCCTTAACAAGTAAGGATATTTGACCTCTAAAAAGTTGCAATTTATTAGCTGTAAAATGCTCCAAAAATAAGATAATAGCATTAGTAACTTGTTTATTGATTTTGTTAATAATATTCATTGAGAGATATTTATAAAATAGAGAGGAAATAAAATCAAATTATTTATGTCCACATTTATATGTGGTCATACTAACCAATGCAATGCATTTCATTTATGTGCTTTAAGTATGGAAACATTCGGGTTATCATCAAGTCAATGAAGCACTTGGGAAATTATTCTTTAAAAAGGTTATGTTATTTTCCCAAATTTATGTTTAAGAAGTTTCCCATAGTATTACCATAACATCATGAGTTAAAGAATTTTTTAGTTGCAAAAATATTATTAAATATATATTAAAATTTTTAAATATTATTATTGCAAAAATTGGATAAAACCAATAAACATTTTGCATATACATTGAGAAATATTTCCATATGAATTTATGTTAAATACATCTATATAAATTTAAGTTAAAGGGGATTTTTAAATAAAAACTATAAAATTGGGTAAACCCAATGAACATTTGACATACAGGGAGAAATATTTCAATATGAATATATATCTTTTATTTTTAATTTATTTTACAACTAATATATATATATATATATATATATATATATATATATTCTTAAAATTACTTGTAAAACTATAAATATGTCACAAGTAGTTGCACCTTTTTTTTGTCTAAGTGGTTCGTATTTGCTTGAAGATGAGTTACTACACATAAAAGTTTGATACTTCGAAGGGGTATGTAGTTTCTTTTGATACTTGATTAATGAATTTTGGTAAATTTAGAAACTACATCATAACTAACCATGATGTCATCCTCATCAAGATTGAGGTTGTGAATTTTATGGATAAAGTCCAATGTATCCTTGGAGTTTATTAGCTAAAATTCACACTAAGGCATCGATAGGGATCCAAGTGGGCTAACTATGGGCCTAAGTGGGTTGTCCTTGTTGTAGGTTTTAGGATGCATATGTATTATGGGGGTTGAAGGTTACCTGGAATAAGATAGTTTATTGCAAAATGCTCCAAGAAAAAGATAATAGCATTAGTAACTTGGTTGTTGATTTTGTTAATAATATTCATTGAGAGATATTTATAAAATGGAGAGGAAAGAATATCAAATTAATTATGTTCACATTTATATGTGGTCATACTAACCAATGAAATGCATTTCATTTATGTGCTTTAAGTATGACAACATTCTGGTTATCATTAATTCAATGAATCACTTGGGAAATCATTCATTCTTTAAAAAAATTATGTTAATTTTTGAATTTTATGATTAAGAAGTTTCCCATAGTAATCCGAGAACATCATTACTTAAAGAAGTCTTTAGTTGCAAAAATATTATTAAATATATATTAAAATTATTAAATATTATTGTTGCAAAAATTGGAAAAAACCAATAAACATTTTGCATAGACATTGAGAAATATTTCCATATGAATTTATGTTAATTAGGTCCATATGAGTTTATGTTAAAGGGGTCTTTTAAATAAAAACTATTAAATATTATGGTTGAAAGAATTGAGAAAACCCAATGAACATTTGACATACATTGAGAAATATTTCAATATGAATATATATCTTTTTATTTTTAATTGATTTTACGAGTAATATATATATATATATATATATATATATATA
>LPNX011087871.1:353848-375377 GCA_001517045.1 Pseudotsuga menziesii
TGAAGATGAGTTACAAGACATAAAGGTTTGATACTTACAAGGGGTATACATGATAAGTTGATAAGTATTATGTATTGGTAGAATCAGCAAATTGGTTAATTGTTAATTCATTAGGAAACGGGATTAGACTTATTTGGTTGCTTTTGATACTTGATTATCTTTAGATTGTATTGCACTTTTGTTTTCTCTAAGTGGTTTGTATTTGCTTGAAGATGAGTTACAAGACATAAAAGTTTGATACCTAGAAGGGGTATACATGATACTTTGATAAGTATTATGTATGGGTAGAACTACCAATTTGTCTAATTGGCAATTCAATAGGAAAAGGGATTTTAGTAAACCCTTTGAGAGCAAGGTATTTGTGGATTCAAATGAGCAATAGTATTCTTGTTGGCAAACATCTTAGAAATTTGGTGAAGAATTCCATGAATGTAAGGAATCAAATTTAGGATTTGAGAAGGGGAAGTGGGTTGGGGTGTCCTGCACATTGAATGGAGGATTGAAAAAATGTCTTAGTTAATTTGGGAAATAGAGTATCCATTGGCTTGGATGTCATTAATGAGGTAGAATGGTTATTTACGTTGAAGGAAGGGATAGGAAATTTGAATGGATTGCATTACATGAATATTGGCAACAACTTATGTATTTAAGTTGGGTGGTGGCTTCATTGGGAAAAAAGGATATTTTATTAAAAAAAATGTGTCATTGTCAATGAATTTATGTATTAGATTTATAATGAATTTATGTAAAACAATTCCATATGAATTTATGTTAAAGGCGTCTTTTAAATAAAAACTATTAAATGTTATCATTGAGAAAACACAATGAACATTTGACATACAGTGAGAAATATTTCAATATGAATATATATCTTTTATTTTTAATTTGTTTTACAAGTATATATATATATATACTTACTATAATTAATAATAAATAATGATGATTCCTTAATATGAATATGAAACTTTATTTAGCATAATAAACATTCACCATTCCATATAATACATAATAAATAATAAATATTTATTATAGAAATTAAAAAATGTGAAAAATTTTCATTGACTTATTTCATGTGTATTATTGCTAAAGACTAATTTGATTGCTTTTGATACTTGATTATCTTAAGATTGTATTGCACAATTTTTTTTGTCCAAGTGGTTGGTATTTGTTTGAAGATGACTTACAAGGCATAAAAGTTTGATACTTAGAAGGGGTATAAATGATACATTGATAAGTATTATGTATGGGTAGAACTACCAATTTGGCTAATTGGTAATTAAGAAACAATAACTATAGTCTTTAACCAAATTAGTTTTTTTTTTTTCTTTTTTTTTCTTTTTTTTTCTTTTCTCGGTTTATTTGTAGCATAACTATTTACCTTGCTTAACATAGTTATTAGAGAAAACAAGCTTATCTCTTCCATGAATTCTAAAAGCTAGAAAGGTTTTGGATGACTTTGCTTACATAGCCTAGCTAAGTCATTCGAAAGGTGTCACTCAAATAATTTGTCTACTTCATGTCCTTCACTTTCAGCCTAAAGTAAAAATGGAGATAAGGTAAAAAGTGTACCTGTAAATTTTATTCATTCTTGTATAGGTTTGATACACTATCTCATAAATTCTCATAATGAACTCGTTAGAACCTTGATTACAAGTTTTTGGAAGCTAAACCATGTCTGAAAACCTTGTTTTATAATAATGTTTACAATGCAGGTCAAGGTTCACACCAACAAACCAAAAGTGGTAATAAAAATTCAAATACAATAAGTATTCAATGAACTGTGTAAATACAACAACTAGTAGTTTCTTACCTACTAAATCTCTTACAATCCTGCCATGGTCAGCGTTATCTGAACCATTGAGCTATCGGTACGGGTTATTAAAAGAAAAAAGTACCTTTCTCTTAAATGAAAATACGTATTCAAGGTAATCAATACTACCATGTAATCCTTTCTATTAAATGCATTGAATGCATTTCAATTAAAACCTAACAAAATTCAAATACAATAAGTATTCTATGAATTGTGTAAATACAACAGCCAATAGTTTCTTACTACAAAATCTCTTGCGATCCTGCCACAACGATTTCTCTTGAATGTGATCAATACTTTCAATTAAGACTGTAACCAAATAAAAATACCTCCAAAATTCTATGTAGATCGATTTAGATTTTCTATTCCCACCCTATTGTCATAGGTACAGTTTATCCCTGTCATTCTATGCAATTTGATCTCCTGAGAACTTCCAACCTATGCAGTTTGACCTCTAGAAAACTGTCAGCGCTCGATGCTTTCAATTAATACTGTAACCTCCAGTATTCGATTTAGATAGATTTATATTTTCTCTTCCACCGTGTCCTCATTTTAATTTAAACCCTAATCGATGTAGATTGATTTATATTTCCTATTCCCGCCTTGTCTGGGATCTGCATACTCCAAGAGAAACAAGTACAGTTTCTGGTCGATGTAGATCGATTTAGATTTGCTCTGCCCACCCTATCCAGGATCCGAATTCTCCAAGACATGTTCCTACTCAAATGAGGTTATCAAAGGAGATAATCGTATCGTATCCCTACCGACTTCGATGCAACACCCTTTTCTGTCGTAAAACTGATTGCCAAGCAATTAAACAAGTATTTCATCTCATTTTAAACCCCTCCTAAGTTTGAGCTCCGCATGCTCAAAGAGAAACAACTACAGTTTGTTGTTGTCAGCTTATGGAGTTTGACCTCTAGAAAATTGTCATATATGGAAGCAGCAACATGAACGAAGAGCTTGCAGGGAAAATATTATTGTGGTGGCCTCTCAGCAGTGGGATTAAGATGGGAAGAATAGGGGCAGTCATGCATTCATCTATGGTTCATTTACATAAATCTTGTTTTCTATCTATTATTTTGATATCTATTATAAATCTAATACATAAATCTTGTTTGTCATGATTGCATTGACCTCAGCACACTGGGATTAAGCTGGGGAGAGTAGGGCCACTAGTGCAAGCAGTTATGGTTTTTTTATTGTTGAAGTTATCTATTCTATAAGATGGGTTTTTTCACATAAATCTTGAATCTATATATATCGAGTACATAAATGTTGCAGTTATCTATTATATATCAAATACATAAATCTTGTCATTATTTTTTTGTGAAACTCTTGTTTAATATTATTTCTTGGTTAGACTTATCAGTTTGAAGCTAATCTTGAAACTCTCATTTACTAACAGTCTAGTCATAATAAACAAATTCTGTATAATTTACTAATGGTCTAGTCATATCTAGAATAAGTTTAGTACACGGGAATTTATATTAGTGTACTTTTGATTCGAAGGATAATGGCGATGCAGAAACCTCTTCTCGCAATGATGAACCTAAAAGTAAAAACTCTTACCGCAAGAGTCCATAGGAACCTAAAAGAGTCCAAAGGAACCTGAAAGTTAAACTCATAGAACATTGTAGTGGAATCTAGGAAAAGAAACATTTTGAGCATGTTTAGCCTTACCTAATAATTTTCGCACTTGGTCGTTGGATGCTCGGTGGTTATTGCTCACAATTCATTCTTATATTGTTGACACTTCATTCTTATATATACCTAAAACTCCATAGAAATCCATGAGCCTATGTACCCACGTGTCATCAAGTAGTAGTCAGTGGATACCACCACCTATAGCCACGCACCCTTCATAATCAAAAACAAACTCAACAAACTCTAACAGCAAAGAACGGTTGCAAGATGACAGAATAAACTCCACAAACTTGATTTGCAGACACCTATTAACTAAATTTTAACCATAATACATTTAACCCTAACGAAATGTGATGACGATGTAAGCGATGTAAGTCGTACACTTGCTAGGACCTCCTGAATCTTGTTAATCCGCTACTTCAACCCCAACTCCAAAATATGAGATATCGACGTTTAATTATAATTAACGATAATAATAATTTTGGAGTTAAAATAAAATTATTTATATTAAATTAAATCATGTATTTTAGTCTTTGTTTAACAATTAGATATCTTCACAAAATTAAATAGTTAATTGTTTTTATGGACATTCACTCACTACTTTACTTTACTAATTTATTAAACATTTAAAAAAAACTTTATAGTGATAAAGGTTTAAAATAAAAACATTAATGTTTAACAGATTACTGAAACTTCCCAAAAATAACCAAAAAGCCAGTGGCGACCTTCAATAATATTATAATCAAAATAATCATGTGGTTTGAGTTTGGTTCTTTGTCCCTCACATGGCGTAATCTAAGGCTTAACTAAATTCCCCTAACTTTGTCTAAATCTAGAGATTAATAAAAATAAAAATTGTGACCTGTATATTGTTTACGTTGTTATTTTGGGCATTTGGGTAAAGTTTAAATTAGGTCAAGATTTTCATACTGTAGTTACCAATTTCAGAGACTTTAAAAATCGTTGGTTTCTGAATTTCCGATAAGTGATCTAACAGAATACTGACAGGAAACTCTAAGTGGTTCGTATTTGCTTGAAGATGAGTTACAGGACATTTATACATGATACTTTGATAAGCATTATGTATGGGTAGAATTACCAATTTAGTTAGTCTGTAATTCAATAGGAAAAGGAAATAGACTTATTTCGTTGCTTTTGATACTTGATTATCTTCATATTGTATTGCACATTTTTTTTTGGTCTAAGTGGTTTGTATTTGCTTGAAGATGAGTTACAAGACATAAAAGTTTGATATGTAGAAGGGGTATACATGATACTTTGATAAGTATTATGTATGGGTAGAACTACCAATTTGGCTAATTGGCAATTCAATAGGAAAATGGATTTTAGTAAACCCTTTGAGAGCAAGGTATTTGTGGATTCAAATGAGTAACAATATTCTTGTTGGCTGACATCTTAGAAATGTGGTGAACAATTCCATGAATGTAAGGAAGTAAATTTAGGGTTTGGGAAGGGGAAGTGGGTTGGGGTGTTATGGACATTCGATACTTCGGATGTTGCCAAAGGTCTCACAACCTACCTCCACTAGAGATATCTTAGGAAGCATGTACCCGACCGACCTCCCTAAGATGGGCTCTCCTTATCGACGCATTTAATCCTTCTAACTGAGCTCTACACCTAGAAATATCTCCTAACGGAGGGTTGAGAAAATGTCTTAGTTAATTTGGGAAATAGAGTATCCATTGGCTTGAATGCCATTAATGAGGTAGAATGGTAATTTACTTTGGAGGAAGGGAGAGGAAATTTGAATGGATTGCATTACATGAATATTGACACCAACTTATGTATTTCAGTTGGGTGGTGGATTCATTGGGAAAAAATGATATTTTATTAAAAAAAATGTGTCATTGTCAATGAAATTATGTATTAGATTTATTATGTTAAATAGTTCCATAAAAATTTATATTAAAGGTGTTTTTTAAATAAAAAACTATTAAATGTTATGGTTGAGAAAATTGGGAAATTGGGAAAACCAATGAACATAAATATGTTTTTAATTAATATCATAATATATAATATATATATATACTCTCGAATTAATAATAAATAATAAGGATTCCTTAATATGAATATGAAACTTTCTTAAGCATAATAAACATTCACCATTCCATATAATATATAATAAATAATAAACATTTATTATAGAAATTAAAAAATGTTAAAAAATTTCATTGACTTATTTCATGTGTATTATTGCTAAAGACTAAATTGGTTGCTTTTGATACTTGATTATCTTCATATTCATGTGTATTATTGCTAAAGACTAATTTGGTTTCTTTTGATACTTGATTATCTTCAGATTGCATTGGTATTTGTTTGAAGATGAGTTACAAGACATAAAGTTTCATACTTACAAGGGGTATACATGATACTTTGATAAGTATTATGTATGGGTAGAACTACCAATTTGGCTAATTGGTAATTAAGAAACAATAACTATAGTCTTTAACAAAATGATATTTTTTTTGTTTGTTTCAGTTTATTTGTAGCATAACTATTTGCCTTGCTTGAAATAGTTATTAGAGAAAACAAGCTTATCTCTTCCACGAATTCTAAAATCTAGCAAGATTTTGGATGGTTTTGCTTACTTAGCCTAGCTAAGTCATTCTCCTTCTCATTCAAGAGGTCGAACTCAAACAATTTTTCTACTTCTTGTCCTTCACTTTCAACCTAAAGTAAAAATGGGGGTAAGGTAAAAAATGTACATGTAACTTTTGTTCATTCTTCTATAGTTTTGATATACTATCTCATAAATTCTCATAATGAACTCGTTAGGACCTTGATTACAAGTTTTTGGAATTTAAACCATGTCTAAAAACCTTTTTTTATAACAATGTTTACAATGTAGGTCAAGGTTCACACCAACAAACCACGCGAGGTAATAGAAATTCAAATACAACAAGTATTCGATGAACTGCGCAAATACAACAGCCAGTAGTTTCTTACCTACAAAATCTCTTACGATCTTTCCACAACCATTTATCTTAAATGTGCTATCCGAACCATTGAGCTATTGGTACGGGTTATTAAAAGAACAAAGTACCTTTATATTAAATGCAAATACGTATTCGAGATAATCGATACTGCCACAGTCCTTTCTATTAAATGCATTGGATACATTTCAATTAAAACCTAACCAAATTCAAATACAATAAGTATCTGATGAACTGTGTAAATATAATAGCGAGTAGTTGCTTACTACGAAATATATTGCGATCCTTCCACATTCAATTCTCTTAAATGCACTCAATGCTTTTAATTAAGACCGTAACCAAATGAAAATACCTCCATAATTCTATATAGATCGATTTAGATTTGCTCTGCCCACCCTGTAGTCGTATGTACACTTTATCCTTGTCAGGCTATGCAGTTCGAGCTCCTGAGAACTATTAACGTATGCATTTCGTCCTCTATAAAACTATCGACGCTCAATGCTTGCAATTAATACTGTAACCTCCAGCATTCGATGTAGGTATATTTAGATTTTCTCTTCCTACCTTGTCCTCATTTTAATTTAAACCCTATTCTATGTAGATCGATTTAGATTTGATATGCCACCATGTCTGGGCTGCGCATCCTCCAAGAGAAACAAGTACAGTTTCTGGTTGATGTAGATCGATTTAGATTTTCTCTTCCCACCTTGTCTGGGCTCCGCATGCTCTAAGTCACGTTACTACTCAACTCAGGAACTATCAAAGGGCATAACCATATCGTATCCCCACCGACTCTTCTACAGCACCCTTTATGCCGTAAAACTGATTTCCAAGGAAGTAAACATGCATTTCATCTCATTTTCATCCCTCCTAAGTTCGGGCTCCACATGCTCAAAGAGAAACAGCTACAATTTCTCGCTTTCATCCTATGGAGTTCGACCTCCAGAAAACTATCATATATGGAAGCAGCAACAAACCGAAGAGCTTGCAATGAAAATATTATTGCAGTGGCCTCTCAACAATGGGACTAAGCTGGAAAGAATAGGGCAGTCGTGCAATAAATTATGGTTTGTTTACATAAATCTTATTTTTTATCTATTATTTTTCGATCTATTTGATCCGGATCTTGGGGGATGAGATCCATAAAAATTGGATGCCAAGAGAGGAGGGGAGTAAACCTACAAATTGTTATCATTTGATGCATAGAGTAACATAGAGTAAATAGCCCACATGGAGGGGTGAGGCTCAAAGAGGGTTCTTTGAGCTTCACCTCTCAAACCATACTAAGAAAATCACTCACAACCAGTAACCCAATAACTCAATAGAATAAGAGAACTGTAGGATATCGAAAATCCTTGAGGGCTGGTGCAAGCTAATGCTGGTCACTTATGACGCATTCGTTGCAATGGACTTCTGGAAAAACATAAATATGAATGTCAAAAACAATATTAGAGGTACCTACACAACTTTTTGGAATATGGCGTAACAATATGAAACGTGGACAATCAGATCACCTTCTGGAATATATATAACTTTTATTTATGGAAACTAAGCATAAATCCCAAAAAACGAGGTTCTTCTAAGGTTGGTATGTTATATTTTTCCCAAAAAATAATGAATATGTTTGCGTTGGTCCACTCGTTTGGTATGAAAATGGTGGAATTTTGTGAAAACAATTATATAGAGTTGTAGATAACATGTGTGTCTAGTGCAGAGTTATTTTTCCATATTTATTAAGGAAGTGAGTGACGCCCTAAAATGACAAGGTCGAGCATTGGTCTACCACATCTTGGTCTTAACATAGTCAATGGACGATTTTTTTTTTTAGGATGTAGGCCTTTATGTCTTTTTGTGCGGATTCTTTTCCATTTTCTAAATAGGTGAGCCAATCAAAAGTTATAGCCGAAGCAAATAGCCTACCTTTTGTGTTAGATTGACGTTAGTCCATTTAAAATTAAATAAAAATAGAAAAAGATAATAGATTTAAATAAAAATTACATATTCAGAATTTATAGACAGAGTTACACAAGTGTGTGAATTTTCATTAGCAGTGGACAAGCGTGGCATATGGAAAATCATGCACGAAATAGGAGAAGTGGTACAAAACAAGTTTTTATGTCATAAGACAGTCCAAACAACTTGGTTGGGCAACCCAAACCTAAAACCAAAGTAGCCAATTCATCCACCCCGTAGGTTGGAAAAAAGGTGTCGCCAAAATTCTAGATTTAAATCATGCACACGCGTAGTTTAAAACACAACGCGCACGCACTAGAAGCGCGATCACGCTACTTTGTGTGCACACGTTAAAGACGCGTGCACGCATTTGTTAAGTAAACACTTTGTTTTGATTTTATTTTCAAGCATTTGCAATGGAATGATGATGATGAACAATGATGATGATGATGAGGAGGATGATGACAATGATGATCAAATGAGGATGATGACTATGATGATGAGGAGGAGGATAATGACAATGATGATGATGATGATGATGACTATGATGATGATGATGAACAATGATGGTGATGATGATGAGGATGAGGATGAGGATCATGATGACTATGAGTATGATGATGATGATTATGATGACGATGATTATGATGATGATGATGATGGTTACGATGATGAGGATGATGATGTTGATGATGACGATGAGGAGGAGGAGGAGGATGATAATGACTATGATGATGAACAATGATGGTGATGATGATGATGAGGATGATGATCACGATGAATATTACTATGATGCCGGTGATTATGATGATGATGATGATGATTGCGATGATGAGGATGATGATGTTGATGATGACGACGATGATGATGATGATAATGATGACTATGATGATGAACAATGATGCTGATAATGATGAAGATGATGATGAGGATGATGATGATGTTGACGATGATGAGGAACAATGATGATGATGATGATGATTGTGATTATGATGATAAGGATGATTTCAATGACGATGATGAGGATGATGACTATGATGATGATGATGAGGATGAGGATGATGATGACGATGACAATGATGATGAGGACGAGGATGATGATGATGACGACGATGATGAGGAACAATGATGATGATGATGATAGGTTTAGATGAAACTTTGCTTTGATTTTATTTTCAATCATTTGCAATGGAATGATGATGATGAACAATGATGATGATGACAATGATGATGATGAGGAGGAGGATGATGATGATGACGATGATGACGATGATGATGATGATGAACAATTATGCTAATGATGAGGAGGAGGAGGAGGAGGAGGAGGATGATGATGATGATGATGTTGATGATGATGAGTGATGAACAATGTTGGTGATGATGATGATGAGGATGAGGTTGGGGATGATGATGATGATGAACAATGATGGTGGTGATGATGATGATGAGGATGAGGATGAGGATGAGGATGATGACGACGATGATGAGGAACAATGATGATGATGATGATGATGATGATGATAGGTTTAGTTGAAACTTTGCTTTGAATTTATTTTCAAGCATTTGTAATGGAATGATGATGATGAGGAGGAGGATGACTATGATGATGATGAGGATGATGACTATGATGATGATGACAAGGATGATGATGATGATGATGAACAATGATGGTGATGATGAGGATGATGATGAGGATGAGGATGACGAGGATGATGAGGATGAGGATGATGATGACGATGACGATGATGAACAATGTTGGTGATGATGATGATGAGGACGATGACAATGATGATGATGAGGACGATGACAATGATGATGATGAGGATGATGAAGATGATGATGATAATGACAATGATGATGAACAATGATGGTGATGATGATGATGATGAGGATGAAGATGATAATGATGACGATGATGATGACGAACAAAAATGACGAAGATGATAGGTTTAGTTGAAACTTTGCTTTGATTTTATTGTCAAGCATTTGTAATGGAATGATGATGATGAACAATGATTATGATGATGAGGAGGATGATGACAATGATGATGATGAGGATGGTGACTATGATGTTGATGATGAGGATGATGAGGATGATGATGATGACGATGATGATGATGATGATGAACAATGATGGTGATGGTGATGATGATGAGGATGATGGTGATGACAATGATGAACAATGTTGGTGATGATGATGATGAGGATGATGACAATGATGATGATGAAGATGATGACTATGATGATGATGAGGATTATGACGATGATGACAATGACAATTATGATGAACAATGATGGTGATGATGACGACGATGATGATGATGATGATAATGAGGATGATGATGATGATGACGATAATGAGGAACAATGATGATGATGATGATGATAGGTTTAGTTGAAACTTTGGTTTGATTTTATTTTCAAGCATTTGCAATGGAATGATGACGATGAACCATGATGATGAGGAGGAGGAGGAGGATGACTATGATGATGATGATGACGACAATGATGATGATGATGAATAATGATGGTGATGGTGATGATGATGATGATGATGAGAATGAGGATGAGGATGATGATGACGATGATGAAAAATGTTGGTGATGATGATGATGAGGACAATGACAATGATGATGAGGAGGATGATGACTATGATTAGGATGAGGATGATGATGATGATGATGATGACGATTACAATGATGATGAACAATGATGGTGATGATGATGATTATTATTATTAGGATGATGATGATGATGATGATGATGATGAGGAACAATGATGCTGATGAAGATAGGTTTAGTTGAAACTTTGCTTTGATTTTATTTTCAAGCATTTGCAATGGAATGATGATGATGAGGAGGAGGATGATGACAATGATGATGATGAGTATGATGACTATGATGATGATGATGAGGATGATGATGATGATGACGACGACGACGATGATGATGATGAACAATGATGGTGATGATGAACAATGATGGCGATGATGATGATGAGGAGGAGGATGAGGATGATGAGGATGATGATGATGACGATGAGGATGAGGATGAGGATGAGGATGATGATGATGATGATGATGACAATGATGAACAATGTTGGTGATGATGATGATGAGGAGGAGGATGAGGATGATGAGGATGATGAGGATGAGGATGAGGATGATGATGATGACTATGAAAATGATGATGAACAATGATGGTGATGATGATGATGAGGATGAGGATGAGGATGACAATGATAGGTTTAGTTGAAACTTCACTTTTATTTTATTTCCAAGCATTTTCAAAGGAATGATGATGATGACCATGATGATGATGATGAAAAATGATGATGATGATGATGATGATGATGAGGATGAGGATGAGGATGATGACGATGACAATGATGGTGATGATGTTGAGGAACAATGATGATATGATGATGATGATGATAGGTTCAGTGTTGGAGGCCTCCCTTACACTCCACTAGCCATAGGAAAGGAACCTAAGACCTCAAATGGCACCCATGGGCCTAAGAAGAAAATAGTGGTGAAGACTATATTGTAAAAATACTCGAAGTAATCATGAATACAAAGTCATCGTTGAATAACGTTATTCATTAAATGAGATAAACGTTAGTGAGTAAATGCTCTAAATGTTAGGTAGGGGCGTGAGTGCGTTCAACTATGCGTGTGCTTAAATGCGCGCATGCGGTCTTATACACGCATGCGCGTGCTTAAATACATGTGCGCACACCTGTTACTAGTTACAAAAAACAAAGATCTAGATTCCTGGGATTGCTACCAATTTTCATGGGTTTGCTTTTGTCGTTCACGTGTTTTGTGCTCCTAAACTGTGCAATTTGGCTCACAATCCATCACCACTCTTTGATCTATTGGATAGAATCTCACTCTTGGAATCTAACAAACATATTGAGTGGTCTTGGAAGTTAGTGAAAATATTCACACTACAAGTTTTCATTGCAAGAAGAGATCATTTTGAATAGGTATGGTGAATTGTAAATAATTGTTTTAATTCACAAGATTTCATATCATTTCACTGATTTAAGTTTTATAATATGCCTACAAAAATATCTCTCTCATAGACAACATTTAATTTCACAAGAATAAATCCCAACTTCACATCTGAACAAGTCTCATATTCTCTATACAAGATGAAGTATGCAATGTTAACTAATTTACATTTGCACATGAATATATTTTGATTTCAAAAAATGATGGCATAGATGAAGTAATCTCTTGAGACTCTTTAATTTAAAAAAAACCTTTGAAGTAATCATGGGAGAGGGTCCATATTGAATAGTTCACCAAGTTGTCCATATTCTTTATACAGGATGAAGTATGCAATGTAGACCAATAATCATTTGCACATGAATATATTTTGATTTCCCACAAGGATGGCATAGATGAGGTTCTCTATTGAGACTCTTCAATTTGTATAAAACCCTTTGAAGCAATCATGGGAGAGGGTCCATATTGAATAGTTCACCAACTTATCCATGCTCTCCTCTTCATGCTAGATTTATCATAACATGCCTTTGAGCTTTACAAGGATGCCTCTACCTCAATGATTTCTCCTTTTTTTGAGGGGTTTTCAACCTCCTCATTTTGTAATTAGTCAATTTGTTCTCTTAATAGTTAACTTGTAACTTAATGAGTGTAATTTATTCAATTTATTCCCAAGACATCCAAACACCAACTTGTGTCTTCCCTCACAACTAATGCGGCATATTACGTGTATTGTCATCTCGTCCGAAGGTGTTGGAAATGAAGAATATTTCCCTCATATTCTTTTGACTTCCAATACTTTTTGAACACAAAGGAAGTCATAATCCTATAGCTGTAATACCTGCAAACTTGACCCTCTTTACTTGACTCAAATAGAGTATAGAAATGAAAATTTGGTTGGAACATAAAGAGAAACCTTTAATCCATGTTTATGTATCAATGCCAATAATTAGCATACTAACATACATGTAATTTAGTTAATTATGTTGGAGCGCGTCATGTATCTTGTATAATGGAACTAATACCTTATTTGTTGCTTCTTATGTAGGGGTAGGCCTCATAGTTTTGATAAAGAAACTTTTGGATATGGGCGACTCATGTAATAGAGCAAGAAAACTAGAAGGAATATGCCTATTGAAAAGGAAAATGAGGTAAGAGAAAAGGCCAGGTTGGAAATTGAGAAAGCGAGACATGGTCCAGACATTTCTACTGATACTATGACCAATCCTAACAGAGTTGATGACATAACAACCTCTACTTCAGAACCACAGGTGAAGCGGTTGTGTCCAACGGACCCATCTCAAGTTCCAACATCAACACATTCTCCAACCAATAATCCATCAACGAGCCATGTTAAAGCTCTTGAAGACATAGGTATATTGAGAGATAATGAGTATGAAGGTTGGACCTAGGAGAAATGATTAATTTGAAATATCTCCAACAAGACCACAACCATGTCGAGCACACTCCCAATATGGACAGACATGTGAATGAAGCAGCACAACATAGAAGCCCTAGGATCCGTAGCTCATTTCCACCTTTCCTACCTCGACTGCCTACTACAAGAAAAAGGACTCCTAGATGTATCCATGTGGATGAAAGTTGTTTGTCAGGCCTTGAAGGTAAGTTTCCCAAATGCACTATCGATAGGCAATGTAGCAAATTAACGAAGGAATATTTTGAATCCAATGGCAATGCAAGTAAATGTCAATTATTACTATGTTTGTTAAAGTCAAATTGTTTAGTTGTTGTGAGGAGAATTCTGGGCATAAAGATGGTTAGAAGTTTAGAGGCTAACAATCATATTGTTATAAATCTCCAATCTTCTTTTAATGCAATTGGGAAGACATCTCGTACTAAAGATCTTTGTGCAGCTCATCTTTTGTTATCAGAATCAGTTGTAAGAAATTCCACATGGCAACGTTGCCTCCTTTCACACACTTCTTAGATACTTAAATTAAATAGAAAAATTGTTCAAAAGTACTATGTTATAAGAGCAAATATGCAGACTCCAGGTGGAAAAGATTGTTGGGATTTTATTGATAGGTTTCTTCGTCAAGATATGAAGCTAATTAATGTTGTTAAGGACTTAGTACAAAATTTCTGGCATGATCATACCAGAACTTCATCTAATCAAAGAGATGTGCTAAAGCTAGGAAAAGGTTCTACTGAACGTGAACCCCATGTCAAACACTTCCTTAACACAACACAGACTGAACTCTATGAGAGATTCAGGAATGAGCACACACAATTGAACCTGGGCCAAAGGTCCTTTGAGAAATGTAAACCATGTTACATTTGTATATGCATTGATCGAAACACATGTTGTTGTGATACCATGTAGAATATGAATATTTTTATGACACGTATAAATATATATTTTGTGATTTGCATACTAACCTTGAGTAGGGTTGCAATGAATCTGTAATACCACCGAATGCATCCAGATACTTTATCGTTAGCATCATGTGTCCAAGGCATGAAGGACAAAAATACTATGGAAAATCATGTCTATATGGGAATTGTCCCAGGTGCAGTGGGTTTTCTCTTTTGAACCATTGCATTCATGGAAGCGATGGGCATCAAATTGGAAATATGAGCGTGGAGATGCATAGCTTCAAGTACGTAACCTATCAATCAGATAGTGCGAAGGAAAGTAAAAAGATTGCATTGGTGAATTCACAGGTGCAAATGATTATTGCATGTTTTTCCTCTTACATGTTCAGTTTCTACATATCCATTCTTTAAAGGTCACATTATAATATGACCCTTGTTTTCATGGCAACAAGTACTGCTATGTGATTTTTTGATGGAGTTCTACAAGAAAACCAAGCAGTATGTTCAACATGTGCATGTAGCATGATGGCAGGATGAGCAATACAAAAAATGCAGGGACAACTTTCCCATTGGGACCATATTGTCAATTGTGGATTTTGTAGAAAACTACACCCTTCAGCCACAAAATGAAATTCAGAGTCAATACTACCATTCCAACCAAGTCATCATCATGGTACATATTACGTATAGGTATGGTCCTGAGAGCAGCATTAACAATAGGATAATACAGAAGGAGACAAAGTTTTACGTAAGTGATGACAGATGCCATGATTTGCATTATGTGCAACATAATTTTCAAATTTTCTATGATCATCTAAAGGAGGGAGATATAGAGATGGATCAACATTGGATATGGTTAGATGGTTGTGCGGTCCAATTCAAAAATGCCCAAGTCTTCCAATGGATGAGTATGTTACATAAGACTTATAATGTGTCGCATATATGGAACTACTTTGAGACCGGGCACGACAAAGGTGAGCATGATGGGGCCGATGCATGAATCAAGACCACACTACAAAGGGAGGAGATGAGGTTTACCAAAAACCCCCATATCAAAGATGCAGAATCCATAGTTCAATGGTGCTTTGCAACAATGTCAGACCGAACTAAAGTGCAACATACATCAACACGGGTAGGAAGGCCAGTCAGGAATTTTTGGCATGTGGTTGACATAAATCGATCATGTTCCTATAGTTGTGGCACAGTACAAGGAACATGTGGATTTCATTTGGTTTGAAGCTCAAACAACCCCCTATTTGAAATATGGATGCGGGAACTTGATTGCTTTTGCATCCCTTGTAGCAATGGTGAATGGAATGAATGCAAATGCATGGATTGGGTTGATGATTGGGATTGTGCTTCACTTGCAGTAGACCAATGTGTAGTTGGTGAAACAACCCACTTAGAGGAGGTTCAGTCGGCGATTTCGACAGAATACGACCATATCTCATATCTTGTACAACCAGGACACATATATGCAGTTGTTGGCCTGAAAGACAATGAATGGGGCACAGATTATTGGTTGGTACGATGCATTCAAGGTAAGCAAATATTGAACAGATCATTGATTGATGATGAAGACAATGAATTTCCTATTGGCTCGATGGTGGTTGAGGGTGAATATCTTACACTAGATGGGAAATCAAGAAGAACTAGTGGGCATGTATTCGTGGATTACATACCAGGTTCTGTGGTCGATCACTTCACAAACTTGATTGTTGGCACAGATATCCATCTACAGACAATTTCAATCGAGAACTAAACCAAGGTATGTTACTTCTTGCCTCATTCAGAGCACGAGTGATTGATGGAGGCAATTAACAACAGAGAGGATCCAACTGGCTATATTGAATGAGATTGGGTAATTGCGCTTGCACTCCACTTGGATGATAGTTCCATCAGTGATTGAAATTGATAGCTACTATTAAAAGACAAGATTATCATGATAGCTTACTCCTCTTTCTATTTGAACTCTACAAAAATCCTTTCCCTTTCCATCTATATCGATGTCATGTCTAAATACACAGCATGTGTAAATACGTATTACCAAGTATGATCTATATTATGCACCGTACTTGCTTAAACTAGAATGTACAGAGATGGATGGACATCTGTTACATGGATTGACAACAGTTACATGAATACCAACAGATATGTATTACACATGTAACACATGCCCATCCATCTTTGTGTCCTCCATATCTGTTGGTCTTCATGTGACCACTGTCAATCCATGTAACAGATGTCCATCCATCTCTACAAATGTCATTTTAAGCAATTACGGTGCATAAAACATATCATACTTGGTAATAAGTATTTATACATGCTATATATTCAGACATGACATCGATATAGATGGAAAGGGAAAGGATTTTGGAGAGTTCACATAGAAAGCGGAGTAAGTTATCATGATCGTCTTATCTTTTAATAGTAGTTGTCAATTTCAATCACTAATGGAATTGACATCCATATTTTGATGTGCTAGCTTACACAAGCACATGATTCTCTACAATTGACTATTTTGACTAGAGACAATTGACTATTTTATCCATCCCTTTCACACTACTTCTTGTTAGCCACTAAAGCTATGCAAGAATACAAATTTTCATCATTTGCATTCTCAATTCCTTCTGTTCTTTTCAATTAGAGATTGAATTATTTGAATGTAACTATCAAGTGAAAATGTTTGATGCATGTATCTTCAATAGACACCCTTCACTGGTTTAATATTTCACCCATGTTTCATTCAAGAGATATCAGAGTTGGACTTGCTCACTATGGAGTATGACACCTGAGTAGTATGACAATTTTTTGTTCCTTATGTCACATATAATCATCATGCCCAGTATTTGTTGTGTTGGACCCAAATCCTTCATTGAAAATTGAATTCCCAAGTCCTTTTTCAACCTTTTAATAATTCTCTTACCATGCCAAACAATTAGCACGTCATCCCAGACTGAGAGTGACCAAGTGTCCCTGAATCGCATTTTCATGCAACTTACAACTCAACATAACTCAGCAACCGAAGGTCGGATCGACCAGTCATTGACTCCATTGGTCTCCTGGCATGCCATTACCTCTAGTGGGCCCTCTCCACTGCATTTTCATGGCCCAGTGACTCCATGGTTCATCTGTTTTGTAAACTAGGGTTTTGCTCAATTTCCTTCAATGCAACTTTTGCATTGGTGGGTCAAATATGAAAAACCCTCCATTGTGCCAGTATTGGTGGTGTTCCCATATCAACATTGGCTATACACACCTCTTGGAGCCAATGGCATGCAATCTTGCTACTCCATTTGGTTTTTCTTTCTTGGACCGAGAGTGACTAAGTATCCTTCAACGACATTTTCATGTGACTTGCAACTCGACATAAATCGGAAACCGAAGGTCGGATCGACGAGCCATAAAATATGTTGGTCTCCTAGCATTCCATTACCTCTAGTGAGCCCTCTCCACTGCGTTTTTCCTAGTGACTCCATGGTTCATCGGTTTCATAAACTAGGGTTTTGCTCAGTTTCCTTCAATGCAACTCTCGCATTGGTGGGTCAACTCTGCGAAACCATCCACCCTGCCAGTATTGGTGGTGTTCCCATATTGAAATTGGCCATACACATCTATTGGAGCTAATGACATGCAATCTTGCTGCTCCGTTTGGTTTTTCGCTCTCAGACCGAGAGTGACCAAGTGTCCCTGAACGACATTTTCATGTGACTTGCAACTCGACATAACTCGGCAACCGAAGCTCGGATCAACAAGCCGTCGACTTCGTTGGTCTCCTTGCATGCGATTACCTCTAGTGGGACCTCTCCACCACATTTTCATGGCCTAGTGACTCCATTGTGCATCGGTTACATAAACTAGGGTTTTGCTCAGTTTCCTTCAATGCAACTCTCGCATTGGTGGGTCAACTCTGCAAAACCCTCCACCGTGCAAGTCTTGGTGGTGTTCTGATACCAGCATTGTCCATACACACGCGTCATAGCCAACGTCATGCAATATTGCTACTCCATTTTTTTTTTGCTCATGATCATTTCTCTTAAATGCATTATATCCAAACCATTGAGCTATCGGTACGGGTTATTAAAAGAACAAAGTACCTTTCTCTTAAATGAAAATATGTATTAGATGTAATTGATACTGCCACAATCCTTTCTATTAAATGCATTGAATGCATTTCAATTAAAACCTAACCAAATTCAAATGCAATAAGTATTCAATGAACTGTGTAAATACAGAAACCAGTAGTTTCTTACTACGAAATCTCTTGCGATCCTACCACAACAATTTGCCTTAAATGTGCTCAATACTTTCAATTAAGACTGTAACCAAATGAAAATTCCTCTAGAATTCTATTTAGATCGATTTATATTATGTCTGCCCACCCTATCGTTGTAAGTATAGTTTATCCCTGTGAGTCTATGCATTTTGAGCTCTTGAGAACTGCCAACCTATGCAGTTTGACCTCTAGAAAACTGTCAGCACTCAATGCTTTCAATTAATACTGTAACCTCCAGTATTTGATGTAGATAGATTTATATTTTCTCTGCCCAAAAGGGAGAGTAAAAAGTTGCAATTTATTAGCTATAAAATGCTCCAAAAATAAGATAATAGCATTAGTAAATTTTTTGTTGATTTTGTTAATAATATTCATTGAGAGATATTTATAAAATGAAGAGGAAAGAAAATCAAATTATTTATGTCCACATTTATATGTGGTCATACTAACCAGTGCAATGTATTTCATTTATGTGCTTTAAGTATGGAAACATTCGGGTTATCATTAAGTCAATGAAGCACTTGGGAAATTATTCTTTAAAAAGGTTATGTTATTTTCCCAAGTTTATGTTTAAGGAGTTTCCCATAGTATTGCCATAACATCATGAGTTAAAGTAGTCTTTAGTTGCAAAAATATTATTAAATATATATTACAATTATTAAATATTATTGTCGCAAAAATTGGATAAAACCAATAAACATTTTGCATATACATCAAGAAATATTTCCATATGAATTTACGTTAAATACGTCCATATGAATTTACGTTAAAGGGGATTTTTAAATAAAAACTATAAAATTGGGAAAACTAATGAACATTTGACATACATGGAGAAATATTTCAATATGAATATATATCTTTTATTTCTAATTTATTTTAGAACTAATATCTATATCTATATATATATATTATTAAAATTACTTGTAAAACTATAAATATGTCACATGTCGTTACACCTTTATGTTTGTCTAAGTGGTTCGTATTTGCTTGAAGATGAGTTACCACACATAGTTTGATACTTCGAAGGGGTATAGAAGATACTTTGATAAGTATTATGTATGGGTAGAACTACCTATTTGCTTAACTAGTAATTAAATAGGAAAAGGGATTAGACTTATCTAGTTTCTTTTGATACTTGATTAATGAATTTTGGTTAATCCAGAAACAACATCATAACTAACCATGATGTCATCCTCATCAAGATTGAGGTTGTGAATGTTATTGCGCCGAGAGGCGCATTCTACAACCCGGTATGAGGTAGAAGTGTGATTCCGTGCTCAACGTGGAGATGACACGTGTCACATAAAAAAGTCGGCTTATATATCTATATATACAAGTCGGCTTAATAATTAATAATCTTAGGTGTGTATATATATATATTTTGTAAGTAAATCAAAACACCTATACACACTTCAAAACAATACGTACAAGCTGGACCTTCGGAATAAGGCTTAGAGCAATTACATATTTGTCTCAGGAATAAACCAATCTGATTTTGAATCGTGATCTCTATTGGCTGCGGCTACATTCTTATAAACAAATCTCAGGTATGGATTGTGATCTCTTTTTTTTGCATTTTGAATAAATCGAAATGTTGAATATTCCAGCGCTTTGATTCCTTTTCTAATTCAAAACGACGTAATTTTCCAGGACACATAATTGGGGTTGGTAGGATGCCCCCTGTGCCAACTAAATAAATAAAGGCTCAAAAACGACAGGTCATTGGTTTGGTTATTGTGGATAGTTGATGGTTGTTTAAAAAATTAATTATAATTCAGCTCAGAAATATATTGATCTTATTGATTTATTGGTATCCAAATTTATGGATGCCTAGTAAATAAATTCACAGAATACCATGCAAAATCACCACAACAGAACATTTAATTATTCAGGTCTGGAAAAATGTCAGGGCGTGTCATTCAAATTCACAACACCCACATGCATAATTATATACGCGTAGAAAACATGAATAGAGGAGTAAGTACTGTTAGTAGATGAAAACCTAAAATCTCTCTACAACTCTTACTACCCAAAAAGAAGTCCATACTTCACCAAAATTCAATGTAAAAATATGTTAATCAAGCACAACTGAATGTGCATGCATGTAAAGTATATACAACTGCATATCTGAAAAATTTAAAAATAGCTGAATCCAAATCTTGAGATCCATCATAAACCCATACTGAATTAACAAAAATAAATTAAAAATTTCAAATCCATAAATCTTCAATCTAGGACAACCGCACAAGTAAATTTGTGTTTCCACAACAATCCGATCCATCTGCAAAATTTGGCATAACACAAGAATCAAGATTATGCATAATTTAACAGTTTTCTTTTTCACATTTTACTCAGATAATTTGACATCAAACATATAGGCATTCAATCTTTTACATAAATTCACAAAAGCAAAACCATAAAAAAGGTCGAGGGATCTAATAATTTTACATTGTAAAGGGCACTTTCACTTTAGAAACCTTTGATTCAACTTAAATATTTACATCCTTCAGAAGTTCATAAATATTCATTCCCATATCAAATT
>LPNX011087871.1:375547-410590 GCA_001517045.1 Pseudotsuga menziesii
TTAAAATAAAAAAGATAAATTGCAAATGGAACCCTCAAAGTTGAAGGCTGGAATGATTTGTTAAATCCATTGGGCAAGAATTTCTTAACCTCCAAAGAACACAAGAAAATGAAATTGCAAAGAAAAAGTGAAATGATGTTAAATGCCAAAGAAGAGGAGCAATTGCTTCAACAATTGCACTCCAAAAAAGGGTTTGCACCTCGAAATATTTGATCCCTCTCGGCGCATGATAGAGCCGGGTAAAGCTGGATCTACGCTGGTGGATAAAGTCCAATGAATCCTTAACAAATGAGGTTATTTGACCTGTAAAAAGTTGCAATTTATTAGCTAAAATTCACACTAAGGAATAGATAGGGATCCAAGTGGGATAACTATGGGTCTAAGTGGGTTGTCTTTGTTGCAGGTTTTAGGATGCATATGTATTATGGGGGTTGAAGGTTACCTGGAATAAGACAGTTTATTATACAATGCTCCAAGAAAAATATAATAACATTAGTAACTTGGTTGTTGATTTTGTTAATAATATTCATTGATAGATATTTATAAAATGAAGAGGAAAGAATATCAAATTAATTATGTTCACATTTATATGTGGTCATACTAATCAATGCAATGCATTTCATTTATGTGCTTTAAGTATGACAACATTCAAGTTATCATTAATTCAATGAATCACTTGGGAAATCATTCATTCTTTAAAAATGTTATGTTAGTTTCCTACTTTTATGTTTAAGAAGTTTCCTATAGTAATCCGAGAACTTCATCACTTAAAGAAGTCTTTAGTTGCAAAAATATTATTAAATATATATTAAAATTATTAAATATTATTGTTGCAAAATTTGGAAAAAACCGAATAACATTTTTCATATACATCGAGAAATATTTCCATATGAATTTATGTTAAATAGGTACATATCAGTTTATGTTAAAAGGGTCTTTCAAATACAAACTATTAAATATTATCGTTGAAAATATTGGGAAAACCCAATGAACATTTGACATACATTGAGAAATAATTCAATATATATATATATATCTTTTATTTTTAATTTATTTTACAAGTAATATATATATATATACATATTCTTAAAATTACTCGAAAAACTATAAATATGACACAAGTGGTTGCACTATTTTTTTCTTTTTCTAAGTGGTTCGTATTTGCTTGAAGATGAGTTACAAGACATAAAATTTTGACACTTAGAAGGGGTATACATGATACGTTGATAAGTATTATGTATTGGTAGAATTAGCAAATTGGTCAATTGCTAATTCATTAGGAAAATGGATTAGACTTATTTGGTTGCTTTTGATACTTGATTATCTTCAGATTGTATTGCACTTTTTTTTTGTCTAAGTGGTTTGTATTTGCTTGAAGATGAGTTACAAGACATAAAATTTTGATACCTAGAAGGGGTATACATGATACTTTGATAAGTATTATATATGGGTAGAACTACCAATTTGCCTAATTGGCAATTCAATAGGAAAAGGGATTTTAGTAAACCCTTTGAGAGCAAGGTATTTGTGGATTCAAATGAGTAACAATATTCTTGTTGGCCAACATCTTAGAAATGTGGTGAATAATTCCATGAATGTAAGGAATTAAATTTAGGGTTTGTGAAGGGGAGGTGGGTTGGGGTGTTCTCGACATTGAATGGAGGATTGAGAAAATTTATCTTAGTTAATTTGGGAAATAGTCCATTGGCTTGGATGTCATTAATGAGGTAGAATGGTTATTTACTTTGGAGAAAGGGAGAGCAAATTTGAATGGATTGCATTACATGAATATTGGCAACAACTCATGTATTTAAGTTGGGTGGTAACTTCATTGGGAAAAAATGATATTTTATTAAAAAAAATGTGTCATTGTCAATGAATTTATGTATTACATTTATAATGAATTTAAGTAGAAGAGTTCCATATGAATTTATGTTAAAGATGTATTTTAAATAAAAACTAATAAATATTATCGTTGAGAAAATTTGGAAATTGGGAAAACCCAATGAACATTTGACATACAGAGGGGGCCTAATGGTTAAGAGCATGTGTTTCCTCTTAGGAGGTCACAAGTTCAAATCCAGAGAGGGGTAGTGTATGTACACCTCTGTAGACGTTAGCAGTTAAATCACTCTGCAAAGGGGGGTCCCTTGTCCCACAAACACGAGGTCTCATACACCAAATTGGTGTCTAGCTTGGCAGTGACCTTAAAATACACTAAGAAATATTTCAATATGAATATATATCTTTTATTTTTAATTTGTTTTACAAGTATATATATATATATACTTACTATAATTAATAATAAATAATGATGATTCCTTAATATGAATATGAAACTTTATTTAGCATAATAAACATTCACCATTCCATATAATACATAATAAATAATAAATATTTATTATAGAAATTAAAAAATGTGAAAAATTTTCATTGACTTATTTCATGTGTATTATTGCTAAAGACTAATTTGGTTGCTTTTGATACTTGGTTATCTTAAGATTGTATTGCACTTTTTTTTTTATCCAAGTGGTTGGTATTTGTTTGAAGATGAGTTACAAGGCATAAAAGTTTGATACTTAGAAGGGGTATGCATGATACTTTGATAAGTATTATGTATGGGTACAACTTCCAATTTGGATAAATGGTAATTAAGAAACAATAACTATAGTCTTTATCAAAATTAGATTTTTTTGTTTGTTTGTTTCAGTTTATTTGTAGCATAACTATTTACCTTGCTTAACATAGTTATTAGAGCAAACAAGCTTATCTCTTCTAGGAATTCTAAAAGCTAGCAAGGTTTCGGATGCTTTTGCTTACGTAGCCTAACTAAGTCATTCGAAAGCTGGCACTCAAACAATTTGTCTACTTCCTGTCCTTCACTTTCAGCCTAAAGTAAAAATGCAGATAAGGTAAAAAGTGTACCTGTAACTTTTGTTCATTCTTCTATATTTTTGATACACTATCTCGTAAATTCTCATAATGAACTTGTTAGGACCTTGATTACAAGTTTTTGGAAGCTAAACCATGTCTCGAAAAACTTATTTTATAACACTGTTTACAATGCATGTCAAGGTTCACACCAACAAACCAAACGAGGTAATACAAATTCAAATACAATAAGTATTCGATGAACTGTGTAAATACAACAACCAGTGGTTGCTTACCTATGAAATCTCTTACGATCCTGCCACAGTCATTTCTCTTAAATGCGTTATCCGAACCACTGAGTTGTCAGTACGGGTTATTAAAAGAACAAAGTACCTTTCTCTTAAATGCAAATATGTATTCGAGGTAATCAATACTACCACAATCCTTTCTATTAAATGCACTGAATGCATTTCATTTAAAACCTAACCAAATTCAAATACAATAAGTATTCGATGAATTGTGTAAATACAGCAGCGAGTAGTTGCTTACTACAAAATCTCTTGCGATCCTGCCACAACAACTTCTCTTAAATGTGCTCAATAATTTCAATTAATACCATAACCAAATGAAAATACCTCTAGAATTTTATGTAGATCGATTTAGATTTGGTCTACCCACCCTATCATCGTAAGTACAGTTTATCCATGTCATTCTATGCATTTTGAGCTCCTGAGAACTTTCAACCTATGCAGTTTGACCTCTAGAAAACTGTTAGTGCTCAATGATTTCAATTAGTACTGTAACCTCCATTATTCGATGTAGATAGATTTAGATTTTCTTTGCCCACCCACTCCTCATTTTAATTTAAACCCTAGTCGATGTAGATGGATTTATATTTTCTATGCCCACCTTGTCTAGGATCTGCATCCTCCAAGAGAAACAAGTACAATTTCTGGTCGATGTAGATCAATTTAGATTTGCTCTGCCCACCTTGTCTAGGATCCACATGCTCCAAGCCATGTTACTACTCAAGTCAGGTTATCAAAGGAGATAACCGTATCGTATCCCTACCGACTCCGATGCAACACCATTTTCTGTTGTAAAACTGATTTCCAAGGAAGTAAACAAGTATTTCATCTCATTTTCATCCCCTCCTAAGTCCGGGTTCCACATGCTCAAAGAGAAACAACTACAGTTTCTCGTTGTCAGCCTGTGGAGTTCGACCTCCAGAAAAATGTCATATATGGAAGCAGTAACAGAACGAAGAGCTTGTAGCAGAAAGATTATTGCAATGGCCTCTCAAAAGCATGATTGAGATGGGAAGAATAGGGGCAGTCGTGAAATCATCTATGGTCCGTTTACATAACTCTTGTTTTCTATCTATTATTTTTATATCTATTATAAATCTAATACATAAATCTTGTTTGTCATGATTGCAGTGGCCTCATCACAGTGGAATTAAGTTGGGAAGAATAGGGCCACTAGTGCAAGCGGCTATGGTTCGTTTATCATTGTAGTTATCTATTCTATAAGATGGGTTTCTTCACATAAATCTTGAATCAATATATCGAGTACATAAATGTTGGATTTATCTATTATATATCAAATACATAAATCTTGTCATTGTTTTTTTGTGAAACTCTTGTTTAATATTAGTTCTTGGTTAGATTTATCACTTTGAAGCTAATATTGAAACTCTCATTTACTAACAGTCTAGTCATAATAAACAAATTCTGTATAATTTACTAACGGTCTAGTCATATCTAGAATAAGTTTAGGTAAGGGGAATTTATAATAGTGTACCTCTGATTCAAAGGATAATAACGATGGAGAAACCTCTTCTCGCAATGATGAACCTGAAAGTAAAACCTCTTGCCGCAAGAGTCCATAGGAACCTAAAAGAGTCTAGAGGAACCAGAAAGTTGAACTCATAGAACATTGCAATGGAATCTAGGAAAGGAAACATTTTGAGCCTATTCGACCTTACCTCACGATTTTTTGTGCTTGGTCATTTGATGCTCGGTGGTTACTGCTAACAATTCATTCTTATATTGTTAACACTTCATTCTTATATAGACATGAAATTCCATAGCAATACGCGAGCCTATGTACCCACGTGTCAACAAGTAGTAGCCAGGGGATACCACCACCTGTAGCCACACGCCCTTCATAATCGATAACAAACTCCACGAACTCTAACTGCATAGAATAGTTGTAAGATGATGGAATAAACTCCACAAACTCAATTTGCAGACACCTATTAACTAAATTTTAACCATAATACATTTAACCCTAACGAAATGTAATGACGTTGTAAGCAATGTAAGACGTACATTTGTGAGGCCCTTCTGAATCTTGTCAATCCGCTACTTCAACCCCAACTCCAAAATATGAGATATATATACATCGAAGTTTAATTATAATTAATGATAATAATAATTTTGGAGTTAAAATAAAATTGTTTATATTTAATTAAATTATTTTTTATTATTTTAAGTAAATAATTATAGTATATATGTATATTCTAATTGCCATGATGATGATGTTCTAACAATCATTTATACTTACATCCTTGAAAATTTGATTTTAAGTGTAATCAAAATTTATACTTACAACCAAGAAAAGTTGATTTTAAGTGTTAAATTCTAAGATATATATAACTACTTTCCAATACTCAAACCATATACCAAAAAGTTGTACTTACCTTTATATCAATTTTATTGAAAATTTCAAAGATTCTACTCACTTTTATATCAATTTAGTAAACCTTAGAAAGCATGTGAGGTTATGAAGGAAATTATTAAACATAGAAAAGTCTTTTTAAATACTAACAAAAATGATTTTATAAATATTGGAGGAGACATTTAGATATTATTTTAGATTTTGGATTTGTTTGAGTGGATTAACAAGATTAACTCAAGTGTAATAAGTGTATAACAATGATTCATTTCATTGTAATCCTATCTTGTTATGCTTAAATGCATGTTGATTAAGATTTAAATAATCTTTAGTTAAGAGGTAGTTAAAGATACAAGTAACAATTTGTATTTTTTTTATATAGTTTTTTTTAATTAATTAGTATTGATTTTATGCTTATATTAACTTTAATAATCTGGTATGAAGAATGAATATAAAATTATATATTTTAGTCTTTGTTTAAGATTTATCTATCTTCACAAAATTAAATGGTTGATGGTGTTTATGGGCATTCACTAACCACTTTACTTTACTAATTTATTAAACATTAAAAAAACTTTATAATGACAAAGGTTTAAAAAAAAAACATTAATGTTTAACAGATGACCGAAACTTTCCAAAAATAACCAAAAAGCCAGTGGTGACCTTCGATAATATAAGAATCAAAATAATTACGTGGTTTCAGTTTGGTTCTTTGTCCCTCACATGGCGTAATCTAAGGCTTAAATATTTAAACACCCATGAATGCTCAGAATGGTTCACGAAAGAGACGAATTTAATGAAAGAGAGTTGTCCCCGTTCCAATGGTGGTCGGATTCATCTAGACGATTGTTTCCTTCGGTATGAAAATTCTAGTACTTTTAATAGGAAGGTTGTGGACACGGGGGCTTCCCGTTACCGTTCCTCCACAAATGACAACGACCCACAGGCATTCTCCCAAAACGCTCAGCTCTTATCCACGCAACTAATACCTAATGCTTCTGCAAATAACAGCTATGCCGTTGGCTCCATTGATGGCTCCTTATATGGTCTTGCTCAGAGTTGGCCCTCCCTTACGAGAGCAGTAGTTGCATTTTGAATTGTTCATGATAGTCAATTAATCACAAAAAAATTATGTATCTTGCCAAAGAAAGGGAAAACTAATAAATTTTGGTGAATATAGAAACTACATCATAACTAACCATGATATCATCCTCATCAATGTTGAGGTTGTGAATTTTATGAATAAAGTCCAAAGAATCCTCAACAAACGAGGTTACTTGACCTATAAAAAGTTGCAATTTATTAGCTAAAATTCACACAAAGGCATCGATATCAATGTTGAGGTTGTGAATTTTATGAATAAAGTCCAAAGAATCCTTAACAAATGAGGTTATTTGACCTGTAAAAAGTTGCAATTTATTAGCTAAAATTCACACAAAGGCATCGATAGGGATCCAAGTGGGCTAACTATGGGTCTAAGTGGGTTATTCTTGTTGTAGGTTTTAGGATGCAAATGTATTATGGGGTTGAAGGTTAAGTGGAAAAAGACAATTTATTATAAAATGCTCCAAAAATAAGATAATAGCATTAGTAACTTGGTTGTTGACTTTGTTAATAATATTCAATGAGAGATATTTATAAAATGAAGAGGAAAGGCTATCAAATTCTTTATGTCCACATTTATATGTGGTCATACTAACCAATGCAATTCATTTCATTTATGTGTTTTAAGTATGACAACATTAGGGTTATTATTAAGTCAATGAAGCACTCGAGAATTTATTCTTTAAAAATGTTATGTTATTTTCCCACGTTTATGTTTAAGAAATTTCTCATAGTATTACCATAACATCATCAGTTAAAGATGTCTTTAGTTGCAAAAATTGGAAAAAAAAAAGAAACATTTTGCATATACATCAAGAAATATTTCCATATGAATTTATGTTAAATACGTTCATATGAATTTATGCTAAATGGGCCTTTTAAATAAAAACTATAAAATTGGGAAAACCCAATGAACATTTGAAATACATTGAGAAATATTTCAATATGAATATATATATTTTATTTTTAATTTATTTTATAAGTAATATATATATATATATATAGTTAAAATTACTTGTAAAACTATAAATATGTCATAAGTCGTTGCACTTTTTTTTGTCTAAGTGGTTCGTATTTCCTTAAAGATGAGTTACCCGACATTAAAGGTTGATACTTAAAAGGGGTATACATGATACTTTGATAAGTATTATGTATAGGTAGAACTAGCGATTTGCTTTGTTTAACTGGTAATTCGAAAGGAAAAGGGAGTAGACTTATCTAATTGCTTATGATACTTGATTAATGAATTTTGGTCAATCTAGAAACAACATCATAACTAACCATAATTTCATCCTCATCAAGATTGAGGTTGTGAATTTTATGGATAAATTCCAAAGAATCCTTAACAAATGAAGTTATTTGACTTGTAAAAAGTTGCAATTTATTAGCTAAAATTCACACTAAGGCATCCATAGGGATCCAAGTGGGCTAACTATGGGTCTAAGTGGGCTGTCCTTGTTACAGGTTTTAGGATGCATATGTATTATGGGGGTTGAAGGTTACTTGGAATAAGACAATTTATCATAAAATGATAATAGCATTAGTAACTTAGTTGTTGATTTGGTTAATAATATTCATTGAGAGATATTTATAAAATGAAGAGGAAAGAATATCAAATTATTTATGTTCACATTTATATGTGGTCATACTAATCAATGCAATGCATTTCATTTATGTGCTTTAAGAATGCCAACATTTCGGTTATCATTAAGTCAATGAATTACTTGGGAAATTATTCTTTAAAAAGGTTAGGTTAGTTTGAGAACTTTATATTTTGAGAAGTTTTCCATAGCATTACGAGAACACCATTAGTTAAAGAAGTCTTTAGTTGCAAAAATATTATTAAATATATATTAAAATTATTAAATATAATTGTTACAAAAATTGGAAAACACCAATAAACATTTTGCATATACATTGAGAAATATTTCCATATGAATTTATGTTAAATAGGTCCATATAAGTTTATGTTAAAAGGGTCTTTTAAATCAAACTATTAACTATTATCGTTAAAAAATTTGGGAAAACCAAATGAACATTTGACATATATATTGAGATATATTTCAATATGATTATATATATCTTTTATTTTTAATTTATTATATATATATATATATATATATATATACTTAAAATTACTTGTAAAACTATAAATATGTCTCAAGTGGTTGCACTTTTTTTGTTTTGTTTAAGTGGTTCGTATTTGCTTGAAGATGAGTTAGAGGACATAAAAATTGATACTAAGAAGGGGTATACATGATACTTTGATAAGTATTATGTATGGGTAGAATTACCAATTTAGTTAGTTGGTAGTTCAATAGGAAAAGGGAATAGACTTATTTGGTTGCTTTTGATATTTGATTATCTTCATATTATATTGCATTTTTTCTTTTGGTCTAAGTGGTTTGTATTTTATTGAAGATGATTTACAAGACATAAAAGTTTGATACGTAAAAGGGGTATACATGATACTTTGATAAGTATTATGTATGGGTAGAACTACCAATTTGGCTAATTGGCAATTCAATAGGAAAATGGATTTTAGTAAACCCTTAGAGAGCAAGGTATTTGTGGATTCAAATGAGTAACAATATTCTTGTTGGCCGACATCTTAGAAATGTGGTGAATAATTCCATGAATGTAAGGAAGCAAATTTAGGGTTTGGGAAGGGGAAGTGGGTTGGGGTGTTATGGAAATTCAATACTTCGGATGTTGCCAAAGGTCTCGCAACCTACCTCCACTGGAGATATCTTAGGAAGCATGCACTCGACCGGCCTCCCTAAGATGGGCTCTCCTTATCGAGGTATTTAATCCTTCTAACTGAGCTATACACCCAGAAATATCCCCAAACGGAGGGTTGAGAAAAGGTCATAGTTAATTTGGGAAATAGAGTATCCATTGGCTTGAATGCCATTAATGAGGTAGAATGGTTATTTATTTGGAGGAAGGGCGAGGAAATTTGAATGGATTGCATTACATGAATATTGACAACAACTCATGTATTTAAGTTGGGTGGTGGATTCATTGAAAAAAATGATATTTTATTAAAAAAAAAGTGTCATTGTGAATGAAATTATGTATTAGATTTATTATGTTAAATAGTTCCATAAAAAATTATATTAAGGGTGTTTTTTAAATAAAAACTATTAAATATTATGGTTGAGAAAATTGGGAAATTGGGAAAACCCAATGAAAATTTGACATATAGTGAGAAATATTTCAATACAAACATATATCTTTTATTTTTAATTTATTTTACAAGTTATATATATATATATATATATATATATANTATGAATATGAAACTTTCTTAAGCATAATAAACATTCATCATTCCATATAATATATAATATATAATAAATATTTATTATAGAAATTAAAAAATGTTAAAAAATATCATTGACTTAATTCATGTGTATTATTGGTAAAGACTAATTTGGTTGCTTTTGATACTTGATTATCTTCATATTCATGTGTATTATTGCTAAAAAATTATTTGGTTTCTTTTGATGCTTGATTATGTTTAGATTGCATTGGTATTTGTTTGAAGATGAGTTACAAGACATAAAGTTTCATACTTAGAAGGGGTATACATGATACTTTGATAAGTATTATGTATGGGTAGAACTACCAATTTGGATAATTGGTAATTACGAAACAATAACTATAGTCTTTAACAAAATGATATGTTTTGTTTGTTTGTTTCGGTTTATTTGTAGCATAACTATTTACCTTGCTTAAAATAGTTATTAGAGCAAACAAGCTTATCTCTTCCAGGAATTCTAAAAGCTAGCAATATTTTGGATGGTTTTACTTACTTAGCCTAGCTAAGTCATTCTCCTTCTCATTCGACAGGTGGCACTCAAACAATTTGTCTACTTCCTGTCCTTCACTTTTAGCATAAAGTAAAAATGGGGGTAAGGTAAAAAGTGTACATGTAAATTTTGTTCATTCTTCTATAGTTTTGATATACCATATCATAAATTCTCATAATGAACTCGTTGGGACCTTGATTACAAGTTTTTGGAAGTTAAACCATGTATGAAAACCTTATTGTATAACAATGTTTACAATGCAGGTCAAGGTTCACACCAACAAACCACACAGGGTAATAAAAATTCAAATACAATAAGTATTTGATGAACTGTGTAAATACAACAGCCAGTAGTTGCTTACCTACGAAATCTCTTACAATCCTGGCACAATCATTTGTCTTAAATGCACTATCTAAACCATTGAGCTGTTGGTACAGGTTATTAAAAGAATAAAGTACCTTCCTCTTAAATGCAAATACATATTCAAGATAATCAATACTGCCACAATCCTTTCTATTAAATGCATTGGATGCATTTCAATTAAAACCTAACCAAATTCAAATACAATAAGTACTCGATGAACTATGTAAATATAATATCGAGTAGTTGCTTACTACGAAATATATTGCGATCCTGCCACATTCATTTCTTTTAAATGCACTCAATGCTTTCAATTAAGACCGTAACCAAATGCAAATACCTTCAGAATTCTATGTAGATCGATTTAGATTTGCTCTACCCACTCTGCTGTCGTAAGTATAGTTTATTTCTTTTAGGCTATGTAGTTCGAGCTCCTGAAAACTCTTAACCTATGCATTTTGACCTCTAGAAAACTATTAGCTCTCAATGCTTTCAATTAATACTGTAACCTCCAACATTTGATGTAGGTAGATTTAGATTTTCTCTTCCTACCCTATCCTCATTTTAATTTAAACCCTATTCGATGTAGATCGATTTAGATTTGATATGCCACCATGTCCGGGCTCCGCATCCTCCAAGAGAAACAAGTACAATTTCTGGTTGATGTAGATTGATTTATATTTTCCCTTCCCAACTTGTCTGGGCTCTGCATGCTCCAAGTCATGTTGCTACTCAACTGAGGAACTATCAAAGGGCATAACCGTATCGTATCCCCACCGACTCCTCTGCAGCACCCTTTCTGTCATAAAGCTGATTTCCAAGGAAGTAAACATGCATTTCATCTCATTTTCATCCCCTCCTAAGTTTGGGCTCCACATGCTCAAAGAGAAACAACTACAGTTTCTCGCTTTCATCCTATGGAGTTCGAACTTCAGAAAACTGTAAAATATGGAAGTAGGAACAGAACGAAGAGCTTGCAGCGAAAATATTATTGCAGTGGCCTCTCAACAATAGGATTAAGCTAGGAAGAATAGGGGCAGTCGTGCAATCAAATATGGTTTGTTTACATAAATCTTGTCTGTTATATATTATTTTTCTATCTATTTGATCTGGATCTTGGGGGTTGAGATCCAGAAGGATTGGATGCCGAGAGAGGAGGGGAGTAAACCTACAAATTGTTATCATTTGATGCATAGAGTAACATAGAGTAAATAGCCCACATGGAGGGGTGAGGCTCAAAGAGGGTTCTTCAAGCTTCACCTCTCAAACCATACTAAGAAAATCACTCAGAACAAGTAACCCAATAACTCAATAGAATAAGAGAAGTGTAGGATGTCAAAAATCCTTGAGGGCTGGTGCAAGCTAATGTTGATCACTTATGACGCATTCGTTGCAATGGACTTCTAGAAAAATAGAAATATGAACGTTAAAAAGAAATATTAGAGGTACCTACAAATTTTTTTGGAATATGGCGTAAGAATATGAAACGTGTACAATCGGATTACCTTCCAGAATATATAACTTTTATTTATGGAAACTAAGCATAAATCCCCAAAAATGAGGTTCTTTTAATGTTGGTATGTTATATTTTTCCTAAAACATAATGAATATGTTTGCGTTGGTCCACTCGTTTGGTATGCAAATGGTGGAATTTAGTGAAAACAATTATGTAGAGTTGTAGATAATAGATGTGTCTAGTGCAACGTTATTTTTCCATATTTATTTATGTTATATTTTTTATTTTTCAAATTAAGGAAGTAAGTGACACCCTAAAATGACAAGGTCGAGCGTTGGTCCAACACATCTTGGTCTTAACATAGTCAATGGACGATATTTTATTTTCAGGATGTAGGCCTTTGTGTCTTCTTGTGCGGGTTCTTTTCCGTTTTTTAAATAGGTGAGCCAATCAAAAGTTATAGCCGAATAAAATAGCCTACATTTTGTGTTAGATTGATGTTAGTCCATTTAAAATTAAACAAAAAATAGAAAACGATAATAGATTTAAATAAAAATTACATATTTAGAATTTACAGAGAGAGTCACATAAGTGTGTGAATTTTCATTAGCAGTGGACAAGCGTGACATATGGAAAATCATGCATGAAATAGGAGAAGTGGTACAAACCAAGTTTTTATGTCATAAGACAATCCAAACCACTTGTTTAGGAAACCCGAACCTAAAACCAAAGCAGCCAATTCATCCACCATGTAGGTTGGAAAAAATGTGCCGCCAAAATTCTAAATTTAAATCACGTGCACGCGTAGTTTAGAACACAATTTAACGCGTGCGCACATTTGTTAAGTAAACACTTTGTTTTGATTTTATTTTCAAGCATTTGCAATGGAATGATGATGATGAACAATGACGATGAGGAGGAGGAGGAGGATGACAATGATGATCAAATGAGAATGATGACTATGATGATGATGAGGAGGATGATGACAATGATGATGATGATGATGATGACTATGATGATGATGATGAACAATGATGGTGATGATGATGATGATGAGGATGAGGATGAGGATCATGATGACTGAGAGTATGATGACGATGATTATGATGATGATGCTGATGATTACGATGATGAGGATGATGATGTTGATGATGACGATGATGATGAGGAGGAGGATGATAATGACTATGATGATGAACAATGATGGTGATGATGATGATGAGGATGATGATCACGATCACTATTACTATGATGACGATGATTATGATGATGATGATGATGATTGCGATGATGAGAATGATGATGTTGATGACGACGACGATGATGATGACTATGATGATGAACAATGATGATGATGAGGATGATGATGATGCTGACGATGATGAGGAACAATGATGATGATGATGATGATTGTGATGATGATAATAAGGATGATTTCAATGACGATGATGAGGATGATGACTATGATGAAGATGAGGATGATGATGACGATGACAATTATGATGAACAATGATGATGATGATGATGACGACAAAGATGAGGAACAATGATGATGAGGATGAGGAGGAGGAGGAGGAGGAGGAGGATGACAATGATGATGATGAGGATGATGACTATGATGATGATGACGATGATGATGATGACGATGATGAACAATGTTGGTGATGATGATGATGAGGATGATGACAATGATGATGACTATGATGATGATGATGATGATGATGACAATGACGATGATGATGAGGATGATGATGACAATGACGATGATGAGGAACAATGATGATGATGATGATGATGATAGGTTTAGTTGAAACTTTGCTTTGATTTTATTTTCAAGCATTTGCAATGGAATGATGATGATGAAAAATGATGATGAGGAGGAGGAGGATGATGACTTTGATGATGATGAGGATTATGACTATGATGATGATGATGATGAGGATGATGATGATGACGATGATGATGATGAACAATGTTGGTGATGATGATGATGAGGATGATGACAATGATGATGATGAGGATGATGACTATGATGATGAGGATGAGGACGATGATGAACAATGATGGTGATGATGATGATGATGACGATGATGATGGGGAACAATGATGATGATGATAGGTTTAGTTGAAACTTTGCTTTGATTTTATTTTCAATCATTTGCAATGGAATGATGACGATGAACAATGATGAGGAGGAGGAGGATGATGACAATGATGATGATGAGGATGATGACTATGATGATGATGATGATGACGACGATGATGATGATGATGATGAGGATGATGATGAACAATTTTGGTGATGGTGAGGATGATGACAATGATGATGATGAAGATGATGACTATGATGATGATGAGGATTATGATGATGATGACGATGACAATGATGATGAACAATGATGGTGATGATGATGATGATGATGACGATGAGGATGAGGATGAGGATGATGACGACGATGATGACGAAAAATGATGATGATGATGATAGGTTTAGTTGAAACTTTGGTTTGATTTTATTTTCAAGCATTTGCAATGGAATGATGATGATGATGAGGACAATGATGACTATGATGATGATGATGAGGATGATGATGATGAACAATGATGGTGATGATGATGACGACGACGATGATGATGATGATGAACAATGTTGGTGGTGATGATGATGAGGACGATGACAATGGTGATGATGAGGATGATGATGATGAAAACGAGGATTATGATGATGATGAGGAACAATGATGACGATGATGATAGGTTTAGTCGAAACTTTGCTTTAATTTTATTTTCAAGCATTTGCAATGGAATGATGACGATGAACAATGATGATGATGAGGAGGATAATGACAATGATGATGAGGATGATGATGATGATGACAACGACGACAATGATGATGATGAACAATGATGGTGATGAGGATGATGATGATGATGATGATTACGATGATGAACAATGTTGGTGATGATGACAATGATGAGGAGGAGGAGGATGACTATGGTGATGATGATGAGGATGATGACTATGATGATGATGATAAGGATGAGGATGATGATGATGATGATGATGACGATGACAATGATGATGATGAACAATGATGGTGATGAGGATGATGATGATGATGATGATGATTACGATGATGAACAATGTTGGTGATGATGACAATGATGAGGAGGAGGAGGATGACTATGGTGATGATGATGAGGATGATGACTATGATGATGATGATAAGGATGAGGATGATGATGATGATGATGATGACGATGACAATGATGATGATGAACAATGATGGTGATGAGGATGATGATGATGATGATGATGATTACGATGATGAACAATGTTGGTGATGATGACAATGATGAGGAGGAGGAGGATGACTATGGTGATGATGATGAGGATGATGACTATGATGATGATGATAAGGATGAGGATGATGATGATGATGATGATGACGATGACAATGATGATGATGAACAATGATGGTGATGAGGATGATGATGATGATGATGATGATTACGATGATGAACAATGTTGGTGATGATGACAATGATGAGGAGGAGGAGGATGACTATGGTGATGATGATGAGGATGATGACTATGATGATGATGATAAGGATGAGGATGATGATGATGATGATGATGACGATGACAATGATGATGAAAAATTATGGTGGTGATGATGATGATGAGGAGGAGGAGGAGGAGGATGAGGATGACAATGACGACGATGATGATGAGTTTAGTTGAAACTTTGATTTTATTTTATTTTCAAGAATTTTCAAAGGAATGATGATGGTTACCATGACGATGATGATGAACAATGATGATGATGACGAGGATGGGGATGAGGATGAGGATGACGACGATGATAATGATGATGAACAATTACGGTGATGATGCTGATGATGATGTTGAAGAACAATGATGATGATGACGATGATGATGATGATGATGGTAGGTTCAGTGTTGGAGGCCTCCCTTACGCTCCACTAGCCAATGGTAAGGATCCTAATACCTCATAATGGCACCCATGGGCCTAAGAAGAAAGTAGTGGTGAAGACTATATTGTAAAAATACTCGAAGTATTCATGAATACGAAGTCGTTGTTGAAGAACGTTAGTCATTAAATGAGATAAATGTTAGTGATTAAATGCTCTAAATGTTAGGTAGGGGCATGTGCATGTTCAACTGTGCATGCGTGTAAATGCGTGCGCACGGTCTTATACACACGTGCGCGTACGTGCACCTTCTACTAGTTAAAAAAATAGAGATCTGGATTCCTGGGATTGCTACCAATTTTCACGAGTTTTCTTTTGTTGTTCATGCGTTCTGTGCTCCTGAACATTGCAATTTGGCTCACAATCTATCACCACTCTTTGATTTATTGGATAGAAGCTAACTCTTGGAATCTAACAAACATATTCAGTGGTCTTGGAAGTTAGTGGAAAGATTCACACTACAAGTTTTCATTGCAAGAAGAGATCATTTTGAGTAGGTATGGTGAATTGTAAATAATTGTTTTAATTCACAAGCTTTCAGATAATTTCATTGATTTAATTTTTATGATATTCCTACAACAATATCTCTCTCATAGAAAACCTTTAATTTCACAAGAATAAACCCCAAATTCACATCTAAACAAGTCTCATATTCTCTATACAAGTTGAAGTATGCAATGGTAACTAATTTACATTTGCACATGAATATATTTTGATTTCACACAATGATGGCATAGATGAAGTTACCTCTTGAGACTCTTCAATTAAAAAAAAAACCTTTGAAGTAATCATGGGAGAGGTTCCATATTGAATAGTTCACCCAGTTTTCCATATTCTCTATACAAGATCAAGTGTGCAATGTAGACCAATAATCATTTTCACATGAATATATTTTGATTTCCCACAAGGATGGCATAGATAAGGTTATTTATTGAGACTCTTCAATTTGTATAAAAAACTTGGAAGCAATCATGGGAGAGGGTCCATATTGAACAGTTCACCAACTTGTCCATGCTCTCCTCTTCATGCTAGATTTATCATAACATGCCTTTGAGCTTGACAGGGATGCCTAGACCTCAATGATTTCTTCTTTTTTCAAAGGATTTGCAACCTCCTCATTGTATAATTAGTAAATTTGTTCTCTTAATAGTTAACTTGTAACTTAATTAGTGTAACTTATTCAATTTATTCCCAAGACATCCAAACACACACTTGTGTCTTCCCTCACAACTAATGTGGCATATTACGTGTAATTTCATCTCGTTCGAAGGTGTTGGAAATGAAGAATATTTCACTCATCTTCTTTTGACTTCCAATACTCTTTAAACACAAAGGAAGTCATAATCCTATAGCTGTAATACCTGCAAACTTGACTCAAATAGAGTATAGAAATGAAACTTTGGTTCTAACATAAAGAGAAACCTTTAATCAATGTTTATGTATAAATGCCAATAATTAGCATACGAACATATTTGTAATTTAGTTAATTATGTTGGAGCGCGTCATGTATCTTGTATAATGGAACTAATACCTTATTTGTTGCTTCTTATGTAGGGGTAGACCTCATATTTTTGATAAAGAAACTTTTGGATATGGGTAACTCACCTAACAGAGCAAGAAAAACTATAAGGAATATTCCCATTGAAAAAGAAAATTAGGTAAGAGAAAAGGCTAGGTTGGCAATGGAGAGAGTGAGACATGGTCCAGACATTTCCACTGATACTGCGACCAATCCTAATAGAGTTGATGACATAAAAACCTCTACGTCAGAACCACAGGTGAAGCGGTTGCGTCCAATGGATCTAACTCAAGTTCCAACATCAACACAGTCTCCAACCAACAATCCATCAATGAGCCATGTTGAAGCTCTTAAAGACATAGGGATATTGAGAGACAATCATTATGAAGCGTTGGACCTAGGATAAATGATTAATTTGCAATCTCTCCAAGAAGACCACAACCATGTCAAGTAAACTCACATTATGGATCGACATGTGAATGAAGCACCACAACAAAGAAGCCCTGGAATCCGTAGCTCATGTCCACCTTCTCTACCTCAACTGTCTACTGCAAGAAAAATGACTCTTAGACGTATCCATGTGGATGAAATTTGTCTGTCAGGACTTGAAGGTAAGTTTCCCAAACACACTATCGATTGGCAATGTAGCAAATTAATAAAGGAATATTTTGAATCCAAAGGCGATGCAAGTCAATGTCAATTATTACTATGTTTGTTAAATTCAAATTGTTTAGTTGTTGTTAGGATAATTCTGGGCATAAATATGGTTATAATTTCAGAGGCTAACAATCATATTGTTAGAAATATCCAATCTGCTTTTAATACGATTGGGAAGACGTCACGTACTAAAGATCTTTGTATGGCTCGTCATGTTGTATCAAAATCAGTTGTAAGCAAGTCCACATGGCAACGTTGCCTCCTTTCACACACTTCTCAGATACTTAAATTAAATATAAAAATTGTTCAGAAGTACTCTGTTATAAGAGAAAATATGTAGACTCCAGGTGCAAAACATTGTTGGGATTTTGTCGACAGGTTGCCTCGTCGAGATATGAAGCTAATTGATGCTTTTAAGGACTTAGTACAAAAGTTATGGAATGATCATATCAGACCTTCATCTAATCAAAGATATGTGCTAAAGCTGAGAAAAGGTTATACTGAACATGAACCCCACGTCAAACACTTCCTTGACACAACACAGACTAAACTCCATGAGAGATTCAGGAATGAACACACACAATTGAACCTAGGCCAAAGGTCATTTGAAAAATGTAAACCATGGTACGTTCATATATGCATTGATCAAAACACATGCTATTGTATATACCATGTAGAATATGAATATTTTTATGACACATATAAACATATATTTTGTGATATTCATGCTAACCTTGAGTAGGGTTGCAACGAATCCGTAATACCACTGAATACATCCAGATATTTTATCGTCATCATCATGTGTCCAAGGAATGAAGGACAAAAATACTATGGAAAATCATGTCTATATGGGAATTGTTCCAGGTGTAGTGGGTTTGCTCTTTTGAACGGTTTCATTCATGGAAGCAATGAGCATCAATTTGGAAATATGATTGTGGAGATTCAGAGCTTCAAGTACGTAACCTATCAATCAAATAGTGCGAAGGAAAGTAAAAAATATTGCATTGGTGAAGTCACAGGTGCGAATGATTATTGCATGTTTTTCCTCTTACATGTTTAGTTTCTACATATACATTCTTTAAAGGTCACTTTCTAATACGACCCTTGCTTTCATGGAAACAGGTATGGGTATGTGATTTTTCTATGGAGATCTACAAGAAAACCAAGCAGTATGTTCAACATGTCCATGTAGTGCGAGGGTAGGATGAGTAGTACAGAAAATGTAGGGACAATTTTCCCATTGTGGCCATATTATCAATTGTGGATTTTGCAGAAAACTACACCCTTCAGCTACAAAATGAAATTCAGAGTCAATACTACCATTCCGACCAAGTCAGCATCATGGTACATATTACGTATAGGCATGGCCCTAAGAGCAGCATTAACAATGGGATAATATAGAAGGAGATAAACTTTTACATAAGTGATGACAGATGCCATGATCTGCATTATGTGCAACATAGTTTTTAAATTTTCTATGATCAGCTAAAGGAGGGAGATATAGAGATGGATCAACATTGGATATGGTCAGATGGTTGTGCATGCGAGTTCAAAACTTCTCGAGTCTTCCAATGGAGGAGTATGTTACATAAGACTTATAATGTCCTGCATATATGGAACTACTTTGAGACCGGGCACACAAAAGGTGAGCTTGACGGGGTCGATGCGTGCATCAAGACTGCACTCTATTCCATTAGTGCATGAACTATGCAAACATGTCCTTTTCAATCACTAATGGAACTGGCATCCATATTTTTACGTGTTAGCTTACACAAACATACGATTCTCTACAATTGACTATTTTGACTAGAGAAAATTGACTATTTTCTTCATCCGTTTCACTCTACTTCTTGTTAGCCAATAAAGCTATGCAAGAATACAAATTTTCATCATTTGCATTCTCAATTCCTTCTGTTCTTTTTAATTAGAGATTGAATTATTTGAATGTAACTTTCAAGTGAAAATGTTTGATGCATGTATCTTCAATAGACACCCTTCACTGGTTTAATCTTCACCCATGTTTCTCTTACCTTTGCTACAGGAGTTTAAAATATATGCCTAGCGTCATTGCTATGATAAACAATACAAGATCAATCCATAGTAGGTTTTTGGGTTTCCATTTAATATTGGAAAAAACTTCTAATGTGGTGCAAGAGGATTAAGCATGTGAGTAATAAAAATGTTGGTCAAAAGCAAGATATTATTGCAGCTAACTAAAACATGCTTATTTTTGTGGTCTTCAATTAGGCTTGTATTGCATCTTTTCGGCTTTAAAGTTTTTCCAAAATTGGAGGGAGAAAATATTGTTAGGAAACCAACATCATGTCCTTCACAGGTTTGCTAACTCCGCACTTTATATTGTTCTCTACATGTCTTTCCTGGTAAACCACTATCTTTGCAACTTTCTCTCCAATTTGTGTTGCATCGGGCTACTAATAAAAAAATAATTGCTCTAATATTGTTAAATGGTATTTGACTTGTGCATTATGCTTTCATCTCTAAATTTTAATTTCTATTCTAGTAAGTTTTTATCCTTCTTCTATTTGAGTCAATAATTAGAATTGAATGTGAAAGAAGAAGGCATAACACAGAGAAAGGTCAAAGAGTTTTTCATGTTTAAGAGATATAGTTTCTATCATATACCATAGATAAATACACCCATCTTAAGTCTTCTAGGAAAACTCGGATTATGTCTTTCCAAGTAACATTTCTTCTATCTTTTTTTGGAGAAACGTAGTTCCTTGCTTGCTTTCATATAAAGTGTTCCAATCGGGACATAGGCGGCGGTAGAGATATGAGACAGTATACTTACTTCCACATCTACGGAAAGAAAATCACATTCAAGAGATATCAGAGTTGGACTTGCTCACTATGGAGTATGACACTTGACTAGTATGCACGGGGGGTTCACTGAGTGAACTTGTTACATAGCACAACCGTTCGTAGGATATTAAAGAATATCTCTAATTTTACTAAATATTGGAAAATGCCTCCTAAAATTGTATTGTTGAACCCCCCCTCTCAATATACCTTTTCAATTAAAAAACCCCCTAGTTTCACCTTATATTGTAGGTCTCCATTTTTTCAACCCATTTTTAATACCCCCTTTATATCATGTTATTAAGTTCTAAGAAGCAGAAATCCTAACGCATCTTAATATAAGAAAACAAGATGTTAAATAAAACAATAGTATAATTCTAATAATGATCCCACTGGGATTGCACAAGTGACTGATCAATTTGTAGCATTGGATAGTGGAAGACCCAATGAAATAGAAATGGGGAAGGAAAAATGTGTAAAAGGAAACCGAGTCAAGAGATCAATGTAACAAGGAATGCAAAATACTGATAGTCCAATAGTTAGTGTAATGCTTAAAAAGACAAGTTGAGGATGTTTCACACCACAACCTACCAATCTACTAATTTTATATCATGTAAATACAAGTATAGCCATATAGAGATCATTTTTTCTATAATCTTAATGAATTAAACTCCATAAAAATGCAAAATTGAAACCCTTTCATGGATGGACTCCCCTACCTTCCTATCAAAACAAACATCATTGATGTTTGAACCCAAATGAACATAGAAAAATTCCTCTTACTTTCCAATAACACCATATGATCATGTGCATAGCTTGGGTTTGAGTCATTTACAAGATGCAATGAATTGCTTCCACTTCCTCTACATTTATTCTTGCAATCAAGGGAATTATCAACATTTAGTTAACTTTTCTTAGGTTATATCTAGTTTTTTTCCATCTTTACAAGAGAGGTAAAAAAACCATTGTTAATTTTCAAGCAATCAATAGATGGTGAAACTGATATGATTCCATTTCATGGTAACAATAACACATAATATATGTAAATAAGGATTCATATTTTCACCTATGTTCATGTCACTTCCAATAAAATATTAAGAATTCCTTGCATATAAGAATTGAAATTACAATTATGAATGTTCCAAATATAACTCAATTTAACAAACTGTAATTCCTAACTAGGAAGGTGAAAATGTTAAAAAAGAATATAAAAAGTTGAAAGAAATAATTAGTCAAGAAATACCAATCTAACTTTTCTTGGTCCCAATGAGCCAAGAATGATTGATCTCACTTTTCTTGGTTGTTGTCGAGCAAGGTTTAATTGAATCTCAATATCCACCTAAACCTCAACCTAAAAAATGAAGAATTAGATCTTTTACTAGAATGCTCGTAAAAAATATAATACAATTGTTCAACTCTCAAACTCCTAGTTAGTTACATCTCTTAACTTTGGAGTTCGTGAGGAACCAAATGCATATTCAGGCATATTTTAAACAGTGTCATAAGCTGCAATGTGACTTCTAGCATGGCACAACCTAAATTATGGAGAAAGTGTGAAATCTCACATACATATTCATGACAAGTGGCAACACTAACCTTTTGGATATCAAACCAATAACATTTTATTGAAAGAACAAAATACTATCACCCTAGTTATCTCAATGTCATTGAATTCTAATATTGTACTGCCTGCTATTCCAAGAATCATACCTCGTATCTAAATAACTTCACTAAGCAACATAAAGAAAATCACAAAAAAATTAACACATAATGGATTTAAAAGTAATAGTTGCAATATTATCGTAATTTCAAAAATCCAAATACAATTGTAGAAGATGTTTCGATATTTTTACAAAAATTTAAAAATATTAAGTCTCTGCGGGATGAAGAAAGGATGAACAAATATTAACTCACACAGAAATCTATAAAGTCTAAATAATCCAAGGTTTGGAAATTTTCCTTTGGTATAAAAACATTTTTGTAATCAATGTGCAAACTATCAAATATAGATTAAAATTAAACCTAAATCAAAGATGATGAAGTATACAAATTGATATGGAGAGAGTTTGGAAGTAGAAAGCAAAGTTTCCAAAAAAGAACTCATTGCATGTAAGGATCCCATATAAATAGAGTCCTTCCCTAACTCTTTATTCTTATATTATTTTTGTTGTGATTGCTTTATTTGTGAATTATTGTGCATTTTTCTAATAGTCTTCACAAATGTTAATTCCCTTGTAATTATAGGGTTTTTAGAAGACTCCATTGCAAATTTACAAGGTATTTATTCCACTCTTTAGTGTTCAAGCCTCCTTGCATCTCAATGCCCATGTTTTTTGTCAACACCCATCATAGTGTGGTTAAGTGAAGTTTAGTACTAAATTCCTTTACCAATTACTTTACCACTTAATTAAGAGGAAGTGAGAAGTTCCCACTACCATATCATATGTAAAGTGGCCCTAGTTTATAGTTGGATTTCATTTTTCTCATAGCATCTTTTTATTTGGGCCTTTAAGTATAATTTTGGCTTCAGGTAGTATTATTGTCAACCCTTTGGTTAGTAGAACTTTTAGTTGACTCAACATAAGGAATATGCATATACAAGTTAAAAGAAAAGTCATTTTCTTTGGCTTTAATATTCCACAAAAAGTTAACAATTGAATGGTAATTGCATGGTTTTCTATAAAAATTAGTTCATCCTGAACAATCATTGGATGGGTACGAGGCTATCCATTTAGGCTAACGAAATATTGACATAATGAGATATTGTCACATTGAGGTTTCATTTTCAAACCTTCACATTTTGAACAAACATATACTACTAGAGTGACATAAAATAGAACTAATACTTGTTGAAGTACATCTGACCTAGATGGTAGCTTGATGATGGTATATCATAATTGGTAGGGTAAAGTGGATCTCCAAATTCAATTCCTTGCTTTATACAATAGTTTTCCTTGGATATAATCTTGTGGTTATCTTGTGGTTATCAAATCTAGGTACATTCATGTGCCAAGGTAACTAATAACATATTAAAAAATCACACAAAAATAGAAGTGAGACTCATATAAAAGGGATGGGAAAACTTAGTAGACTTCAAGGGATGTGATAACTTTGTGGACTTCAAAGAATGGGGATGACAGTAGAATCAATCTTAGATTAATATTCAATATAAGTTAAGGTTAAATATATCAAACTTAGATATGTATCGGCCACAATGGTAAATAACATGTCAAATGAATGAAGCATAAATAAAAACAAGACTTACAATAAGCAAGATGGAAAAAATTGGTGAACTTATAAGATGTAGAAACTCAATTGACTTGGAGATTATTTATAGTTGAATGTTTTTAGAACGAGGCATGTATATCTAATAGTTAATTTAAAAGTTAATATATTGGCAATTGCAATTCAAGTAAAAGTCATGATTGGAGTTGAAGTTAATCTAATAGTTGTATCATCCATGTATTTAAGCTAATAGTTCAAGAATCATTGGAGTTAAGCTAAAAGTTGTATCTAATAATCAATGGACTTAAGCTAAGCTCGTAGTTGTATCTAATAATAATCTAATAGTTGAAGATTAATTTAATTTTTACAACTATTACTAAACTAAATATGACATGTTAATTAAGCTATTTTTTATTTTTTGAAATTATTAATTATTAAATTTGGAATCAATTTGGACATTACATTTAGCTCATTATAGTAAATGAAAAAGCATAGATAATAGTCCACCCAAAATTTTTAAGATATATACACTTTGGGCTTAATTATTCTGCGATTGAAATCAGTTGCCATTAATTGTTAAAATTTGAAACCCTAAACCTCAATTTTAGGCACAGGGTTTGCACGAAATATCAATGTGTTGTTTTCTCATACACTTGCATATATAGTTTGGAGGAAATGTCAATGTGTTGTTTTCTCATACACTTGCATATATAGTTAGATAATGGAAATGATGTCGATATTTTGATAGCGAACACTAATGTGGCAAACATGAAAATGAAATAATTTAGCCATGTTAACCAGTTTGGCACCGCTTGGAGACTCTGCTGCTGTAACCATTATGCTTATTGTCCATATACATAACACCGTTGTTTCCATAGTAGCGACCCATCGCTTAGAGGATGGATTAAAGCACAAATACCCGAAGGGAACGAAAGAGGAAATAGGACAGGTCATTCAAGATGCAACGGATTTGAACAATATAGAAGTGTGTTCGTGTGCAGTTCTCAAGTCTTTAAGGTTTGTAATGTATGCCATGTATGCCATCTTTACGCATAACATTGTCTGTGCAAGCGTTGTTTCTCAAGCAAGAGTTGTTAGCATTTGCATATACCTCATCCTGTAACCGATTATCTTCTAAAATACAACGTACAACGGAGAGATCTTATACCTCGTAGGCGAGTCTAATTGTTTGGGCTCATCATGTTTTTCATGGAGCCAATCCTCCAAGCTACCATTGGACATGAACCCATACACAAGAAGTTTCTATGTTCCAAATAAATAGCAACCGAAAACAGGGACCAAATTCTCATGGAATTCATGCTTTCCCAGAGTCTTCATTTCTCCTAAAAACTCTTTCTCTCCTTCGGGTCACTTTTGCTCCATTTTTTTGATGGCCACTGTTGATCCATTTCTTTTTTTACCTTTGTAAACCGCTCCAAAACCTCCATTACCCAATAATATGCGATTCAGAAAAATATGATGTTGCTAAGAGAATGTCTGTGAAGGTTAATTGCTCACATATGGAGAAATGCATTGTGTTAAGGCCTGGAGAGAACACTCCACTGTTATTTTCTTTCAGAAGAATAAATTCCAGAAAAGGTGAGAAGTCGACAAATGAGAATAACAGCAGTAGCTATAATGGATACACCTAACATAATAATCCTCGGCTTCTGTGAATTAACGTGGGCTGATGGGTTTGTCGTTACGAGATTTGGACGACCCTTCATTAATCCACACGGTCGTGAATTGGTTGAGTTAGTTCTCATGTTTGGAATGTGCTAAAAACAGAGTAGATCATCTCCCATGTAAGAATCTTCTTCAAATGTGCTAAATTGCCCTCCACATGGACTAACTCCTGTCAATAATGGATTGTACAACATGTTGAGCTTTGTGATCTCACTCAGATTGGTAAATGATCTTGGTATTGGCCCTGTGAAATAGTTGAGGGAAAGATCAAGGCTCTCGATAGACTTTATACCACCTAGTGATATAGGCAGAGACCCACTGAAATTATTGAAAGAAACATTGAAACTAACAAGCGAAGGATTAGCGATCTCTCTGGGAAGAAGTCCATCAAAACTGTTCATGGAAAAAAAAATAAGGGTTAAGTAGCTCATCTTACCAATACTTACTGAACCACTAAGATTGTTGCCGGTGAGTTGCAAGTACCCAGAAATTATGGGCTCAAAAACATTCCCATCAACCTGCTTTGGACATATAGGGAAGAGTGATATTCCTGTCAGCAGGTTTTTCCAAAGATATTTACAGCTTCTGTGGTTCAATGTATCGTAGACGAAATTAAAAGGTGGATAATTAGCTGGAATCCATCTTTTGAAGCTTTGGTACTGTCTTGATTGCCTTAATGGCTTCAAAACTCAAAACTTTGATATTATGTTCGAATATATCATGTGGATTACTCACCATTGAACTCAAATTGTGTGGAAAATTCCTCACAGATGGTTATAGGAAAAATTAAGCCAGAGTAAACTCTTTGCACTTGCCAAGTTAATTAAAGACCAACTTCATTTAAAAAGAATCTAACTTTATTATATTTATATAGAAAACCTAAACATGTAATACAAATTGTATATTAGCTAGATGCTCAACTATGAGATGCAAGAGTTTGGAGGAGTTTATTAGGAATTCCAACAATTTTATCAAGAGTTAGACTCTTACATGAGTGCACATTAGCTAGACTCCTAAATGCAGCCAAATGCAGTTGGACCAAGCCTTAAGTGATTAGAGTTTAAGTTAAGCTAATAGTTGTAAAATCATTGAAGTTAACCTAATAATTGTATATAGTTAAGCTAATAGTTATCCAATATAACTGTGATTAGAGTTAAAATTAAGCTAATAGTTCTAAAATCATTGGAGTTAAGCTCGTAGTTGTATCTAATAATCTAATAGTTGAAGATTAATTTTAATTTTTACAACTATCACTAACTCTACTTATCACTTGTTAAGTAAGCTATTTTTTATTTTTTTGAAATTATTAATTATTATTTGTGGAAGACACCCATAGAATAAGTATCAATAATACAATTATCTCATTCATGTTTAATCTTGGACGATGTCCATAGAATCAATCTAGACAGTACACTTGTCTCATTCATTCTTGTCTATAGATGAAAAAGCATAAATGGTAGTCCAGCCCAAAATTCTAAGATATATATGCCTATACCCTTAAATATCTTACCACTTACATAACTACGCCTTTTTTCCTAGATATTATCTCACCCAAAATTTGCTATCTCACTTGAACTTTATCACCACCTACCAACAAAAATGCCAACCTATAAGCCAGCCAGTAGTAGGTCTTCGAGGAACAACTATAACTGTGCAAAACTGAAAGCCCAATCTTCCATGTTAAAATCCATTATTTTTTTTTAGTCAAATAATAAAAGGAATTGCTGCATAAAAGCAACCCATTTGGGCATAACCTTACTTTTATATTGTCAACTCAAAATACAGTTATTTTCTATCTATGTGGAGTAGTGACAAGTGAAAAGAGCCTACCTAAATTCAATGCCCATTTTTTTTTGTTATCTGTAGCTTGTGAACTTATGCCCATTTTTTTTTTGTTATCTGTAGCTTGTGAACTTGGTTATGACTATGTATAACCATTTGTAAAAGAAGAGATATTGACATTCCATCTTTAGATTTCCTTAAGAGTGTAAAATGAGAAGATCATCAGTGGCTATCTTGTGCACCTCTCATACATAGTTATTCTTCAAAAAATTCCAGTATAGCTTACGAGAAATGATAAAATGATTTGTTAAATTGATGTTTTCATGTGGACATATGAATTGAAGATTGCAATTTCTTCTATATTAGAGTCTAACCCTAAAATGAACTCAGAATTTAATGATGAACCAAATAAGGAAGGAAGTTTTAAAGTTAATTGACAACAAGGAGCGATAAGCTCGTATTGAATTTTCCCAAAATATAGATCTATTTTAGTTCAGTAGAGTGTGCATTCCTAGGTTCAAGTTAGGAGGGTACAAGCACTAAAGGAGGGGTGACCAACCAATTCTATAGAATTTTACCCACTATTTCCTACGCACAACAATAAAACAAACTATGGGGCCCGAAGCCAAATGTTGACCAAATTTAGATTTAGTGAATTGCTAATAGCCGAGATAGCCATAAACTTTTCAAATATCTGAAAATAAAATACTAACCATAACCATTATGGTTATGTTGGAGTTTTCTATCTTTCATCTTCCGTTGAATGTATTCAAATTATTGTCAATTCATTTTAATGCTCTCAATTCATGGTTGAATGTGTTCAACTTAAATCGAAACCATTTTTAATAAGGTAAATCAATAAAAGAAACTCTAGGTTAGATGACCTAAGAAAGGAAAGTGTTTTTAAACAATACAGTCTATTCCTTTGCATTAATAAACCAACTGCCAAGTCTAAGTTTAATATCCAAAGGGTTGAACCCTATAGCAAAACAAACATATATAATCATGAACAAAGACCAGGGAAGACAATAATAATGGACATTAAAGTGGCAAAGGGCATGATTATTAATAAAAACCAAATGTATATTATTAGGTTTCGCATACAATATTTTTACAATCGAGAACACTAACAAAATCTAAGTGCGAAACCCTCGATTGAGTTTGAAGAATGAGAAATAAATCTTTTCGTGAAATGCACAGAGCCAGATGTTCAACATACCTGGAGGTTCACCCAATTCGATATAGAGACATTCCAAGCATACCCAGGTGGAAATATATGTTGCATCAACAAAACAAAATAAAAAACTTAATATGGTGATTCTGAATAAACATTATGCATATATATAATTGTTATAGAGAAGAACTTGAATGTTTTTCCTCCCAAAAGCTTATTTGCGGCATGAGTGGCTTGTTAATGAAACAACAAGCCGAGCGTTGGAGTTTATTGACAAAACCCAAGGATTCCATGGACGAACCCAAACTCTGCAAATCCTGTGTATCAATAACATTTGAGAAACCAATTTGTTGATAGTATATTGTATTTAATGTATAAACAAGAGTAAAAGAAAAATACAAAACCCAGGAATCATCCAAACCATACTTGTGACAATATATTCATCCCATTGCAAGAGTTAACCATTAATCCTATGGAAGTCGAATATATAGAGATTCAATATAAGTGAGAACAACAGAGAATTAAATTAAAATTATGTAAAAGTATTCATTTTAGGTAGCTACTCAAGTCAACTCTTAACACAAGTTGCGTAACAAAAGACTGAAGATATAATCCTTATAAAAAGCATACCTGAAGAAGAATTCCCAAATTGGTTCATGTGGAGTCAAAGTAACCATGTGCATTCACTAGATAATGGATTACTAATGTCTTGAATACATGAATGCAATTTCTATTTAGATAATGTAACTCTGTGTACATAATAAAATCTTACCATAACAAGCTAAATAAACGTATAATAACATACAATGAACTCAGAATTTCTCTAATGTATCCTGTGAGTAGAATGACAATATGAGTCAATGGAGTTTAAATAAGTATCCTGTGAGTAGGAATGACTATGAGTCAATGAAGTTTAAATATCTATATCCTGAGAGTTAATAGCAAACCCAAAAGAATTTGACATGTAAAATCAAGCATATAGAAAGCTTAGTAAAGTTGGACGCTCTGAGTAGATGAATTATAAACAAGTGAAACCCTCACAGAGAAAGAACTCTCCATCCATGCTCATTGAACAAATGCTAGAAAGATCTGAGAATGGATGGTATTGCAATATTTCACCAGAACCAAGAATAAATTAATGTGCATAGTTGGATATCTACCATGCCACGCGTTGGCTACTAGGTCGAGGTTTCCATCAATTCTATATCTATTTACAATAATGGTGTACGAAAAATTAAAAGCCCAAATCATGGAGAAAATCCAATGATTGCCAAAATTCATTTCATGCTTACCTAAACTTTAATAACACTTTCTTGATAGTACTTACATTGTAACCTTATGTAATTCATAAAAGCAACATAGTATTGGACCCTAGATGTAATCGTGCAGATATAATTTGCTTGGCTATAATGTTCATGCATATATAATTTGCATAGCTATAATGTTTATCAATCCAATGATCGACCAAAGCTTTAAAAGGGATGATTAAAGGGTTTCGGTTTTAGTAGTCTTAATCATAAATCATCGATGAACTAATAGATCAAGGATTGTTTCCAATAAATTATAATTTATACGTTCAATCATTTATGTAAGTGCACAAAGATTCTATATTAATGTAAGAAAGGGAATTTAGTTCCTTTAAATAAATCAATGGAGAGCTCAAATTTATACACATGCATGTGTAAGTTTTTAACAAACTATTAAAGAGATGACCATTATGTGGAAAGAAAAAGAATTCAGTATCCAATATTTTATGTATACAAAATATATAAGATAGAATATTAATACGTATCTAATATTTTATGTACACAAAATATATAATATAAAATATTAATATATGATTGTAAGTAAGCAATTTAGGTAAGGAAGATTATAGAAAAAAAAAATTATATGTATGTATTTTTAGAAAGTTTTTAAATGGAGAAAACTCTTTTTCGATGGATGATTTTGGTCCATTGCATTTCACTTATCTCATCTAATTGACTTCACTGTTATGGTTCTTTATATATGCATTATTGGTCATTACCTCAATTCCATTATTAATTTGAAGATCCATTAATCAACCAAGCATGTGAGCTACCTGAAAACCCTTCAATATAGCACTAGTTTCAACCATTCTACATATCAATTAAGTATCCCTTGTCCATTGAAATCAATACCTTGTGTCCTTGTCACTTGATTTTCCTTTTTCCTCCCCTCCACTACTTCTACATGAAATGTAATAAAATATACCCTAAATATTGGTATTTCCATATAACATAATCAAGCCCCCTTGGCCCCTTAATATAGGGAAATATATTTTCTCATTTATGTATCATAGTTTATTCCCCAATATTAATGGACTTGATAGGATATTGCCTGCGAACTGACCCCCCATGGTAGTATGGCAATTTTTTGTTCCTTATATCACGTATAATCATCATGCCCAATATTTTTTGTGTTGGACCCAAAGCCTTCATTGCAAATTGACTTCCCAAGTCCTTCTTCAACCTTTTAATAATGCTCTTACCATGCCCAACAAGCATGTCATCCGAGACCAAGAGTGACCAAGTGTCCCTGAATGGCATTTTCATGCGACTTGCAACTTGACATAACTCGGCAACGGCGGAGGTCGGATCGACAAGTCGTCAATTTTGTTGGTCTCCTGGCATGCCATTACCTCTAGTGGGCCCTCTCCACCATGTTTTCATGGCCTAGTGACTCCATGGTTCACCGGTTTTGTAAACTAGGGTTTTTCTGAGTTTCCTTGAATGCAACTCTTGCATTGGTGGGTCAAATATGAAAAACCACCCACCGTGTCAGTCTTGGTGGTGTTCCCATATTGGAATTGGCCATACACACCTATTGGAGCCAACAACATGCAATATTGCTACTCCATTTGGTTTTTCGCTTCTGGACCGAGAGTGACCAAGTGTCCGTGAACGACATTTTCATGCGACTTGCAACTCTACAACCGGATGTCAGATCGACGAGACATCAACCCCGTTGGTCTCCTGGCATTCCATTACCTCTAGTGGGCCCTCTCCACCACGTTTCCATGGCCCAGTGACTCCATGGTTCATCGGTTTCGTAAACTAGGGTTTTGCTCACTTTCCTTCAATGCAACTCTGGTATTGGTGGGTCAACTCTGTAAAAACCTCCACCGTGCCAGTATTGGTGGTGTTCCCATTTCGGAATTGGCCATACACACCTATCATAGCCAATGACATGCAATCTTGCTGCTCCATTTGGTTTTTTGCTCTCGAACCGAGAGTGACCAAGTGTCCGTGAACGACATTTTCATGCAACTTGCAACTCAACATAACTCAGCCACTAGAGGTCATATCGGCGATCTGTTGACTTCGTTGGTCTCTTGGAATTCCATTACCTCTAGTGGGCCCTCTCCACTGCGTTTGCATGGCCGAGTGACTCCATTGTGCATCGGTTTTGTAAACTAGGGTTTTGCTGAGTTTCCTTCAATGCAACTCTCACATTGGTGGGTCAACTCTGCAAAAAACTCCACTGTGCTAGTCTTGGTGGTGTTCCCATATCGGCATTATCCATACACACGTTTCCGAGTCAACGTCATGCAATTTTTTTGCTCCGTTTGTTTTTTTTGCTCACGGTCATTTTTCTTAAATGTGTTATATCCAAACCATTGAGTTGTCGGTACAGGTTATTAAAGAAAAAAGTACCTTTCTCTTAAATGAAAATACATATTATATGTAATTGATACTTCCACAATCCTTTCTATTAAATGCATTGAATGCATTTCAATTAAAACCTAACCAAATTCAAATACAATAAGTATTCAATGAACTATGTAAATACAGAAACTAGTAGTTTCTTACTACTAAATATCTTGTGATCCTTTCACAATAATTTCTCTTAAATGTGTTCAATACTAATTAAGACTGTAACCAAATGAAAATAACTCCATAATTCTATGTAGATCGATTTAGATTGGGTCTACCCACCCTATCGTCGTAAGTGCAGTTCATCCCTATGAGTCTATGCATTTTGAGCTCTTGAGAACTGTCAACCTATGGAGTTTGACCTCTAGAAAACTGTCAGCGCTCAATGCTTTCAATTAATACTGTAACCTCTAGTATTTGATGTAGATAGATTTATATTTTCTCTACCCAAAAAGGAGAGTAAAAAGTTGCAATTTATTAGCTATAAAATGCTCCAAAAATAAGATAATAGCATTAGTAACTTGGTTGTTGATTTTGTTAATAACATTCATTGAGAGATATTTATTAAATGAAGAGGAAAGAAAATCAAATTATTTATGTCCACATTTATATGTGGTCATACTAACCAATGCATTGCATTTCATTTATGTGCTTTAAGTATGGAAACATTCGGGTTATCATTAAGTCAATCAAGCACTTGGGAAATTATTCTTTAAAAAGGTTATGTTATTTTCCCAAGTTTGTGTTTAAGAAGTTTCCCATAGTATTACCATAACATCTTGAGTTAAAGAAGTCTTTAGTTGCAAAAATATTATTAAATATATATTAAAATTATTAAATATTATTGTTGCAAAAATCGGATAAAACCAATAAACATTTTTCATATACATTGAGAAATATTTCCATATGAATTTATGTTAAATACACCCATATGAATTTACGTTAAAGGGGATTTTAAATAAAAACTATAAAATTGGGAAAATCCAATGAACATTTAACATACATGGATAAATATTTCAATATGAATATATATATTTTATTTTTAATTTATTTTACAACTAATTAATATATATATATATATATATATATATATATATTCTTAAATTTACTTGTAAAACTATAAATATGTCACATGTTGTTACACCTTTATGTTTGTCTAAGTGGTTTGTATTTGCTTGAAGATGAGTTACCACACATTAAAGTTTGATACTTCAAAGGGGTATACAAGATACTATGATAAGTATTATGTATGAGTAGAACTACCTATTGGCTTAACTAGTAATTCAATAGGAAAAGGGATTAGACTTATCTAGTTTCTTTTGATACTTGATTAATGAATTTTGGTTAATCTAGAAACAACATCATAACTAACCATGATGTCATCCTCATCAAGATTGAGGTTGTGTTTTTTATGGATAAATTCCAATGAATCCTTAACAAATGAGGTTATTTGACCTGTAAAAGTTGCAATTTATTAGCTAAAATTCACACTAAGGCATCGATAGGGATCCAAGAGGGCTAACTATGTGTCTAAGTGGGTTTTCCTTGTTGCAGGTTTCAAGATGCATATGTATTATGGGGGTTGAAGGTTACCTGGAATAAGACAGTTTATTATAAAATGCTCCAAGAAAAAGATAATAACATTAGTAACTTGGTTGTTGATTTTGTTAATAATATTCATTGAGAGATATTTATAAAATGAAGAGAATAGAATATCAAATTAATTACGTTCACATTTATATGTGGTCATACTAACGAATGCAATGCATTTCATTTATGTGTTTTAATTCAATGAATCACTTGGGAAATCATTCATTCTTTAAAAATGATATGTTAGTTTCCGAATTTTATGTTTAAGAAGTTTCCTATAGTAATCCAAGAACATCATCACTTAAAGAAGTATTTAGTTGCAAAAACATTATTAAATATATATTAAAATTATCAAATGGTATTGTTGCAAAAATTGGAAAAAACCAATAAACATTTTGCATATACATTGAGAAATATTTCCATATGAGTTTATGTTAAAAGGGTCTTTTAAATACAAACTATTAAATATTATCATTGAAAAATTGGGAAAACCCAATGAACATTTGACATACATTGAGAAACATTTCAAATATATATATATATATATAGAGAGAGAGAGAGAGAGAGAGTTATATATATATATATATATATATCTATATCTATATCTATATCTATATCTATATCTATATATATAT
>LPNX011087871.1:424414-438581 GCA_001517045.1 Pseudotsuga menziesii
GAAATCAAATTTCTCTTCACTTTCGGAAGCAATTACTGGTAAATTTTGCACAAAATTCAAAGGAAAATCACCGGTGAATGTTTGCATGGAAGTGCAATAGTATTTTTCTTCAATATCAGAGATTCTAATGTATTCTTCTATTTTAGAAATATAAGGAGATGATATATCAGAGATCTCATGAACTTTCGGAGCATCAGGAGAAGGAGTCACTACATGGAGAATTTCTTCAATTCGAATTGACTGTGTGGAAGATTATGCTTCATCTTCATCTTGAACAACTTCATCAGAGAGAGTAGAGGTAGATAATTTTGAGTAAAGAACTCTTGTGGTGCTGGTTGTGATCTCCAAAGTGCTATTATGATCCTCATTGTGCTTGCCAAAGGTTTTGTCCAATTTTGTCCAGAGATCCTTTTGGTATTCAGCAAAACCAATAAGGTAGCGCAAGCTAGGAGAAAGGGCTAGACATATTGCTCCAAAAGTTGTATCACCATCATTTATCCAGTCATTATCATTATCATAAGACTCTTTTCCAATTCCAATAGACACCTCATAGAGACCTCGTCTCTTCAGAGATGCAATCATCTTCAACTTCCATTTCGAATAGCTTGTGAATGGGGTGAGAAGAGGGATTGATGAGTCCATTCAAAGTTGTACCTATTAAAACCTAAAAATAAAAACAAAAAAGGGCACCGTAAGGTCGAAAAGCCTACACATTTTAGGCTTTCATCACACCCAGCATAGTCAATCAAGCAGGCTTGATCAATAAGTTCTTTACTTGGGGTATTAAGTGGTAAGCCTTGGCTTCTGGTGCAATGCTGGAGTTTTGAGCTATTGCTCAAATTTCATGTAGAAATCTATCAAAAATCTTGTTTTTGAGAGATAGAGCTTCATCCCGTCGTAAGCTTTTATACCATATTAATCTTGCACATTGATCTAGGAACAAATAATCAATCTCATCAAGAAATAATCAACAAATAAATCAGAAATGGTGTTAATCGGAACCAGGATGGTTTCTTCTCTGTATATTCAATAAAGAATGAATAATTACAATTACAATGTCAAGCAATAGCTTGAATCAATGAGGAATTCGAATACCTAAGGAGGTCTTTCAAATTCAATGAGTGAATCTAGCTTAACTGATTGTAAGCCATTGGTTCACACTTTATTAACCACTTGACCAAAACCCGAATTGACTCACCAAACACTAACTGAAGTCGGAGTGCAATAAATGACTGAATCTCAACTGAAAGAGATCAAACACATGTCATAGCAAGCCAACCATCAAGTGCTAGTGCTTGAATGACTTCAATGAACCTCGATGAGGTTAACTGAAGCTGAACTGATCATCAGAAGTTGGTGGAGGCGCCCCTCTTGACTCCAGATCATTAAATAATAATAAATAATCATTAAATAATATATTTAATGAGAGGAGGCACCTTAAATGACTGGTTGAATTGATTGTAAACACCAATTAGCAATTATATGCATTAATATCACTTAGATCACCCCCGGAGTGCTCCAGTTAGCCTCCTTAACTGTAGGTAGGTGTGGGTGTGACTAGATGATGTTAATTAATGCTCCACTGATGTCAATTAATTTCAATTATACTTAGGATAGTGGTTTAACTAGGCCAATTTGACCAAAAAGAGTGTGTATAGTGGTAAATGTCTCCAACAGCAAGGAGGCTTGAGGGAAATCATGAAGGAGTATGATATCAATATTAAGACCTAGGAAAAGATGGACATCTGGAAGATAGGATGTTGTTTGATGTCGCTGAGGAGAAAAAATTTGACTAGAAGTTAAAAGGGAGAGTAACCTCATAAATAGTTGTAAGACCACACGGGAACTGGTGAAAGAATTCAAGGAATAGTTTGAAAATAACAAAAAAAAATGTGTTAACAAATTTTTCACATAATTAGACTATTACCTGTCTTAAGGTGTAAAATGTGATCGAAAGATTTCCTCACGGGAAGGACTAGTTAAGTCTCCAAATGGATTACTTGTTCATAAATTATTATGTATTATGATAGAGACTAGGAGATGTTTCATAATTTGCAATTATGATGCCACAAAAGGATCCGTTGTGTATGGTTGAATTATAATTGTGACATGTGTGACTGAATAAATTTTGGATAGACCCAATCTTGTTACGGGAGACTACAAGTCGTGATGAAAGGCGTCCTGCGAAAGATCAGGAAAGTTTGAAGGAGACCGAAACATAAAAGATGAAGGAATAAAAGATGACTCAAGAAATTGGTTGAAAAAACAAGAACACCGAGGACGGTGTTATCTTTAAGGGGGAATGGATGTAACATCCCTCTTGTATGACCTAATGATTGGTAATTATGAAATGTATATTGTAAGTATTTTCGGAGAGAAGCTCAAGGCTAAGGCCCCACTAGAAATACCTTGAAACTTATATAAATTTTAAGCCCTAAGTTATAGAATTGGGGAACCTAATACATTTACGCAATTCCGATGGGAAACTGGAAAAAAACACTAAGGGAAATGTTAAGACGATCAAAGAGTTTGATTTACTTCGTGACCTAAACCTTAGGTGTCACCCTAAGTTGAGGTAAGTCATGAACAAAATGACTACTTGGTTAACTATTAGTGGGTCTGTAAGACCCTCTCCTCAGTGTCTACATAACTATCCTTACAAAAGGGCGAGGGAGGTATTCTTCTTTATACTTAAGGAGGAGTGACTTATGTTGTACATAATTACATGTACAAAGGTGTAGTTATATAGGATCCCTTATAATCATAAAACAACAGAAAAGGATCCAAAATGAATAGAGAGGGTCCTTTATATAAACTAAATAAAGGTGTTTCCATATTAAAGCAAAATAGCCTTTATATAACTAGTAAACGAAATATAATCACCTACGACATTTTTCCCTTTCCTCCTATGAGAAGTGAGGAACTATTTAGGACTAGTGTTATTAGAGTGAGCATTATACATAATTTTCTTAACCAATTATATTTTGGTTTAAGAGAAAGCTTTAGTAAGGATAAAAGGCAATGTTGGGTTGAGCGCATGTCTCCTCGTGGTTAATTGACTGCAAAATTTAGGGAAAAACATGTAAACAGCAAAGTGAGTGGAATATTCAACGCCTTAATTTGTCACGAACATTGCGCAGAGTGGGGGAGAGATTCGTCCCTCGTCTGGTTATTTATTAGGTTACAGATTCATTGGGAAGGGGGAAAAAATATGGAGCTATTGGAGTGGGGACTGAAACCATTCAGAGAGAGGATGCGGGCATTTTCCAATTGGAGATCCGCGTGGTAGCTGGAAGAGAGCTCTGCATTTCTAGGAGATCTTTGCTCTCTATGCTTGGAGGTCTACGCTTTCTAGGGGCTTGGCTCTTTGTGTTTTCATGAGATTTTCTCTCTGGGTTACTAGGAGGACTACTCCTTTCATTCCAAGAGAATGATCGCTGTGTGTTCAAAAGAGTGTCTTCATACGGTTACAAGGGAAGGGAGGTAAGTAAATGGATTGGTTGAATTGCAGCAATGGAGATGAAATATTGCATTTTGAATGTGTTTGTTTCTCAAGAAAAAGGGGGGAGATTTGATTTCTAAGACAGAATGGTTTGTCTACGTTGTTGTTTTATAGTTATCCGTGTTTGAATGATACATTGTTTTGATCTGCATGAGATGGACACATTTGATTTCTGCATGTCTGCGATTTGGATATATGTGTTTTATATGAGTGTTTTTCCTGGGTTTCAATAGGGGTCTGCAATAATTGTTTAAGCCAGTGTTTGTTAATAGATCTAGAATATATACAATGTTCCTATGTTTCACTGACTGAGAATGCACCGTTTTCCTGTGTTTTTATTACATCTGGAATATATACCATGTGCCTACGTTTCATTGACTTAGAATGCATCATATGCCTGTGTTTTTTTATTACATCTAGAATATACCCCATGTGCCTACGTTTTGCTAAGGAACTCAGAATGCATCATATGCCTTTTTTTATGAGATCTAGACTATACACCATACACCTATGTTTTTGTTTCTATGAACTAGGAATCGCATGGTGTGTTTGCGTTGTATGAGATTTGGACTATACACCATACACCTATGTTTTGATCCTACGAACTAGGAATCGCATGGTGTGGACCTGTGTTTTATGAGATTTGGAACCTACATTATGTACCGGTGGTTCACGTACCTGATATATGATTGAAGACTGAGGGTTGTATGCATTTTTCAAGCATAGATTTAATGGATAAATGAATCCGATCTAGAACTTATGGCCATATGCATATTGCATATTTCTTATGCCAGAATAGATCCTCATTATTACGTCGAGTGTAAACATTTTATGTATCCACTGCAGGTTTAGATCTGACTTATCGTGGCCATAACTGTGTTGATTCTATTCTGAGCACAAACTTTGAATAGACCCATCGTTGATAATATCATGCTGAGTAGGAACATTTTGTTTATATAGATTGCATGTTTAGATATGAGTTAGCGTGGGCATAACTTTGTTGATTATTTTCTATGCCCAAACTTTGAATAGACCCAATGCTGTTAAAAAGCAAGTTGAGTAGGAAGGAAACTTTTAGACCTAGCATAGGTTCAGTTGGGAAGGTCTAGCTGTGCATGTCGGGTTGTTAATGATTTTATGGATCCGTCCCAAACTGCCTATCTAATAAAATGAGTCCTATCTAATGAAAGGTCATTGCCTAGTTCATTTGTGGTGATATCATAAGTATATATATGTCTATTTAAGGGGTTAATAGCATGATTAAGAACACACTTAGCGTTGTTTAAAATTGGTTATAAGCTATGTTGTAACAAGTGGGGCATAACCCTAGCCCTCGATAGGTTAGTAAGCTGTGTGACATTTAAAATGAAGGAACAAGTGAAGGAAAGTCTTTTGTCCTGAAGTTTAAAGCTGGTTAAGAATCATTATTTCATGTTTGTGTGCATAAAAAGTTGGTGATGGATCCTTTGTAGGATTCAAAGAAATCACAGAACCAAGAAGTTCGAGTTTCATTAACTAATAGCTTAGAGATACTCCATGAGAATATCTGAAAGCAAGTATGGCAACAAGGATGTTGTAGAATTTATTTTCTCTTATTGATTGAATAATACATGATATAATGGTTTGGTGGATGTATCCCATAGATTGGGTGAACCACGTACATTGGTCTCGTTTTGTTTGTCCTTGATGTATAATATATCTTGTGCTTTTGACGTATTTATTTCAGGCAATTATCTTATGTACCCTAGCTGCATGTAACTCATGTTTTGATAATAATGACCATAAAATTTGTCTAATGATGGGTCCAAAATAAGATGATTTAACATTGTTAATAAGTTGTTAGATAGATAATTGTTGCTTAAAGACTAGAGTCATTATTTAAGGTCTACTATGGTTCTGGAACTAATGATTTAAATGTATGTGGCTAAATGTATGGATAGTTATGGATAGTTTATTGTGATAATATCGAAACTAATGGTTATACTTTTCAGAGACTAGCATAGTCGACTTGTTTGGACTTCAAAGAATATGTTGTAAGAAAAAGAATAGAAAAATTTACTCCACTTTTTCACTAAGTTACTTTCAGGTTTCTGGGTATGTACAGTTTCTGGTCGATGTAGCTCGATTTAGATTTGCTCTTCCTGTTGATGTATTTGTAACTTCAGAATGTATTCATCTATGTATCTTATGTATTGTAACCCGTTGTTTATTTCGGGATGTATCTATAATGTAATTGAGTTATGAGGTCATGCATCGATGTTTCGATCGGGAGGATCAATAATGTAAACAAGTCATGTCAAGTCATTATGGGTAACCCTTCGATTGTATAAGGGTTAAAGTCCCCGCAGTTCCATGGCACTAGGGTTATTAGACTCTCCTAGTAGAGGTCAGCCCTGGTAGGGTTTTAGTCATGTTAGGATTAGTATAAATAAAGATATGGACTCTCTATTTAACACACAACTCATACACACTCAAGTGTACTGCATAGTTGAGGAAGGAGAAGACATTGGGGCTAGACAAGAAGAAGATTACTACTGTCGGGAGATCACTTACTATTTTGGGATTTTACTGTTTTGGTGTTGATTCTATCTTTGAGGAAGTTGCAAGGTTTTTTCCATTTATGGTTTCTCTGAGGAAAAACACCGTGTTCATTATCTCTTGTGTTTGATTGTTGTACTTGTTAATCTCTTAGTTAAAGATCCTAATAATGCTAGCTTAATGTTGAAAAACTAGCATGATATCAGAGCTAACCTGAGAAGAAGACACTGTGCAGCTGCGGGAACTAGGGATTCCTAGTTTGTAGATCTTCCTCCATATATTTCTAGAAAAAATAAGGTGGAATAACTCTCCTCCTTAGGGCATATCTTTCTGTCGAAGTAGAATCCAATTCTGAGGTTTTTCAATTTTGGACCCGACACTACTGCCGGAAATTAGGGCTTTTCACAGAAGAGGAATTTTTCAGTGAGCTTAGGCCTAGATTGATCTCCTCCCCAAAATCAAAGTCAAGGATAAATTTCAAGGCATTTGGGTGGATAGAACTCCAGAAAAGAAAAACCCTTTGCTCCTGATCTAGTACTGCGGGATTTCAGCTCGAAATCCAAATCTGATATCTTGACTTGGTAAGATCTAAATATTTTGTATTTCCATTTGAGGTTCTCAGTTTTAATATGTCTCATCATACCAAGCTTGATGAAAAGCTTGAGGGAGCTAATAACTTCTGAGTCTGGAAGTATAGGATCTCCCTGGTCTTGGAATAAAATGAGTTAGACTCCTACATCCATGAGGAGGTTCTACTTCCAGAGGGAGATGAGACAAAGGCCTTACATAAGAAGAGAATGGTTATGGAAAAGAGGATCATTGCTGATTCTATCAAGGATCACCTTATCCCACAGGTGTCCTCTCTCAAGACACCTAAAGCTATGTTTGATTCCCTAACCAAATTGTTTGAAGGGAAGAAGATAAACCAGAAGATGAATTTGAGGAATCAACTGAAGAAAGTGAAGATTCAGAATGTAGAGACCATCTAGTCTTACTTCACAAGGGTTTATTAGATCAAGGAACAATTAGAAGTTGTAGATGAAGAAGTGGAGAATGCAGAAATTGTGATGACCACCTTGAATGGTCTCCCTAGGACATGGGACTCTTTCATTCAAGGAATATGTGCCAAAAAGAAGTTAGTCAAGTTCAGTAGAATGTGGGAAGAATGTTCTCAAGAAGAAGCTCGGATAGCAGCTCGAGAAGAAAAGATGGGATGTGAAGACCAAGATCTCACAGTTCACTCCAAGAAAAGTAGAAGAAGACCTCACTACTCCAAAGGTAAGGATCCTCGTCATAGAGATAACTTTAGAAGGGATCTATCTAAAATAAGATGTTATACATGTGATGAAAAAGGACACTTTGCAAAAGACTATCCTAAGAACAAGGTCCACTCTCATAAGAAGAAGGGGAACAAAAGAAGACATCATGCTCATGTTGCGAAGGATGATGAACCATCCAAGAAAAGAACCATATATGAAAGTAAAGATTGTTCAAGTGAGGATGAATATGTTTTGATTTCATCTCTCACAGGTAACATTACTCATGGAAGTGATGATTGGATTATAGATAGTGGGGCCTCCAAACATATGACTGGATTCAAGGAATCCTTTGTGAGACTGTCAGAACATGACTCACCTCACAAGGTGAAGCTAGGATATGACTACCAATATCCAATAAAAGGTAGTGGGGAATATTCATATAAACTAGACTTTGGTAAGTCTCTAACAATGAAAGAAGTACTATTTGTGCCAGGACTCAAGAAGAACCTTCTCTCCATATCAACATTGGGTGCGAAAGGAATGAGGGTTGCATTCATAGATGGTCAAGTCATCATGTGGCCAAGAGGAAAGACTATCGATGATGTGGTGGTGATTGGTGAACAAGAAGGAGGTCTGTACAAATTGAAGGGCCATCCAGAACAAGCCTTGGTCCATGACACAGTAGAGCCAAATGAGCTTTGGCATAGAAGGCTTGCACATGTGCATTACAGAGCACTACCTATTGCAAGCAAAGTTGTTGAAGGTCTTCCAGAATTCCAAGCAAAACATGATGGGGTCTGCAAAGGATGTGCGAAAGGAAAGAATACAAAGAAGACATTTCCTAGCAGTGAAAGCAAATCCAAAGGCATACCAGAAATCATCCACTCCAATGTATGCGGTCCTATGTCATCAAACTCACTAAGCGGGTATGCATATTATGTTTCTTTTATTAATGATTTTTCTGGGAAGACATGGGTTTACTTCATGAAGAACAAAGACGAAGTATTCAGCAAATTCAAGGAATTCAAAGCCTTGATCGAGAACCACACTGAAAACAAGATCAAGAATTTTTGATCAGATAATGTCAGAGAATTCACTTTGAATGAATTCAAAGAGATATGCAAAGAATCATGGATTAAGAGGGAGTTGTCCAGTCCTTATAATCCACAATAGAATGGGATTGTGGAATGGAAGAATAGAACTATTATGGAAGCTGCAAGAGCCATGCTTCATGATCAAGATCTTCCTATGCATCTTTGGGAAAAAGCTGCCAGAACAGCTGTGTATGTATAGAACCGTACTCCACATAGAGTACTCGAGAACAAGACTCCTGAAGAAGTCTTCTCCGGTAAGAAACCAAAAGTCAGCCATCTCAGAATATTCGGCTGTCCTGTGTACATACACATTCCAAAATAGAAGAGAACAAAATTAGATCCTTCAGGAAAGAAGGGTATATTTGTGGGATACTCTAAAATCTCGAAGGCTTATAGAATATATTTTCCAGGGTACAAGAATATTGACATCAGCAGGGATGTGACATTTGATGAAGACACAACTTACAACAAATCCAAAAAGAGACCTACTGAAGAACCTGAAGAAGCAGAAGCAGAAGCACCCAGAATTCATGATACAACCATGAACGAAGAAGCTCAAGAAGAAGATCGAGAATTTGAAGAACCACAAAGACGTGTAGATCCACCTCTAGAGAAGAATCCTCATAAGAGGAAACTTGCCTAGGTACGAGAACTTATCCAAGGTGTGGAAAGATATGGGGCTCCAGAAGAGAATCACAGAGAAAGAAAGAGGACCAGATCTTGCTCTGGGTATGTAGCTTTACTATGTGATTTCATTGACAAAGAACCTTCCATTTATGAAGAAGCAGTAGAATGAAAAGAATGGAAGGATGCTATGATCGAAGAATACCAATCGATCATGCAGAACGATGTTTGGGATGTTGTCCCAAGAATAGAAGGGAAGTCATTTGTAACTTCCAGATGGATCTACAAGATCAAACATGCTGCATATAGTAGCATTGAAAAATATAAAGCAATATTTGTGGCTCAGGGTTTCTCTCAGAAAGAAGGAATAGACCTTTGCACCCGTAGCCAGATACACTTCCATCAGATCAATACTTGCTTTGGCTGCAGTGATGAAATGGAAGATACACCAGATGGATGTCAAGATTGCCTTCTTGAATGGTGTAGTGGAAGAGGAAGTGTATGTAGAACATCCACTCGGTTTTGAGACATATGATAGGAAGTCTCATGTGTGCATATTGAAGAAATCCCTGTACGGTTTGAAACAGGCACCCAAGACGTGGTATGGCAGAATTAACAGCTTTCTATATAGTTTGGGCTTTACCAAGAGTAAAGCAGATTCCAACCTTTACTACAAGGTTGAAGATGACAACCCAGTGATGCTTCTACTATATGTAGATGATCTATTTGTGATAGGTATGGATGGGCTGATTACTGATACAAAGAGAAAACTTGCTGCTAAGTTCGAAATGAAGGACTTGGGGATGATGCATTACTTTCTAGGTATGGAGGTGTGGCAGAGTGCAGATGGAATCTTCCTTGGACAAGGGAAGAATGCAGTAGAGATCCTGAAGAGGTTTGGGGTGATGGACTGCAAGACTATGGCCACACCTATGGCATCAAACCTAAAGCTATTGAGCAATGATTCATCAGATTTGATTGATGCTACGATGTATTGTCAAATGATTGGGTCTTTGATGTACCTGGCAAACACAAGAACATACATTTTCTTTGTTGTGAACACCTTGAGCCAGTTCCTGACAGATCCGAGACATGTTCACTTGATTGTTGCAAAGCACATTCTGAGGTACCTGAAGGGTACAGTTGATTATGGGCTCAAGTATGATGCGAATCAGAATATTAACCTGGAGGGTTATGTTGATTCAGATTGGGCAGGCAGTGCCATCAATAGGAAGAGCACTTCAGGGTGTTTCTTCAATATGGGATCAGGTGTGATTTCTTGGTTTAGCAGGAAGCAATCCTGTGTGGCACTGAGTATAGCTGAAGCAGAGTATGTCATAGCTTGTTCAGCTAGTTGTGAGGCAGTATGGATGAGGAAGCTACTGTCTGATTTATTTGATCTCCAAATGGATACTACTTGTATACATTATGACAACCAGAGTTGCATAAAGTTGTTATAGAATCCAGTGTTCCATGACAAGTCGAAGCATATCAAGATCACATATCACTATACTAGGGATATGGTGTAGAGGGGAGCAGTGGAGCTCCAGTATGTTGCGACGGATGAACAGATAGCTGATTTATTGACGAAGCCATTGGCTAGGATAAAGTTCAAGTACTTCAGGGAGAAGCTTGGTGTTCTCCAGATCGAGGTTTCCTCCAAGGGAAAGTGATGAGATCCATAGCCATTCTAACATGGTGAGAGGATTGGTTCCTTCCATGGTCAGATGTAAGGGCTGATCCATTCTGTCATGGTGAGAGGATTGGTTCCTTCCATGTCGGATATGAGTGCTGTCCATTCTATATAGTAGGACAGATGTAAGGGAAACTGCCATTCTGGGAATGGAGGCACCTGGTCAGTTACCAGAAAAACTCAGTCTAGGACTGAGAAGCCATTATGATGTGATAGAGGGATGTGTTCCCACTTGATCAGATGTAAGGGCTGAACCATTCTATCATGGCTAAAGGATTAGGTTCCTTCCATGTCACATGTGAGTGTTGGCCATTCTGACAAGTAGGTTGGATGTAATGGCAACTGCCATTCTCTAGGAGAATGGAGGCACCTGGCCAGTTACCAGGTAGCTTAGTCGAGGACTAGGGGTCATTCTGATATGACTGTAGGATTGGTTCCTACAAGATAAGATATGAGTGCAAGCCCTTCCATCATTGTGAGTAGGATGTGTTCCCGCTTGGATGGATGTAAGTGTAGAGCCTTTCCACAGATGATAGTAGATGTGTCCTATCATGCTGGTGGATGTGAGTGATGTGCCTTTTCACAGATGATAGTAGGTGTGTCATATCATGCTGGTGATTGTAAGTGCAGTTCCTTTTCACATATGGTAGTAGGTGTGTCCTTCCATGCTGGTGATTGTAAGTGCTGATCCTTTCCACAGATGGTAGTAGGTGTGTCCTACCATGTTGGTGGATGTGAGTGCTTTGACTTTCCATAGATGATAGTAGGTGTGTCCTATCATGCTGGTGGTTGTAAGTGCTGACCCTTTTCACAAATCATAGTAGCTATGTCCTATCATGCTGGTGAATGTGAGTGCTGGGCCTTTCTGATATGATTATAGGATTGGTTCCTACATGATCAGATGTGAGTGCTGGGCCTTTCTGATATGATTATAGGATTGGTTCCTACATGATCAGATGTGAGTGCTGGGCATGCCTTTCTGACGAGTAGGTCAGATGTAAGTGCTGGGCATGCCATTCTAACAAGCAGGTCAGATATAAGTGATGAAGAAGACCTACTTGGAGGCTAGGTCTACAACCAACACGAAAAAGGGATGGCTATGTAGAACTTCTTGTGACGAGAAGAATCATGAGATAGCACCCATGATAATCCAGATCGAGCGATGATCCAGATATAGTGATGATGTCCAGTGATGATCCAGATCCAGTGATGATGTTCCATGATGATCCAGATCCTAAGATGAAGATGACTTAAAGATGAAGATGACTTGAAGACTAAGAAGACTTGAAAATGCAGATGACGAGATGATCCAACTGATACAGAGAAGAAGACCAGTGCTAAAAATTATGTCGAAAGTATACCTTCCTAGTTAAGAGGGAGTGTTGATGTATTTGTAACTTCGGAATGTATTCATCTATGCATATTATGTATTGTAACCCGATGTTTATTCCGGGATGTATCTATAATGTAATTGAGTCATGCTGTCATGCCCCGATGTTCCGATCGGGAGGATCAATAATGTAAACAAGTCATGTCAAGTCATTGTGGGTAACCCTATGATTGTCTAAGGGTTAAAGTCCCCGTAGTTCCGGGGCACTAGGGTTATTAGACTCTCCGAGTAGAGGTCGGCCCTGGTAGGGTTTTAGTCATGTCGGGATTAGTATAAATAGAGAGCCAGACTCTCTATTTAACACAAAACTCATACACACTCAATTGTAGCGCATAGTTGAGGAAGGATAAGACACTGGGGCTAGACAAGAAGAAGATTACTGCTATCCGGAGATCACTTATTGTTTTGGGCTTTTACTGTTTTGGTGCTGATTCTATCTTTAAGGAAGTTGCGTGATTTTCTCCATTTATGGTTTCCCCAAAGAAAAACACTGTGTTCATTGTCTCTTGTGTTTGATTGCTGTAGTTGTTATTCTCTCAGTTAAAGATCCTAATAATGCTAGCTTAATGTTGAAAAACTAACACTTCCCACCTTTTCTAGGATCCACATGCTCTAAGCCACGTTACTACTCAACTCAGGTTATCAAAGGAGATAACCATATTGTATCCCTACCGACTCCGATGCAATGCCCTTTTCTATCATAAAACTAATTTCCAAGGAAGTTAACAAGTATTTCATCTCATTTTCATCCCCTCCTAAGTCTGGGCTCCGCATGCTCAAAGAGAAACAACTATAATTTCTCGTTGTCAGCCTATGGAGTTCGACCTCCAGAAAAATGTCATATATGGAAGCCGTAACAAAATGAAGAGCTTGCACCAGAAAGATTATTGCAATGGCCTCTCAAAAGTGGGATTGAGATGGGAAGAATAGGGGCAGTCATGCAATCATCTATGGTTTGTTTACATAACTCTTGTTTGCTATCTATTATTTTTATATCTATTATAAATCTAATACATAAATCTTGTTTGTCATGATTGCAATGGCCTCATCACAGTGGGATTAAGTTGGGAAGAATAGGGCCACTAGTGCAAGCGGCTATGGTTCATTTATGATTCTAGTTATCTATTCTATAAGATGGGTTTCTTCACATAAATCTTGAATCTATATATCGAGTACATAAATGTTGGAGTTATCTATTTATATCAAATACTTCATTGTTTTTTTGTGAAAACTCTTGTTTAATATTAGTTCTTAGTTAGATTTATCACTTTGAAGCTAATCTTGAAACTCTCATTTACTAACAGTCTAGTCATAATAAACAAATTCTGTATAATTTATTAATGATCTAGTCATATCTAGAATAAGTTTAGGTCGGGGGAATTTATAATAGTGTACCTTTGATTCAAAGGATAATAGTGATGGAGAAACCTCTTCTCGCAATGATGAACCTAAAAGTAAAAACTCTTGCCGCAAGAGTCCATAGGAACCTAAAAGAGTCCAGAGGAACCTGAAAGTTAAACTCATAGAACATTGTAGGGTGTGTGCAAGAAGTTGATGGACCTTTTAGATGCAATGGTAGAATGAAGTCAATCACGCTTGATCCATAAAATAGAAATCATCCCAAGCAATCCCGACCCTGCCAAGCCTAATCCCAAGGCTGCCAACATGCATGCCAATTAGGATAGTAGACAAAAATGAGCGCGCGTTTTGCTTCACTAAAACGCGCGCGCGTTTTGCTTCACTAAAACGCGTGCGCGATTTTCAAATCATAAAAAAAAAATTAAATACACAGTCCCGCCCATTTTCACAATCAAGAAAGTGAATTCAAATATTATTATTTTGTTTACTAAATTTTTTTTTATATTACATAAAAATATATTATTTTGTTTACTAATTTTTTTATTTTGTTTAATAAATCAAATTTATTATTTTGTTTACTAAATATTTTTTTATATTACATAAAAGTTTAAAATTAAATCTCAATTTATTTATTTATATATTTTCTAATTAAATTATACTTAACATGTTATAATAAATGGATCAACCATTACATCATAAAACCCCACT